>BROG01000070.1:757500-950000 GCA_030159075.1 Atrina japonica | reverse complement strand
AAGCACAACTATGCCTTTACTCAGTGTTATTAAAAAATCTTTACATATTTTCCTCTACATTCCTGTAATGTTTTCTCGTTTGTTTGTGTTTGTTTGTTTTTGTAACATGAGATAAGGGAGATCAAGGAGTTTACATTATTTACATGTATATATTTATCTACAGGTTTTATTTCTGAATCTACATGTTCAATGTACCAGAATAGTTTATACACATAGGTTCCATGATGGAAACCAATGTTTTTATTTTTTTTAAAGAATTTATGTGACATTTAGACTATCACAGTAAGATCAATATTTTTTTTAACTTATCAACCCCTGATGTCACATTTAGACTCAACCAAATCAATAAATAGTATGTTCTAATGTCTTAATTTGGGCGTGAACAAGTTAATACTACATGTAAAATTATACAAAATTTGGATTCTAAATCATACACCGGTCATAACTATTCTTTGAAATGGGAAGGTCCAAATGTGACTTCAGGGGTTGATGAATTAATGTGTACATGTACACTTTTACACTCTGTTTGGGAAAAAAAATAAAACAAAACAAAACAAACACCATAAATTATCAGTGCCTAAGTTCTATAAATAACTTCAGTTTTCCAATAAACTCACTCCCACAGTTGGTTTTATTTCTCAATTTATATAATGTAATGGTAGAGTATGACACACAGTGAGCCAGCTAGCCATTGAAGTCTATCATTGATTTTTTTTTTTCATTTTTTTTAGTCATGCATGTACATGTACTAGGCTATGATGGTTCTGTATGGACAGATAAATTATTAATTAAATACATTACATCGTATAGTCTATTACTTCGTTGATGCAAACAAATTCTTAGAATATTTGATGGATGTTGGGTATCGTCAACATATGTTCTTATTTCTTGCTGTTATGTTGGCACTGGATCATGTGAAGTCTTCTCCAGTGCTGTAACCAAGTGCTCTTCTATGTTGGTCACGCTTGGTGGCTTCGGGGATGTTAAATCAATGTTTTTATTAGTCATACATAATATTGAACTGGAACGTAATTCTTCCATGTAAAATAATGCTACCATACTTTTATGCATGATGTAAATATATTGTGTGTGTGTATGTGTGAGTGTGCATTAAGTTTTCGTACATGTAAATGTATGTGAAATTAAAAGTCTTTTTGCATTATGCACAGTATTGTAAATTGTTACAAAATTGCTGAAGAGATGGTTAAATTGGAAATATTGTATTTACATGTACATTAGGAAAAAATAAAACTGGTTTGTTTAATGTATTTTAACTAAGCATTTAAAAAGCCCCTTTTCAAAATTAATTCATTTTGGTCACATTTTTTTTCTGTAAAACAAAAGTATATGTGATTTTCATTTTTAAATAAATTTCCTACTAACAAACCCACTTCAGAAACCCTGGATCATGCATGAGGCATCATATTGTATATGGATGCAACAATGACATGACTGAGACACCGGATAAGCATATGCATGTAAAAAGTCAAATGATCAAGTACCTGTTCTATACTCATATAATTGTGCTTTAGTGTATACCACATGTATAATATAGAAAGTGCAAATTACACATGAATACACTGTTCATACAGTGGAACCTGTCTTAAAAGACCACTCTCACTGAAACATGTGAAAGACCACCCGTCTGATAAGACCACATTCTAAAATCCGCTTGGTTAAATAATCCTTCAGATAAAACCTCTTTTGAGAGAACACATATTTTTGAGAGACCACATTTAATTGGCTGATGGTTTGGTCTCTCAAGACAGGTTCCACTGTACTGCAATGTTTTACATTTAATACATTCTACATGTACTTTTTTGTCAATACAGATATAATAGTATTAATACAGTCATACTTGCATTTAAGGCCATCTCTGTATTAAGGGCACCTGCTTATAAAGGCTAGTCAAACATAATCTTTATTTACTTTTTTTATAATGAATTTACTTTTTTATAAAGGCCACCTGTCTGTAAAGACTACTTTTGGCTTTTCCCTTGAGAGGCCTTTATACAAAAGTTTGACTGTACAACAAACTTGTAACAAGATCAAGTAGCATATCTGCTCTGTACTCAAATAAGACTGTAATTAAAGAGTTTTCTTGTCAGTGAAATTACACACTTGACTTGACTTGATCAGACATGGGATTGCATTTAACTTGATCAGACATGGGATTGCATTTAACTTGATCAGACCTGGGGTTGAATTTAACTTGATCAGACCTGGGACTGGTTTTGACTTGATCAGACATGGGAATGCACTTGACATGATCAGACCCTGGATTGCTTTGGACTTGATTAAACCTACGATTGCAGTTGACTTGATCAGACCTGGGATTGCACTTGACTTGATCAGACCTGGGATTGCACTTGACTTGCTCAGACCTGGGATTGCACTTGACTTAATCAAACCTTGCATTTAACTTGATCAGACCCATGATTGCTCTGCACTTGATCAGACCTGGGATTGCTCTGGACTTGATCAGACTATTGGGATTCAAACTTGGGATTGTATTCAACTTGATCAGACCCGGGATTGCTCTATACTTGATCAGACCTGGCATTGCTCTGGACTTGATCAGACCTGGGATTGCATTTAACTTGATCAGACCTGGGATTGCATTTATCTTGATCAGACTTGGGATTGTATTCAACTTGATCAGACCCAGGATTGCTCTGGACTTGATCAGACCTGGGATTGCATTTATCTTGATCAGACTATTGGGATTGCTCTGGACTTGATCAGACCTGGGATTGTATTCAACTTGATCAGACCCGGGATTGCTCTGAATTTGATCAGACCCAGGATTGCTCTGAACTTGATAAGACCTGGGATTGCTCTGGACTTGATCAGACCCAGGATTGCTCTGAACTTGATCAGACCTGGGATTGCTCTGAACTTGTTAAGACCTGGGATTGCTCTGGACTTGATAAGACCTGGGATTGCCCTTGACTTGATCAAACCTGGGATTGCTCTAACTTGACTTGGATCAGTCCTGGGATTGCTCTAGCTTGACTTGGATCAGTCCTGGGATTGCTCTAGCTTGACTTGGATCAGACCTGGGATTGCTTTAGCTTGACTTGGATCACACCTGGGATTGCTCTGGACTTGATCAGACTATTGGGATTGCTCTGGACTTGATCAGACTATTGGGATTGCCCTTGACTTCATCAGTCCTTGGATTGCTCTAGCTTGACTTGGATCAGTCCTGGGATTGCTCTAGCTTGACTTGGATCAGACCTGGGATTGCTGTTCACTTGATCAGATCTGGGATTGCTGTTGACTTAATCAGACCTAGGATTTCACTTATAACAATAACCCTGGGAAATTGGTATATGGGGACACAACTCTGCAAATCAATTTTGAAAACATTCCAATTAAAATAGCACATTCAATTAAGCCATCACTAGTGCATGTGACACATTAGAAGTATTACATATAATTAAGCCATCACTAGTGCATGTGACACATTAGAAGTATTACATATAATTAAGCCATCACTAGTGCATGTAACACATTAGAAGTATTACATATAATTAAGCCATCAAAAAAACTCACATGTGCATTAGAAAAGTAACATATTAATTAGAAGTAGTGAGTGTACAGTATTAATTAATTAAGCCATCACTAGTGCATGTGACACATTAGAAGTATTACATATAATTAAAGTCACATCACTAGTGCTTGTGACACATTAGAAGTATTACAAGTATAATTAATTAAGCCATCACTAGTGCATGTGACACATTAGAAGTATTACATATAAATTAAGCCATCACTAGTGCTAGCAATTGTATTACACAATAGAAGTATTACATATAATATAATTAAGCCATCACTAGTGCATGTGGACACAATAGAAGTATTACATTCAATTAAGCCATCACTAGTGCATGTGACACATTAGAAGTATTACATATAATTAAGCCATCACTAGTGCATGTGACACATTAGAAGTATTACATTCAATTAAGCCATCACTAGTGCATGTGACACATTAGAAGTATTACATATAATTAAGCCATCACTAGTGCATGTGACACAATAGAAGCATTACATATAATTAAGCCATCACTAGTGCATGTGACACATTAGAAGCATTACATATAATTAAGCCATCACTAGTGCATGTGACACAATAGAAGCATTACATATAATTAAGCCATCACTAGTGCATGTGACACATTAGAAGTATTACATATAATTAAGCCATCACTTGTGCATGTAACACATTAGAAGTATTACATATAATTAAGCCATCCAGTGCACATTAGAAGTGCATATAAATAAGTAGTGCCTGTATAAACACATTAGAAGTATTACATATATAATTAAGCCATCACTAGTGCATGTAACACATTAGAAGTATTACATATAATTAAGCCATCACTAGTGCATGTAACACATTAGAAGTATTACATATAATTAAGCCATCACTAGTGCATGTAACACAATAGAAGCATTACATATAATTAAGCCATCACTAGTGCATGTAACACATTAGAAGTATTACATATAATTAAGCCATCACTAGTGCATGTAACACATTAGAAGTATTACATATAATTAAGCCATCACTAGTGCATGTAACACATTAGAAGTATTACATATAATTAAGCCATCACTAGTGCATGTGACACAATAGAAGCATTACATATAATTAAGCCATCACTAGTGCATGTAACACATTAGAAGTATTACATATAATTAAGCCATCACTAGTGCATGTAACACATTAGAAGTATTACATATAATTAAGCCATCACTAGTGCATGTGACACAATAGAAGTATTACATATAATTAAGCCATCACTAGTGCATGTGACACATAGAAAGTATTAAGTAATAAGCCATATAATTAAGCCATTCACTCACGAGTGCATGTGGACAACACATATAATTAGAAGTATGTAACACATTAGAATAATTAATTAAAGCCATCACTAGTGCATGTAACACATTTTACAGACATAAATAAAGGAGCATTAGCTGTGTTTACCAAAAAATAATTATTTAAAACTTTTCTACTTTTACTATTTGCACTTTTAATGTACAATAAATAAAAAATCAATAACAAATAAGAGCTATACACAGGAATAAAAAATCTTATATTCCTACATTTATATATTTTGTGAAAATAAGGTCAGGTCCAGTGTGGTATGCATAAACAAATGGTACATGTATGGTTGAGTTAATCAAATGCAAATGAAAAAGTGCCAAGCCTCGGCTTTCGAGCAATTTTTACAATATATATTTATATATATATATATTTATATATATATATATATATATATATATATATCAAGGTACAATGTATTTATTTTTTTTAATTTTTTTTTTTAATGCCTGTGTACAATGTATATATCAATCTAATTGTAGTAAAAAAGGGAACATTTTTGTTTAAAAAAAACAAAAACAAAAACAAAAAAACAGCTAATACACCTTTAAGCCATCACTAGTGTATGTCACACATTTGCTGTTGAACCAGGAAGTAATATCCAAATTCATCTCTGGATTTCATATTGTTATTGACATACAATGTACAATCTACATACATTTTTTGTTTTCATTCAAAGAAACTTGAAACAATTGATACATGATATAGTGGAAGATACAATATACATCTACATCTTTACATGTAATGTTTTTTGGTCTGTTTTGATAATTGCAGTCTGTGTTGGTAAATCGCCTGACCCACTGAGCCCTGTTTTTTTCTTTTTTTCGTGAGGGAGGGGGATTTCAATTCTTAGTAAATTGGAATCATGGGAGATGAACCTTGTAATCTGAAGATTGGTCAGTTTGTGTGAAATGGATAAAATGTGTATCTGATCCTTCTAAAGCTTACAGACACTACTTTGAGGCAACAATGATTTGACACAGGAATGGCAATATCTTATATTTCAAAACTCCTGAATAACTATAGTATATGTACATTTTAGATAAGAAAAAGGTCAAATAGTACTAGTAGATTTGCTTTGTATGTACACTATACTGTACATGTAGATGTACAATGAATATAAGTACAAATGTACATGACATAGTTAACATGGTTAAAGATCATAGCCAGAGATTATTAAAGGAAAATAACCCTGCTTGAAAGCAATCTGAATTGAAACTGTACCAATCAGACTCACAGTTAAGCTTATAATGTCAAACTGAACCAAATCTCTATAGCAAAATCCATATAACCTGGCAGGGTGGAATCTCGTGAACCCTTTCTTGACCTGGACAAGTTTAAATTTTAGGTAATAAAGCATATCGACATTAAAATTACACTGGTAAGAGTAATCAGTCCTACTTGTCACCATACATAAAACAGTATCCACTGAGGAATAAAACATTTTTCCTCTGGAAAAAAAGAGTGGAACAATCTGTATGATAATCAAAAGGTAACTCTGCCCTGCCATGTTAATATGTAAATTGGTCATGGACTATACCAAGTGGCAATGAGAAACATGGTTATACAATGTACATTGGAACCATCTTTTCTGCCACTTAGACAAAAATGTGGTGATCTCTCAAGACAGGTGGTTTTTATAACTGGAAAAGGCAATACACCAAATTTTCACTGACTGCAATCAAATCCATGAATGTACCACTACATAGAAATAAGATATATATATATATATATATATATATATATACACACACACACACTGTGAACTCTTGTTTTAACAGCACTTGATATAATAGCATTTTCGGTTATCGGCAGAAATTTCATAGGAACGAATTTACATCCATGTTAATTTGTTCGATATAACGACTTATTCGCTTTCCAGCACTGGCAGTGATTTTTGGCAACAAACATGCATTTTACCTCTAGAATTAACTTATTATAACAGCAAAGCATCAAAAATGAAAAATTGTTGCCAGAATTTATGAAATAGATAGAATGAAATTAACGATAAACACTATTTTATTTGTTGTAGTCATTCTATTTCATTCATGCAATCATACTGAATTGAGGTTTGACATTTAATCAGTGTTCAATCTAGGCCGCGCCATTGCGTCAATGGCCCGCTGAAATCAGACATGGCGCAAATTACAAATTCAATGATGGGCCACTGGGCGCAATGCTAATCTTCCCAGTTATAACTTTATTTCAATTAAATGTCCCACGTATAATCTGAAAATTACCTTGAAATGTAACATCGTGGATAATTCTAACGCGAATAATTCAAAGCCCGCCCGTTTCCGATTATCTCCATACTATGCTAGGTTAATGCATTGAATCGAAAGTGAACGGAATAAAACGACTGAATATTTGGATTATGGATATCTTGTGAGCAAACCACATAGGCGGAAGTAACTGTCTGGGTATTATTAGTTAAAACCGAGGCTTCAGTGCGTAGAGTCATGCCCAAACGCTTTTAAGGTCTGCTATATGCTGTCAAGCGGTTATGTGCTGCGTCCATGTGCAGACGACGTTTTTCTTCTGTCAAAATTTTAATGGGGGTTTAAAACGGACTTTTTCTCAGCCAAAAGAGTTCTAAAAAAAAATCGAAAGGATATTCAAAAACATACCCAAGTTCGTCATCAAGTGGAAAAAAACAGCATGGAAAAATCAGAATCGGTCTCTGAGATCATTAAACGAAAGTTTCAAAAATCAGTGGTTACACGACGAACGTTTTGAAAACTGGTTGACTTATGATGACAAACTCTGTACCGTGAACTATAGTGTATGCACTAAATTTTTAAAAAGTAAATCCCTTCACCAGAGGATGTATCAATTTTTGTATATTGGTGAAACAAGGTTGTGGACAGTTTATGATGGTTACAGTAAACTCTACAAACTCATCACAATTGGTCGCAATTCTCTTTATAAGGTATGGCCCCTTCTTTTCAAAATGACCCCCTGATTTTGATAGCATGGGCCCGTCTGGCCCCCTTGTTCGTGGTCCTAGATTGAACACTGTTTAATGGGGGTCTAACAATGAAGTTTTATTGAGGTTTCGAGAGTTCCGGAAATGGGCATTTCGACCGATATAAGTTTTTAATACTACACAAAATAAGGGATTTTGTTTTTCGTCATATGAATTTTGACCTAATAATTTTCAAAAAGTAAGAAACATGTAAATATGTCATCTTTATTATGTATATGCGATTTGGATAAAAATGGTCGTCGACATATAAGGTATATAATGTTGCAGGAGCATTCACTACTACTTCAGTAATCTACAGTACCGCTCGATCTAAAAATTAAACTACCATTTGACTTGGCTGTGACGATTGTACTTGACACTGTAGTCTATGACGCATCTTTATATAGTTCTTCTGTTTTGATAGCTCTTAATTAATTAACAATCCTGTCAATCACTACTCGATTAGGTCAGGGACTACTTGTCACCCGGTTATCAAAATACTTATTGTTTAATCATCCAAGTAAGGATCCCGGTGATGTTCTGGCTTATGGCATTGACCTTTAATGAATTCACTGGTAATTACTCGAACTTAGAGGTTTTGAGAGTGAAATATAATGGAATATATAAATCGGGACTTCAAATCGACTTTGAGGTTTCAAGAACTTTGAGGTTTCGATGTTCGAGAAATCGAGAGTTAATTTACTTAATTCATGAAGGAAAATAATCGGGACCTGTACGAAACTTTGAGTTTTTTGAGAACTTTGAGGTTTCACTGTTCGAGCCATCGAGAGTCACCTGTATATATA
The DNA here is from genome assembly GCA_030159075.1 of Atrina japonica. Lineage (NCBI taxonomy): Eukaryota > Metazoa > Mollusca > Bivalvia > Pterioida > Pinnidae > Atrina > Atrina japonica. The sequence goes on along the minus strand of BROG01000070.1, from coordinate 941,332 downwards.
TATATATATATATATATATACAGTGAACCCGCTTTACAACGACATTCATTATAACGGAATATTCGGTATGCGACAAGAATCGCTCTGGAACAAATGTACATGTACATAAAAAGTACTCATTACAACGGAATATTCAGTATCCGACTCCGACATTAGAACAAATGTACAAAACTCAATGTAAATAAATTCTTTACAACGACCTGACATAGAAGCCACCTGCTGATTCGGCTATTGTTATCAGTCTTGTTTTTCTTCACGGTTAAGATCACAGGTAAAAATAATTGTGGTTATAAAACAATTACACCGTCAATTGTTCTCTGATCTGCACTGACATATGATAGGCGTCAAAGATTAGCCTTACCTGTATTGCAGTAGGCCTAATGTTTATAAAACAGGTTTCGTTAGAACTGAACCGACATTAAAATACAAGCTGTGTACAAATTGAAAAAAAGATAATCAAATAATTAAAAATAAATACACATAGTTGACAAGTTCCGTTAGGCTACATGTCCGTGCCGATGTGGTTACAATGACGTATCTTAAAATTACTTCAATTTTTGCGATAGCCGTAGACATTTTAGTAAGATTTTATTTATGAAAGGCATTTTTAATTAGATTTTATCAGCAATCTCTGCGCTTTTTATTTAAGCAATAAAGAATCTAACTCGGAATCGGGTACATTCAGGCATTTTGTGCATGATCAGTGCATTTTACGACATCACCGATTTACTATATGCGATGAAAAAAATAATTGTGCATCGATGTTTACAAGATTATCTTGCATAAATATAACAATTAAAAGGGTGAAAATTGTATGAAATAACATAATTCGAACCATTATGACTTTCTGTTTTATCTATTTACATGTAATTATATGCGTAAATGATACTCAAGGGAGCTAACTATAAAATGCCCACCACATTAATGTCGTTACAGTGACAAATTCGATATAACGTCAATCCTATATGTGGGAACAAACATGGAAATATATGAGAATGTTACTGTGTGTGTGTGTATACATACACACAGTAACATTCTCATATACATGTACCGGTAATGATGTTTATATGTAAGTAAGAGACATTGTCTCGTATCTCTTAAAACCTAACTGTAAAATAATTACCAGTATTTTATTCTACATGTACTTTCCAGAACTTAAGTGGGCACAGATCAACATTCATTTAGTGTTTTTCTGAGTTATAAATGTATAAATGTATATATATATATATATATATATATATATATATATATATATATATATATATATATATATATATATATAAACAGCAAACAACACTCAGAATTAGTACCTGTAGTATTAGCTTACATTTATAGCATCTCACTTCCAAGTCCGCCGTGGTTCCCTTGCCAATATGGAGTAGAAATTTTGGTGCAAAATAAACTGATAAACCAATTATAAAACAAAATCAATCAGGTTTTCAATGAGCTTTCTAGATCAGTTAAACCACCCATTCCAAATCTATCTCCAATTTTCTGGCCAAAAATTCCCAATCTTGTCCTCTCAAAATTTCTTCTTGTCTAACATGAACCTTACATGTACATGTAACATATATACATGTACATGTACATGTATAATACATGTATATATATGTCAGAAATAGTTTTAGATATTTTCAAAGACGAAGGTGAAAATTAATGGTTGTAAATTTTTATCTTACTAATAATTCCTACTGATTAACAGAATCTACCCCTACCTTGAGGGTAAGCCAAAGGAATTTCAATCCTCGGGATGAGATTCTTAAATGACAAACCCGAGGCTTGCTGAGGATTGAGATTTGAATTTTCCCAAATTTCCACAATTCAGATGTAAATGTTCCTTATTACACATCCCTCAAACCAACTTCAAAACAGGTAAAAAAAAACATGTTAACCTACATGTACAGTACAGCTCAGGTGTTTTGTAGATTTTACACAAAACACAGTGGGCATATCACCTGAAAACACTGTGGGAATCCAAGTGGTTTTCTGTGTAAATGTTCACACCTTCAAGGTACAGGTATACCCCCTGGTGTGGTTCATTGTTTATTGATGTCATCCCACTCTACAGGTAATTTACCTGAGGAACAGCACCTACTCTCTCAAAGATGCTACATGTAGCTATTACACTTTTATTTCAATGTAAATCAGTATTTTTCTCAAATGTATTAAAGGGGTTTGACATGTTTGATGGTGATGTTTTATTTTACAAACATGTACAAACACATTGAAAAAATTGTGTACCAGTGATATACGTGTACATGCTTATATGTAGTGTTTGAAATGTAAATTGGTTGCTTGATATGACCTACATCCACAGGGATCATCATTAAACGAGACTCAACATGACCTACATATATACAGGTGACTCTCGATACCTCAAAGTCCACGGGACCACCGAAAAAACTTCGGGTTGCAAGAGTTCCGGAAATTGACATTTCGACCGATGTAGGTTTTCAGTACTTTTTGTATTATAAAAAAAATAAGGGATTTTGTTTTCATAATTTGCAAGAATTTTGTCATAAACAATTCTCGTACATAGTTTTCAAACAAAAAAAAAGCGTATCGTATTTGATCTGTTAACCCATGTACTGTAGTTATAAGCGCCCTTCACACTTTTTTTTTACATACTATCGAGAATCTTTTCAAGCCGGTTGACAAGGAGATGTGGACCTGAAAAACCTTAAGTAACAGTTTATCTGTAGCCCCAGCAACAGAATTATTTGATAGGTGTTCTTGGTAATAACTACAACTTTACCACTGTGCCTTTTAAAAGATTAACTGTCAAGTTGATTATTAAATGAGCCCATTAAGCACCCACCCATTTTCCCATATTTTTGTAGCGCCATGGGCAGAAAACGGTAAAGATGTTATCTTTGTCATGCATCCAATTAGGATATAAATGGTAGTAGACATAATGTACATGTAATGTAATGTTGCAGTAGCCTACAGTAGCGCTTTATCTAAAATTAAAATATTGTAATATTAAGTTTAAAAATGTTACATTAATAAATATTTAAACTTTTAATATAACAATGCAACTTGGCTGTGACACTTGTACTCAAAATCAGTCTATGATGCAACTTTATACAATTATTCTTTTTTGATTGATCTGAATTAATTAACAATCCTGTCAATAACTATTCGATTAGGTCAGGGCCTAGTTGCCACCGTTATCAAAACACCAGTTTGTTCAGCGCTCTACAATGCTACCAAATCACTCGCAAATGTGACCATTGTTTAGGTTTTGGCGAGTGTTTGCTCTCATTCAGTCGCCACATTATGACCAGTTTTTTTTTCCCCGAGCCGGAAATCAAAAGTTTGTCCGTTTTCACTATGAAATTACATTATCGAAATCATGGTCTTTTATGCACTTTACAACAACCAATTTGGTTATTCAGTTTCAATAGACTAGAGCATCTAACTCACGTTGATTACTCTATAAAAACATGCTGTATGCTTTCGCGTTTTCAACTTGAAACTTTCCAAACAGAAGACGATGACTTTTTCTTTTCAGTGTCGATTTCAACAGAAGCATCTACCTCTTCATTGGACACTAGCAAGTTTAAACGATCTTGGTGAAAGAAATACTGGAACTGAGTTATGGCTAGTGTTCGACAAGGAGGGCGGGCAGACTGTTTTATCGTGGCAGGGCAACACGATAAATGGCAGCGACAGAATCCCCAAAGGGATTAATGGGCAGACACCGTTTTGTAAATTCTGTTGAAAAGAAACCGGTGTTAAAAATTCAAAAACGAAGTTTAAGTTTGCCTCAATATTGGAGAAACAAATACAAAAAAATATAGCCATAAAAACACTCCTGGATTGATTAAAAAAATGCACAAAACTATCAGCTGTTAATAACCTTGTTTTAAATGCAGTAAAATAATAAAAAGTACGGTAATGTCAACTTAAAATATTAATGTGTTTTATTTCATTTCATCCAGCGGATTCTTTTTTAACAAGAACACACACACACACACACACACACATCTTGGCGAGTAAAAGTTTGTGGCTGGCTAGTAAAATTTCTGGTTCACTGGCCAAATGAAGAGTGGATTTTTTTTAGTGTTGTAGAGCCCTGTTGTTTAATCTTCCAGGTAAGGATCCAGGTGTCATTCTGGCTTATGTCATTGACTTTTTATGAATTCCTGATGATTACTTGAACTTCGAGGTTTCAAGAGTGAAATATAAAGGAATACACAAATTGGGAATTCGAATCGACTTTGAGGTTTCAAGAACTTTGAGATTTCAATGTTCGAGAGATCGTGAGTTAATACTTAATTTATGAAGGAAAAAAATTAGGACCTGTACAAACTTCAAGGTTTCCTGAACTTTTGAGCGATGCAGAGTCACCTGGATTTTTTTTATCATTCATGACCTATTTCAGTATGTTAATGTGCTGCATATGCCAGTATACCACCCTCAGATCCCCCTCCCCCATTTTTTTTTTAACCACTACCCAAAAACCTCAGTGCTTTTCATTGTTTATATAACTTAATCACCCCTATATACACATTTGGACTGACCTAAATCATTGAATTACAAGAGTCCATTGTTTTTCAGGGGCTGATGAGTTAATGTATAATGCACTGCTTATAAATCAACAACTGTACGATGTTGTTGATATTTTCACAACATATCAAAGTCTCTATTCAAAACATCTCCACTACAGGTGTATCAATATAATTATATATTGATATATATTGATATTTAACTGTGTATTGATACTCAATACTGGGATTTTGTCTAATGCACATTACTTGGCAGTGTGGAGTAACTTTTGATTATCATTGTCGGTTCTACTCACTTTTCAGACACGCTTCACAGGAAAAGCATTTTATTATTAACTGGATAACAGTATATTATATGACAACAAGTAGGAATGATTACTCTTGTCAGTGTAATTTTTATGTTTTACCTAAAATTTAAATTTGTCCAGGTCAAGAAAGGGTTCACAAGACTCCGCCCCATCAGGTAATATGGATTTAACATTACATGCTATAAAAGGTTAAGTACAGGAAATAATAAAAACAAGTTTGGATCTGTGTGCACCTTTTGGCCTGGCCAGGGACCAGTAGCCAACTACTATATGATTTTTGCTATATAAAAGTTAGAACACAAATTCTTTAGATCAAACTTCAGCTGTTAGACATTTTTATCAAACAGAAGGGAAAAAAATATTATTGTGGTACATACTAAAGATAAAATCATGATCATGCTATAGCCGGCTACTAACCATGGTCGAGTGCAATATCACTGGAATCCTTGCTCAATATTCCTAATACTTAGTCACATGGATGTGTTTAATCCTTAACACATCTCCCATCAAGTTGACTAACATGCATAAAGTTTCAGGAGTTATCATATCATAAGTTTCAATACTTCAACTACATCAATGAAAACTAACAATTCTGCATGTAAAATTAAGTGAATATTAAACATCCTCAATAGATATATAAAGATCAACAGTAAAGTGACTGTGCATAATAACTGACAATGGCACTTGTTAAATCACTTCTCCACTCATCAACACAACTCATTGACAAAATGTTAGTTGTTACATGAGGTTGCTTAATCAATGCCAATGGCCACCGTTTTAAGACTGTTCATAAAATTATGTAATGATAATCATGTAAAGACTGTAAAGTACATATAATACACCATCTACAATTCTTTACAATAGAAGGGGGCGTTGTAACTGGGTTACTGGGACGAAATTTGAGGCTCTCCCGGAGTAAATATTTAATCATAATACAATAAATATGCCGAACGAATTCTAAATCAGCAACGGGGGGACTGACCCACACGTCTGTCGATGTAACTGGCTGACCTTGTGCCAATGGTGTAGGTCTGTGAATCATTTTTGCAATATGTCCCCGCTTGGTAACTTCTCTCTTTTATTACATGGTGCGGATGACTTAATTGTACCATAGGGTAGTCAAACGATCAGTAAACAGTTCCGACAGCAAAATTTATAACGAGGTGGACGTGAAAACATCATCATCATCACGATCATCTTCATTATCGTCACATAATCTATTATACTTCCATATTGTACAGATATTAATATGGCGATAACATATGAGAATTAATTAGAATTTTTGCAGAATTTTCAGACATCTAGCAAAGCGTATTCTTAATAAATTTACCAAAATAAATCTTGAGCTCATCTGCCGTATCTTCCGCCGCCATGTTGAATTTGATCTTGTATATGCCAAATAAGGTTATTTTATAGGGAGATACTAAATGACAAAACCAATTGAAGAATGTAATATCCGAAAAAAAAAGCATGACTCGCTTTAGTAAAAGTCGTTATTTTATTTTAGTTTATTTTATTTAGTTTTATGTAATTAAATTATCGAAATGTTAAAAACATGAAATAATTTTATTCTGATTATTTTACAAACAATAGTATTTGATACAATGTATGTTAATTAATGTGTACATGATTGTTTTACAGTGGCAGCTGAATAATGTGATACCTTTGTCACCTGTCTTGTGAGACCAATGACATACAAGACTGTCAGCCCGCCGTGTGAGACACTTTCTTAAAACCATTTAATTAACTCATTAGCCCCTCAAGTCACATTTGGACCTGACCATTTCAAAGAATGGTTAAATCCACTGTCATAATTCAGGGTTGTATGATTTAGAATAAAAATTTTACAACAATTTTTCATGCAATATGAACTTGTTCAGCCCTGAATTATGACAGTAGACCATACTATTTATTGATTTGGGCGTGTCTAAATTTGATCGCAAGGGTTGATGAGTTAAGTGCAGATCTTATCGATAAAACCTCTTCTGAGAGACCACCTAGCTGTCTTTTTTAAAAGACGAAGGGACAGGAAGTATATTACAGATATTTAACATTAAAATGGAATATTCTGCTACATGGAGGTCATATATCAGTAGTCAAATACACACTGTGATTCACCCCTGAAGACACAAACGGATTTGGCAATGCCATTGATGTCAGAAATTCCATTTGCAGGGGTTGATAAGTTGACATTACATGTAGGACTCTATTATGATAAAAAAAAAAAAATAAAAAAAAAAAAATAATAATAAATAAAAAATGTGAGTTATAAGTAGGCCTACTCATCTTTCAAGCTTTCAAATGTGCCATTTCAGATTTTTGGGTAGTCACTGGTCAAACTTTAATTTTTATACATATATATAGGCTACAGTGGAACCTCGCTATTAAGACCACCTAACTGACTGACTCAAAGTGGCCTTATTAGTGAGGTGGTCTCTTAAGTGAGGTTCTGTACTGATACAGTTTTAATGAAGAAACTGGAAATTCATGGTCTTAATTGTGAGGTGGTCTCCTAAGCGAGGTGGTCTTTAGGCGAGGTTCCACTATACTAATGTATTTGGTGCCTGTTACATGTACTTGAGGAGTTAGCTTTAACTAAATTGACCATGCATTCAGCACCACAGACCATATAATAGACTGATCTAATACAATAAAAAAGAACATACCATTTTGTTACATAGGGGTGATAGGATAAAAACAATATGATTAGACTAGACAAAAATCAGCATGTTTTTCATATAGTTCACATAGGGAGTTCACAATTTATCTCAGATCCCATGACTTTTTTCACACTGTGTATCTTAACTCTTACACCCTAAAGACACATTTGAACTGGTCTAAATAATTGACTTACAGAAAAGTCCATTCTTTTTTTAGGAGTTAATGAGTTAATGGGAGATACAAATTTTTGATAATATACAAGAACAACATTGAGAGGGACAAGACATTAAGCATAGGCGTCGGAACCAGGGGGGGGGGGGGTGGTTGGCCAGGGGGGTGGGGTGGCTAGGGGGGCTAGGGGGGAGGGGGGTGGCCAGGGGGGTGGGGTGGCTAGGGGGGCTTAGCCCCCCCCACTTTTTTTGCAAAGATAGACATAGGTGTTGAAAATTGGGGCTTTGCCCCCAGACGTTTCTGGCGTGTGTGTGTTTTAAGTTGGTTTAGCCCCCCCCCCCCCCACTTTCAATTTGCTTCCGACGCTTATGTTAAGGTCTTTAAATAGCTCTCCAATAAGAATCACTACCCTTGGTCTACAATCTCCTGGATATACCATAAATGGACAAATAAAATACAGTGGAACCCATCTTGTGAGACCACTGTCACAGAAGACAACCTGTCTTGTGAGATCACATTCTGAAAACTATATGCAATTAATTAAATGATCCTTTAAATAAAACCTCTTCAAAAAGACTACAGTGGAACCTGTCTCGAGATATCACAGTCATTAAAGACCATCTGTCAATTGAGACCACCTGTCATTTGAGACCGCATTTTGAAAACTAATTTAAAATATCTGTTAAATAAAACCCCTTTTGAGAGACCAGCTGTCTTGAGATTCCACATTTCGGTGGTGGAAAAAGGGCGGTCTCTCAAGACATGTTCCACTGTATCTGCCTTCTAAGACCACATTTCAGTGGCAGGCTTGGTCCCCCAAGAATGGATCCACTACAGAACAGTTTATAGACATACTGTACCTCCAGAATACAGAAAATCACAATTAAAAATCTGTTTTAGCTCTCAAGACAACACATGTAGTGGTACTGGATAACAAGACAATACATGTAGTGGTACTGGATAACAAGACAATACATGTAGTGGTACTGGATAACAAGACAATACATGTAGTGGTACTGGATAACAAGACAATACATGTAGTGGTACTGGATAACAAGACAATACATGTAGTGGTACTGGATAACAAGATCAAGAGTTCATCATCAAGTGTTTATAGGCCTACATTTCATCAAAAAAGAAAAGATGAGAAAATACGCGTGGAAATCTAATTACATCTCTGAACTGCACGTAGTCTGTTTCCTGTTTGCACATTAGACGTAGGAGGACATCTTCCTTGAACTGAAAGACTGACGGAATACAGCAAAGTATGTATGTAGCATCACTTCCTCCATGAACAAATGCTAATATGTGTCTCAATGGCTACTAAACATCTCAATTATCTATACAGTTAACTCATTGACCCCTGTAGTTGCATTTGAACTCACCCATTTCAAAGAATGGTTAAGTCCACTGGTAGAATGCAAGAGTGTTTGATTTAGCATCCAAATTTTACAATAATTTGACATGCACAATTAACTTGTTCATTCCTGATTTATGACAGTAGACCATACTTTTTATTGATATGGATGAGTCTAAATGTGATCATAGGGGTGGATGAGTTAAAATATGTTGTTTACACTCACTGATTGTAAAAATGAATGTAAATACAGTAGAACCTGATTGAAAGACCACCACTTTTGCCAATGAAATGTGGTCTTACAAGACAGGTGGTGAAAGACCTGACTCCACCAGTGCCTCTGAAATATGGTCTTGTAATCAAGTGGTGAGAGACCATCCCATCTGCCAATGAAATGTGGTCTTACAAGACAGGTGGTGAAAGACCATCCCATCTACCTCTGAAATGTGGTCTTACAAGACAGGTGGTCTCCCAAAAGCAGTATTATTAAAAGTTTTACTAAACCAAGTGGTTTTGAGAATGTGGTCTCCCAAGACAGCTATGTGGTCTTTCATGAGAGTGGACTCACAAGACAGGTTCTATGTATCTCTCTTACTTATATGTAATATATAGTATGAATGTAATAATCCCTCTAATGTAATAAATAGGATAACAATATGTAATTTATGCAGGATGAATGTATTAGAATGTATTTTCTCGCATGGTTCACAGATTTTTCCTTCTATTTTATGGGGAATGATCTCCTTGTCAACCCCTAGGGCATTGACAAACTACACGCATTAAGACGTCACAGTACAATCTATGAGTAGATCTTCTATGGCTTCTAGAATGCAGTACATATTTATGACAGACTTGACACAGATCTGCGTAGATCTTCATAGACATGTAGATTATGTGTAAATCTACATGGACATTTATTTAAGGCATGGAACTGGGCAGGACAAATATTTTTGGAGTCAGCTTGGCCAGGGCAAGCTGAATTGAGTAATTTTCGACTTGTCCTGACCAATAGGGCATTACAGGGCAAACAATGCACTCGCAAAATGACCCAACTACATGTACATACGTAATATACAACCACCATAATAATACCGAGTGTTAATTGCAAAATAACCTAACTGTATACGTATATATACAACTAATAATATTGAGTGTTAATTGCTGTCGTCCAATATCATTTATTTGATAATCATTTCCCTCAACACTTGTGGTAGTAAAAGGACTAGACTGATTTTTAAAACAGCGTTAATTGTTTTTAGTTTGCCCACTTGCTAGCTGTCTGTATTTTCAACTTGCCGCAGCCAAAATTGAGCTTGTCCTTAGCATCAGGCAAGTGGATTTGCCCTGCCCTGTGGAAGAAATATAAACAACCCCTACCTTCAAGGCATGTCAAATCTCAATCCTCAGGATAAAATTCTTGAATGACAAAGTCTCAGCAAGCCTCTGATTTATCATTCAAGAATCTTATTAGCCTCGGATCAAGATTTATCATTTGTCGTACTCTCAAGGTAGGTGTTGATTCTATAAATTTCTAATGTAATGAATATGAAGAATGTAATATTTCTCTAACATAATAAATATGATAAAAGTAGCCTATGTAATTGATGCAGGATGACTGTAAGAATGTAATATATCTGTAATGTGATACATAGAATAACAGATGTAATACACAGCAGGATGAATGTATGAGGGTACTATCCATCTTTTATTATACCTAATGAATAAAACACAGTCTGACAGGGATTGGTTGAGAGAAGTCACATGTCAGGGAGACTTCACTTCATGTCTCTCTCGTGTGCGTCATATCTCCCTCGTGTGTGTCAGGTCTCCCGCATGCGAAAACCGTTGCAGCTTATTCGACAGTTTTTATTGATTCTGTATTTTGGTATAATAAACAATACAAGTCATATTCCCTTTGGGCTTTGCCCTCAGAAATATGACTTGCCTTGGGTAAACAAATCCTCATGTCTCCCTACAACCAGGGCAATGTATAATGTTATTAATCTTGTACATGTACTGGTATATAGGATGATTCTTTGTTGTTTTACATCTCAACAAGAATTTGTCACTTACTGTTCCGGGGAAAATAACTTGTAGTGTTAACTTTCACTATATTCAGTGTTGATTAAACTGTGAATTTAAGAAACAGTAAATAAGATTTGATAAAATTGTATATATATGTGTGTGTGTGTGTGTGTGTGTGTGTGTGTGTGTGTGTGTGTGTGGGCTGTCTTTGCAGGAATTGGTGTTTAATCTTAAGGTACTCAAGATCAGTGAATGAAAAGAAAAATAGCGATAGTTTCAGGAAACAGAGAAAAATGTGAAAATTACAACCTGTGGCATTTATCCCCTGTATACGGAGACATACCGGTATTAACCTGTTGTTGGCAAAGTGTTATAAATTTTGACGTGTGCCTTGAATTGATGCAAATGCACATGTCAGAATTGTGCACCTTATCTGAAGCTAGTAACATCTCAATATAAGTGAAAAATTCTAGGCAGGATATAAAATAAACAATAAAACAAACAAAATAATCACTTCTGCTTGTGGTCCTGGACAGGATATCGGCCATTAAAAAGTCTCCGCTAGGTATACCTGTTCTAGATCAGTGGCTCTATTTCAACTTTCAGCACCTGGTCTCATCCTATTTCCTATTGGAGATCCAACCTCTCCCAGAACCAAAACTGGGGAAAATCTCTTCAATCCTTGTTAACCTTTTCAAAACTAAAGACAATAATAGACTGGACTGAGACAATAGAAAAGAGCATACCATTTAGATACTTTAGGGGTGAAAGGTTTATATGTCTCTATATTTCTTTTATATACGATAGGGTAGGGGGGAGGGGGGGTTGATGACCCCCACACCCCACATGCAACCCTGAGGATTAAAGGGTTGCTCTTCCTTTGGCCTTTGTCTTTCAATTTGTCTAACCCTACCATGAGTTAAAATACAGTAACTCCCGCCAGCTTAGGTCTAAGGGTTACCACGACAACCAAGCTCTCCAACCACAACAAGATGACAGCCTACTAGAGAGCAAGGAACAGACCCTACCTCTTTTAAAATTTTAGGTATATCTTCTGCTAGAGATAGATATGTCATAACAAACTGAATCAATGTGAGTGGTTGGCTGGCAGGCAACCAATTCTCATTAAGTATCAATCATTGCCCAGAATCAATCCTCTTCAGGCTTGCTTGCTTTGGCTTGATTTAACGAGCAGCGTAACTATTTCTAAAGCCCTTGCCACTCATCCCCATGAGGAAGGGAGAGAGATGTTTAGTGTATGTGTTTATGTCCTTGCTTGAGTGGTCTGTATTTCCAATGGCTTTTTAAGTGCCACTACACTTGTACAATCTGACAAAGGTAATCAAACTGCACATCCTAGACCATTTACCCCCATCTACATGTAGGCATAGAGCTGTGCAGACAGGAGATGAAATCTCATCTCTGTAAATCTGGCATGATCGGGGATTGAACCAGGGACCTTCGTGTTGAAGATCTGGCACTCTACCAACCGAGCTACTCTGGCTATGGTTTGAAAACAATTTCGTAATTTTTTTAACCATGCAATCATTTAAAGAAAAAAAGATGTTTATTCAATATGGCAGTGTAAAATATTAGTAAGACACCAGTCATAAATTAAAAACTTGTCAAACCATAGCTTTGTTGAGAATCGGTTGTTGTATTGTTGTTTAACGTCCCACTCAAGAATCTTTCACTAGTATGGAGATGTCACCAAATGCACGTGAAGGGCTTAAAATTTTGGCCTATGCTTGGCACTTGTGGCCATTAAGCAGCGAGATTTATTTAACGTGTCAACACCTACTGTGACATGGGACCTCGGTTTTTACTGTCTTATCCGAAGGACAAGAAAAGCTAGGTGAGAATTGGTCTCCAGTTGGTATACAAATTTGATTTTGTGAAAAATTTTGTCTTAAGCTTCAACAGATTTGTACCAGTAAATTCATTTTGCAATATTTACATACCGACTGTTATTTCCTTCATTGCAAGTATACAGACCGGTTGCATTTATATTCAATGCTTGACACGCAGCTGTTCAGCTGTTACGTCATATGAAAACCTCCCCCCATAAAGTGAATTATATAGAATGAATTTCGTATCCAGCTGACTACAGATTCTCAGAAAATGGTAATATTTATAAATATAAGGATTGTTTTTCATTTTCCGAAAAACATGAAATATACATGCAATAACTCATGGAAAAAATTTAAATTTTAACATGCAGCAGAATTTTTCTCCATGAGCCATTGCATGTATATTCCATGTTTTTCAAAAAAAGGAAAAACAATCCTTAAATAAACACCACTCATATGCTCCATAAGTTGTTTGGTCTCCATTTTATGTCCAGCAATAGGTGAATGGCCAGATATATGGTCAACACTATGGACTTATGCCACTGTAAAAAACGATTCTGTGATTTGACATGTCAAAGGACCTACCGGTAGGTTAAAAAAAAAATACCAGAAAGACCGGAAATAAAGACAACAGATAGATGCTAGATCTATTTGATTTTTTAATTTATTTAACAAGATATATACCAAAATCATAAAAATTACTTTTAGCACAACGCTGTGTCATTGTATATATAAAATCACATTCATTCCAAAAAAGCAAAAATCAAAAGAAAGAAATGTACATGTAGAAAGCTGAATAACGTATTTACGACACATTACACATCCACATTAAAGGGGCACTAACTGTGTATTATTTTTCTATTTTTTCCCTTTGTACTACTTAGATTGATATACAATAACAAAAAGAGATAAACACAGGCATAAAAATTCTGAAATTCCAGTATATTTTGTGAAAATTGCTTGAGAAATCCAGGTTTGACAATTTTTCAATTGCAATTGATTAACTCAACCTTAGTATTTGTATATTATGTATGAATATCACACTGGACCTGACCTTATTTTAACAAGATATGTAGGAATATTTCACAAAATATACAGGAGTATAAGATTTTCGATGTCTGTGTATAGCTCTTATTTGTTATTGTACATCAAGCACAAGAAGTGAAAGTAGAAAAAAAATCAAAATATCAAAACAGCTATTGCCCCTTTAACACACATACATGTACATGTACGGTATTACATCATTTTGAGATTCATTTTGCGTAAAACTTGTACTCAAACATAAGCGTAAATTTGAAACACCTCCCTCCACATACAAGAAACAGAAAATAACAACAATTTTTGTGAAATGTTGGCCACATTACTTCATCATAATATTCTTTCACAGGTTGTAGATTGCAGGGTCAAAAGGTATGATGTACCAAGATTTGACCATTTTTGGAGCCCCAATAAGTCCTATCCCTTTTCTTCTTGCAAACTTGAAGCCTTCCAAGGACCAAGCTCCCTGCCAAATCTGGTGGAAATCTGTCCTGTGGTTCTTGAGAAGACGTCGTTTAAAAGAAAAAGTTAACAGACAGATGACACCGTCATTTGGCCATAGCAATGGTTAAAAATTGCAACGTTCTTTCATCTAGTAGAATATGTAGAAGTACATTTTACAAATGTTTAACAGTAACTTGCATTACTCTGTGGATAACATTAGACCTTCCCACAACAATAGAAAGGAGCATTCCATGTTTATATAAAGGGGTGAAAGCATGGTTACATTGATTCTGCTGATGATATTCAATGACAGTAATTGTATAATATCATTACAGTACAAACGCACATGTGAATAAAGAACAAACAAAAAATGAACAATGCTGGTACACTAACTACTACCGCACAAAAATCGTTTCTTCTACCGAATATCTTCAGTTAACTCGTCTTCAACAGACAGTTTATGTCCCCCCCAATCAATTTCACTATATAAACATACCTAAACCAGCAGCCACCTCTGTAACGCAGCAAACGGCCAGTGATGTACAAGACAAAATGCTTGGTCACATTGTTTTCAGCGGTCATTTTGTGAGGATGGTTGATCACATGATTTCCATTTTTAGAAAACTTGTAAACAAGCTACCTGGGAAGCACTGTATTGTACATACATTATGTACATGATTTTGACACCTGATCATCTTGACATCAAACTATCACACATCGTTACATGAATATACACTGCATAATGGACACCAATTTTCTTGTAAATTTTGTCAACTTGGAACAAAGGGCCACCTGTCTTAGGCAGCCACTTGTTCAACTTCCCTTGAGTGGCTGTTGAAACAGGTTTGATTGTATCTACATGTAGCCTACATTATCAAATCTATTACAAGTAGACCTTGAATGAAATTTTTCTATATGCAAATAACATATTTATGATAAAATGAGGAAATGAGGAAATATCTATTGTTTGCAATTACAAGTAGAACAATCAAAACTATTGACTTTTATTTCCTCGTTGATCTCTTACTGAAATGTACTGCCACCTTGACGTTAACTTCCTGATTGACTTTTCTATTGTATACAACACTTTTCAGGAAGAATCAAATTTAATCTATCATTGTCGCTGGCAAGTATGATGAACATGAGATAACACTGTCAATGTACGTGATCTTCCTTCCTGGCACTGATTCTGAAATATGTACTTCCCGGGCGATGAAACTGTCCATGTCAGAAATGGGTGCTGAAATTGAAGAGAAATTTGAATGAAAATCTTCTTTTTAATACAATGAAACTTGTAAATAAAGACCCCCTTAGGGACACAAGAAAACCAGTCTTTATAGGGAGGTGTTCTTTATATATAGAGAGGTTGATTTGTACACAAATGGTACTGTTGGGGATATCAAAAGATGGTTTTTGTGTCCAGGTGATCTTTATACACAGGTGGTCACTATTGGGGACAGCAAAAGATGGTCTTTGTGTCCAGGTGATCTTTATACACAGGTGGTCACCAAAGCAGGCTTTACTTGGTCTTATTTCTCTTTTTCCTCAATACATCTTGAAGCTCTGGTTAGAGCATCCAATTTAAGCCACTATGATTCTTGCTTCTAGTAACCTACCATTTGAGTATGACATTAGCTTGGTTACCTGACTATGTGGAAAATACCTTCCTACCTGTTTGTTTATTATTGTTTAACGCCACTACAATGCCTAATAAAGAAAGGATTTCATTGTGGTATCTCAGATGGACCCACCAAGGTCGAGAGGTTAGAGCATTGCACTTTATACTGTGGAGTCTGTCACTTCAGTCTCAGTATGTGCCACACTGGGACCTAAGCTAATTACATTGGAATCTCATTATGTTAAAATAGGATGAGTCGAAATTCCAGTTATATCGAAATTGAACAACCGGTCCAGATTCTGATTGATAGATAAATAATCATTAATTAAATTTTGGTTATCCTGCATTCTGGATATCTGAAAGAAATATGGGTAGCTCCATGAATTTTGAGACAACAAGATTTTACTGTGTATATGAAGGAGATGGTCAGTTTACTTGAGGAAGGCTGGTGGTCTAAAATTGCAACTGGATACCAGGTGCTCTCATCTACCATTAAAACTGGCTGACACCAAATAAGTGAAAAAATTGTTTACTGTGGCATTAAACATCATCAAAACAAAGAAACAAATATGACACCTCATTTCTCTTTTGATCTAATGCTTGTTTGACATCTTAATTTGTTTTATCTAAAACAAAATTAACGAGGCCTAACTGAAACAGCAAGCTGTTTCGAAAAAGTCTCCCAAACGAAACCCCCAAATCTCTTTGTAACCAAGTGCTACTAGTGAATACTGTTTTCCTTAGCTAATCATCATAAACTGTCTTTGTCTCATCACAGGTAATAAGAAAATATATGGTTTAGGGGTGGGGATCTCAACGGTATTTCAGATAAATGAACATTTCTTAAATGAGGGGGGGGCAGGGAATGACCCCGGGGACCCCCCAACTACGACCATGAAATTGGTCTCATCGCAGGTAATAAGAAAATATATGGTTTAGGGGTGGCGATCTCAAACGGTATTTCAGATAAATGAACATTTCTCAAATAAGGGGGGGCAGGGAATGACCCCGGGGACCCCCCAACTACGACCATGAAATTGGTCTCATCACAAGTAATAAGAAAATATATGGTTTAGGGGTGGGGATCTCAACGGTATTTCAGATAAATGAACATTTTTCAAATGAGGGGGCAGGGAAAGACCCTGGGAACCCCTGCCTACCATCATTAACTTTGCCTTATCATGGGTAATAAGAAAATATATGGTTTGGGGGTTGGGATCTTAACAGTTTTGGAAATAAATGAACATTTCTGAAATGAGGGGGCTGGGAAAGACCCAGGGGACCCCCAGACTACCATCATAAACTTTGTCTTGTCATGGGTAATAAGGAAATATATGGTTTAGGGGTGGGGATCTAATTGGTTTATGAGATAAATGAACATTTCTCAAATGAGGGTGCGTGGAATGACCCCGGGGACCCCCAACCTACCATCATTAACTTTGTCTTTTCATGGGTAATACGAAAAATATATGGTTTAGGGGTGGGGATCTAAACGGTTTATGAGATAAATGAACATTTCTCAAAATGAGGGGGCAGGGAAAGACCCGGGGACCCCCAGCCTACCATCAAAAAATTTGTCCTATCAAGGGTAATAAGAAAATATAGGGTTAAGAGGTTGCAAATTCAACAGCATTTGGAATAAATGAAGATTTCTCAAATGAGGGGGCAGGGAAAGACCCCGGGGACACCCTACCTACCACCATAAACTTTGTCTAGTCATGGGTAATAAGAAAATATATGGTTTAGGGGTGGGGATCTCAACAGGTTTTTCAGATAAATGAACATTTCTCAAATGTGGGGGCAGGGAATGACCCCCGGGAAATTGAAACACTGACTGCACATCTAGACATGGAGATCTAACATCCCTCCAAGTTTCGTAAAGTTACGACTTACGGTTTTCGAGAAACGCTGCGGACAAGTTCACGGTCGGAAGAAAGAAGAATAATAATAAAAATAATAATAATAATAATAACGAGGCCTAACTGAAACAGCAAGCTGTTTCGAAAAAGTCTCCCAAACCTTGACTCCCCTACTCCCATGTAACCAAGTTCTACTAGTGAATACCAAACTTTAATGCAATAGAACTCTTTGTGTTGACATGGGTAATAAGGAAATATATGGTTTAGGGGTGGGGATCTAAATGGTTTATGAGATAAATGAACATTTCTCAAATGAGGGTGCGTGGAATGACCCCGGGGACCCCCAACCTACCATCATTAACTTTGTCTTTTCATGGGTAATACGAAAATATATGGTTTAGGGGTGGGGATCTAATTGGTTTATGAGATAAATGAACATTTCTCAAATGAGGGTGCGTGGAATGACCCCGGGGACCCCCAACCTACCATCATTAACTTTGTCTTTTCATGGGTAATACGAAAATATATGGTTTAGGGGTGGGGATCTAAACGGTTTATGAGATAAATGAACATTTCTCAAATGAGGGGGCAGGGAAAGACCCCGGGGACCCCCAGCCTACCATCAAAAAATTTGTCCTATCAAGGGTAATAAGAAAATATAGGGTTAAGAGGTTGCAAATTCAACAGCATTTGGAATAAATGAAGATTTCTCAAATGAGGGGGCAGGGAATGACCCCGGGGACACCCTACCTACCACCATAAACTTTGTCTAGTCATGGGTAATAAGAAAATATATGGTTTAGGGGTGGGGGATCTCAACGGTTTTTCAGATAAATGAACATTTCTCAAATGTGGGGGCAGGGAATGACCCCCGGGAAATTGAAACACTGACTGCACATCTAGACATGGAGATCTAACATCCCTCCAAGTTTCGTAAAGTTACGACTTACGGTTTTCGAGAAACGCTGCGGACAAGTTCACGGTCGGAAGAAAGAAGAATAATAATAAAAACGAGGCCTAACTGAAACAGCCAGCTGTTTCGAAAAAGTCTCCCAAACAAAACCCCCAAATCTCTTTGTAACCAAGTTCTACTAGTGAATACCAAACTTTAATGCAATAGAACTCTTTGCGTTGACATGGGTATTAAGAAAATATATGGTTTTAGGGGTGGGGATCTCAATGGTATTTCAGATAAATGAACATTTCTCAAATGAGGGGGGGCAGGGAATGACCCCGGGGACCCCCTATCTACGACCATGAAATTGGTCTCATCACAGGTAATAAGAAAATAAATGGTTTAGGGGTGGGGATCTCAACGGTATTTCAGATAAAAATGAACATTTCTAAAATAAGGGGGCAGGGAATGACCCCAGGGACCCCCCAACTACGACCATGAAATTGGTCTCATCACAAGTAATAAGAAAATATATGGTTTAGGGGTGGGGATCTCAACAGTATTTCAGATAAATGAACATTTCTTAAATGAGGGGGCAGGGAATGACCCCCAGGGGACCCCCCAACTACGACCATGAAATTGGTCTCATCACAGGTAATAAGAAAATATATGGTTTAGGGGTGGGGATCCCAACGGTATTTCAGATAAATGAACATTTCTCAAATGAGGGGGGGCAGGAAATGACCCGGGGAAATTGAAACACTGATTGCACATCTACACATGGAGATCTTACATCCCTCTAAGTTTCATAAAGTTACGACCAACGGTTTTCGAGAAAACGCCTTCGAACAAGATCTGGGAACACATTTTTCAAATGAGGGGGCAGGGAATGACCCCGGGGAAATTGAAACACTGACTGCACATCTAGACATGGAGATCTAACATCCCTCCAAGTTTCGTAAAGTTACGACCAACGGTTTTCGAGAAACGCTGCGGACAAGTTCACGGTCGGAAGAAAGAAGAATAATAATAATAATAATAATAACGAGGCATAATTGAAACAGCCAGCTGTTTCGAAAAAGTCTCCCAAACAAAACCCCCATATCTCTTTGTAACCAAGTGCTACTAGTGAATACTGTTTAATCCCGGGGAAATTAAAACACTGACTGCACATATAGACATGGAGATCTAACATTTCAGATAAATGAACATTTCTCAAATGAGGGGGCAGGGAATGACCCCCGGGACCCCCCAACTACGACCATGAAATTGGTCTCATCACAAGTAATAAGAAAATATATGGTTTAGGGGTGGGGATCTCAACGGTATTTCAGATAAATGAACATTTCTCAAATGAGGGGGCAGGGAATGACCCCGGGGACCCCCCAACTACGACCATGAAATTGGTCTCATCACAGGTAATAAGAAAATATATGGTTTATGGGTGGGGATCTCAACGGTATTTCAGATAAATGAACATTTCTCAAATGAGGGGGCAGGGAATGACCCCGGGGGACCCCCCAACTACAACCATGAAATTGGTCTCATCACAAGTAATAAGAAAATATAAGGTTTAGGGGTGGGGATCTCAACGGTATTTCAGATTGAGGGGCAGGGAATGACCCCGGGGAAATTGAAACACTGATTGCACATCTAGACATGGAGATCTAACATCCCTCCAAGTTTCATAAAGTTACGACCAACGGTTTTCGAGAAAACGCTTTGGACAAGATCTGGGAACATTTCTCAAATGAGGGGCCAGGGAATGACCCCGGGGAAATTGAAACACTGACTGCACATCTAGACATGGAGGTCTAACATCCCTCCAAGTTTCATAAAGTTACGACCAACGGTTTTCGAGAAACGCTTCGGACAAGATCTGGCAAGAAAGAAAAATAATAATAATAATAATAATAAGAAACGGTGTAAAAACAAGAAGTCTACCAAACTTCGTTTGGGAGACTTAATAACGAGGCCTAACTGAAACAGCCAGCTGTTTCGAAAAAGTCTCCCAAACAAAACCCCCAAATCTCTTTGTAACCAAGTTCTACTAGTGAATACCAAACTTTAATGCAATAGAACTCTTTGCGTTGACATGGGTATTAAGAAAATATATGGTTTAGGGGTGGGGATCTCAATGGTATTTCAGATAAATGAACATTTCTCAAATGAGGGGGGGCAGGGAATGACCCCGGGGACCCCCTATCTACGACCATGAAATTGGTCTCATCACAGGTAATAAGAAAATATATGGTTTAGGGGTGGGGATCTCAACGGTATTTCAGATAAATGAACATTTCTAAAATAAGGGGGCAGGGAATGACCCCAGGGACCCCCCAACTACGACCATGAAATTGGTCTCATCACAAGTAATAAGAAAATATATGGTTTAGGGGTGGGGATCTCAACAGTATTTCAGATAAATGAACATTTCTTAAATGAGGGGGCAGGAATGACCCCGGGGGACCCCCAACTACGACCATGAAATTGGTCTCATCACAGGTAATAAGAAAATATATATGGTTTAGGGGTGGGGATCCCAACGGTATTTCAGATAAATGAACATTTCTCAAATGAGGGGGCAGGAAATGACCCCGGGGAAATTGAAACACTGATTGCACATCTACACATGGAGATCTTACATCCCTCTAAGTTTCATAAAGTTACGACCAACGGTTTTCGAGAAACGCTTCGAACAAGATCTGGGAACATTTTTCAAATGAGGGGGCAGGGAATGACCCCGGGAAATTGAAACACTGACTGCACATCTAGACATGGAGATCTAACATCCCTCCAAGTTTCGTAAAGTTACGACCAACGGTTTTCGAGAAACGCTGCGGACAAGTTCACGGTCGGAAGAAAGAAGAATAATAATAATAATAATAATAATAATAATAATAATAATAAAAAGAATAATAATAAGAAACACAGCAAAATCAATAAGTCTCCAAACTTCGTTTGGGAGACTTAATAATAATAATAATAAAAAGAATAATAATAAGAAACACAGCAAAATCAATAAGTCTCCAAACTTCGTTTGGGAGACTTAATAATAATAATAATAACGAGGCATAATTGAAACAGCCAGCTGTTTCGAAAAAGTCTCCCAAACAAAACCCCCAAATCTCTTTGTAACCAAGTGCTACTAGTGAATACTGTTTAATCCCGGGGAAATTGAAACACTGACTGCACATCTAGACATGGAGATCTAACATTTCAGATAAATGAACATTTCTCAAATGAAGGGGCAGGGAATGACCCCGGGGACCCCCAACTACGACCATGAAATTGGTCTCATCACAAGTAATAAGAAAATATATGGTTTAGGGGTGGGGGATCTCAACGGTTTTTCAGATAAATGAACATTTCTCAAATGAGGGGGTAGGGAATGACCCCGGGACCCCCCAACTACGACCATGAAATTGGTCTCATCACAAGTAATAAGAAAATATATGGTTTAGGGGTGGGGATCTCAACGGTATTTCAGATAAATGAACATTTCTCAAATGAGGGGGCAGGAATGACCCAGGGTACCCCCAACTACGACCATGAAATTGGTCTCATCACAAGTAATAAGAAAATTATATGGTTTAGGGGTGGGGATCTCAATGGTATTTCAGATAATGAACATTTCTCAAATAAGGGGGCAGGGAATGACCCCGGGGAAATTGAAACACTGATTGCACATCTAGACATGCAGATCTAACATCCCTTCAAGTTTCATAAAGTTACGACCAACGGTTTTCGAGAAACGCTTTGGACAAGATCTCGGAACATGTCTCAAATGAGGGGGCAGGGAATGACCCGGGGAAATTGAAACACTGACTGCACATCTAGACATGGAGAATCTAACATCCCTCCAAGTTTCATAAAGTTACGACCAACGGTTTTCGAGAAACGCTTCGGACAAGATCTGGCAAGAAAGAAAAATAATAATAATAATAATAATAAGAAACGGTGTAAAAACAAGAAGTCTACCAAACTTCGTTTGGGAGACTTAATAATAATAATAATAATAACGAGGCCTAACTGAAACAGCAAGCTGTTTCGAAAAAGTCTCCCAAACCTTGACTCCCCTACTCCCATGTAACCAAGTTCTACTAGTGAATACCAAACTTTAATGCAATAGAACTCTTTGCGTTGACATGGGTATTAAGAAAATATATGGTTTAGGGGTGGGGATCTCAATGGTATTTCAGATAAATGAACATTTCTCAAATGAGGGGGGGGCAGGGAATGACCCCGGGGACCCCCTATCTACGACCATGAAATTGGAAAATATATGGTTTAGGGGTGGGGATCTCAACAGTATTTCAGATAAATGAACATTTCTTAAATAAGGGGGCAGGGAATGACCCCGGGGACCCCCAACTACGACCATGAAATTGGTCTCATCACAGGTAATAAGAAAAATATGGTTTAGGGGTGGGGATCCCAACGGTATTTTCAGATAAATGAACATTTCTTAAATGAGGGGGCAGGAAATGACCCCGGGGGAAATTGAAACACTGGCACATCTAGACATGGAGATCTTACATCCCTCCAAGTTTCATAAAGTTACGACCAACGGTTTTCGAGAAACGCTTCGAACAAGATCTGGGAACATTTTTTCAAATGAGGGGGCAGGGAATGACCCCGGGGAAATTGAAACACTGACTGCACATCTAGACATGGAGTAATGCGGACAAGTTCACGGTCGGAAGAAAGAAGAATAATAATAATAATAATAACGAGGCCTAACTGAAACAGCAAGCTGTTTCGAAAAAGTCTCCCAAACCTTGACTCCCCTACTCCCAGGCTTCTACTAGTGAATACCAAACTTTAATAATAAACTCTTTGCGTTGACATGGGTATTAAGAAAATATATGGTTTAGGGGTGGGGATCTCAATGGTATTTCAGATAACTGAACATTTCTCAAATGAGGGGGGGCAGGGAATGACCCCGGGGACCCCCTATCTACGACCATGAAATTGGTCTCATCACAGGTAATAAGAAAATATATGGTTTAGGGGTGGGGATCTCAACGGTATTTCAGATAAATGAATATTTCTCAAATAAGGGGGCAGGGAATGACCCCGGGGACCCCCAACTACGACCATGAAATTGGTCTCATCACAAGTAATAAGAAAATATATGGTTTAGGGGTGGGGATCTCAACAGTATTTCAGATAAATGAACATTTCTTAAATGAGGGGGCAGGGAATGACCCCGGGGACCCCCAACTACGACCATGAAATTGGTCTCATCACAGGTAATAAGAAAATATATGGTTTAGGGGTGGGGATCTCAACGGTATTTCAGATAAATGAAACATTCTCAAATGAGGGGGCAGGAAATGACCCCGGGGAAATTGAAACACTGATTGCACATCTTACACATGGAGATCTTACATCCCTCCAAGTTTCATAAAGTTACGACCAACGGTTTTCGAGAAACGCTTCGAACAAGATCTGGGAACATTTTTCAAATGAGGGGGCAGGGAATGACCCCGGGGAAATTAAAACACTGACTGCACATCTAGACATGGAGATCTAACATCCCTCCAAGTTTCGTAAAGTTACGACCAACGGTTTTCGAGAAACGCTGCGGACAAGTTCACGGTCGGAAGAAAGAAGAATAATAATAATAATAATAATAATAATAATAATAATAAAAAGAATAATAATAAGAAACACAGCAAAATCAATAAGTCTCCAAACTTCGTTTGGGAGACTTAATAATAAGAATAATAATAATAATAAGAAACACAGCAAAATCAATAAGTCTCCAAACTTCGTTTGGGAGACTTAATAAATTATCAGTACAGAACCTATGAATTTGGTGTCAAGTCCATTGCAAGACTCTAAGCTTCTCCATTGATACTAACTGTCTGGTCATGGCACCAATAAATGTAGTGTATAATGGTACTATTAAACTTGCATTAAAGGCCACCTCTGTATAAAGGGCACTTGCCAATACAGGCCATTAAAACGTAATTCTTTTGATAATGAATAAGGCTCTAGTCTTTATAAAACCACCTGTCTATAACGGCTACATTTGCCTGTTCCCTTAAGTGGCATTTATAGACATGCTTGACTGTATATATATATATATAATGAGAGAGAAGAAACACATCTATCTATTGATACATATTTACTAACTAAAACAATACAGTGAAACCTGTCTTGAGAGACCACTCCCATCTGCCATTTAAAAGTGGTCTCATAAGGCAGACGGTCCCTCAAAAGAGGTTTTATCTAAAGGATTGAGAGCTGCCATGGCTCCGCAGAAGAGTGCTCGATTCACAAGTGGAGGGTCATGGGTTAGAGCCTCAGCAGAAGCAGCTGGTTTTTCCTGTCCTTCGCATGAGACAGTAAAAACCAAGGTCCGGTGTCACAGAAGGTGTCGACACGTTAAGGAACCTTCATTGCTCCATGGTCGAAAGTGCTGAGCATAGGCTAAAATTTGAAGCCCTTCACTGGCATTTGGTGACGTCTCTATATGAGTGAAAGATTCTTGAGTGGGACATTAAACAAGAATGCAACACCTCTAAAGGATTGTTTAACCAAGTAGTTTTCAGAACGTCATTAATGAAAAGCACCAAGAAAATATGGAATTAAATCACAGTTAAACAACAGTATTTACCACAGTAATATGGAAACATTCAAACTGTACAGGTGACATTTTGTTTGATTTTATCATTTCCTGTGCCCGACATTTTCTGTACCTGTCATTTTTTGGTGCTCAGATGTTTTTATTTTAATGAATCACAACACACAAATTTTTAAGCGAAACACTGCCCGACATTTTGGTGCTCAGGATTGCCAGCATATAAACTTTTTAGTGACACGCTGCCCGACATTTTGGTGCTCAGGATTTACAACATACAAACATTTTGGTGACATGCTGCCCGACATTTTCTGTACCCGTGATTTTTGGTGACAGGTGAAAAAATGTATGAAATGACAAAATTCTGATTTTTTAGTAACACACTGACATTGTTGTCAAGAGTAATTTTATTTGGAATTACATCTTACAAACACAACAGTTAATATACTGTCTGGCTTGAATTATGTTACACTCTACCTTTATTTCTTTAAAGGACAATGGGGTCAATACAGATGCAAAATCTACTGGCCTGCCCTATTATTTACTGACCATCAGCCATCGGACTGGTGCTAATTTCGAGCCTTAATACAGTCGAATCTACCTTTTTTTTTACATGTGATTTTAGTGTTTTGCGTAATGCCAGTAAATATGGACCAAATACCAGGTACAGTAAAACCACCTAAGGGACCAGAAAATATTGGCCTTTATATGCAGGTGATCCGAATACACATGTTAAATTTATTTGAAGTATGCAGTCATGGTAATTTTCAAAACTGGCCTTTATAGACAGTCAATCCTTATATAGAGGTGGTCCCTATAGCAGATTTTACTGTACAGTGGAAACAAAATATAAGCTTCATAGAAATAACATAAAATAACAATTACTTAACATGAAATAACAAGACAAAAATGAACAAGTGATACAATGTCTGATCAAGATGTAGGCTTACTGTTACTTTAACCCATTGATCCCTGTAGCCATATTTGGACTCATCCATTTCAAAGAATAGTAAAGTCCACTGGCGGAATTCAGGAGTGTATAAATTAGAATCCAAATTTTACATTTGACATACACAATTAACTTGTTCATTTCTGATTCATGACAGTAGACCATACTTTTTATTGATATGGGCGAGTCTAAATTTGATTATACATGTAGGGGTTGATGAGTTAAAAGGAAGTACAAATTGTTAAAAATTTTCCATTAAATATTTTGAAACAGAAATGACCCAAGTGTAACTATCAGTATCAGAATCAAGCCTTTGGCTCAGGTGAGCTAACAAAAAATGTAGAAAGGGAGATAACTGCATAAATATTCAGACCATATAAATCCTGTAACAGTACTTTAATTAACACATCAACCCCTGGAGTCACATTTGGATCTGCCCACTTCAAAGAATGGTTCCACTGCCAGAACCTAGGTATGTATGATTCAGAATCAAAATTTTATAATGATTTTACATGCAATATGAACTTGTTAAGTCCTGAATTATGACAGTAGACCAAACTGTTTACTGATTTTGGTAAATCTAAACAAGTTAACTGCTTCAATATTTCCAATGTTTTAATGTCTCTTTTTAAAATATGTAGCCTATAAATAGGGAATTAAGACATAAAAATTAAATTTTCTGTTCCTAAATCTTGAAAGCTGAAAATCTTAACATCATGAGCATATACAAATATACAAACAAAGAATTCAATATTTTGAGTTAATGGTATAAGTTACATCAAAGTTGTTTTAGAAAGAACTCTCCATGAGTGTTTTGTAAAAAAAAAAAAAAAAAAGTGGTTTTAGATCAAATACACAGAGAAAAATAATAAATGACCTCACTTTTGATACCCTGATGAACATAACAAAACTGCAACAAAAATTGTGTCTGTGTATTACATTGGTGGAAATTGCCGTTTTTCTTTAACAATGTCAAAGTATCCATGTGCATAATAATTAAGCGACTACTTACTAATGGGATTCAAATTTCCAGCTGATCTATAAATAATTATGACAAAATTATGTAAATTTTACATACTTCATGTTAAGTATAGTTTAGATGATATTTTGGCATTTTTGTAAAATTTAGATACATTAAAGGGGCAAATAAAACATTTTTTTATAGATTTTTTTATATTCCTATATTTATTCTCTGTCTCTCTCTCTGTTGGTCTATCTGTCTGTCTGTCTGTCTCTCTTTCATCATAAGATTTTGCACATATGAAATATTTAAGTTCTATTCTTTACATTTCAAAAAATATATCACAATGTTATAGTCTTTGTCCATGGACACCGATAACGATGTCAGAATCTAATAAACCTACAAATTCAGATGGCCATACTTTGTCAAACTTACCTTTCTTCATCAGCGACCACAGGACCAAAAGCTTTCTGTGGTCTTTGTTTTGAAATCTGAAATAAGAAATTATAAAATCAATCACATGCTGATTAAAGAAAGTTACAATAAATGGTGGGTGTTTTGGTGAAACTTAAAGGGCATTAGCTATGTTTACCAAAAAAAAAAAATTATTTGGAATTTTTTTTTCTACTTTTGCTATTTGTACCTGGTATACAATTAAGGATTGTTTTTCATTTTTTGAACATCATTGGGATATAAAAGCAATTGCTCATGGAAAAAATTCTGTGCAGCACAAAGTGCTGCACAATGAATTTTTTCCATGAGCAATTGCTTTTATACCCCAATGATGTTCAAAAAAATGAAAAACAATTCTTATATTTATATACATTACCATTTTTCAGTGAAACTGTAGTCCACTGGATACTAAATTCATTCCAGAACACTGACTTTGCGGGGGGTGTTTTCATATGACGTAATGGCTCAACAGCTGTTTTGACATGAGAAGTAGTTCTCTTTTCTGATCGCAAATACTAATTAAATTAAGGTTTAATTTCTTTTTTTATATCATTTTGAACGAAACTAGTGATATGGACAATTTCGAATACTTATTCTCAGATTTAGTTTGCGATTTTTAATATTTGACCATTTAGTAGTGGCGGGTTAAATGTGTCCGGAGAGAATTGCCCGAATGGGCTGTGTGCAAATGGCTGATAGGCCTACCATGTGCGATTTGGATAGCAACAGATGATCGTTGTTTACAACAAATTTTCGTTTGAATTCTGATATTTTATCAGTGGAATATACCACAGAAAGTTTGAGTGTGACTATTAATATTCGTTCATGACAACTGGAAGTAGCCATTCTGTTTGATATTTTACCAATGGCTGAATCAGCTGGGAAATGCCGTGAACTGTGAAGGGTTGACGATTTCGTAATTAGACCTATTTCAGTATATAGGCTAGCCCACTAGCAAATCCTTCAAATCAATTGAAACACGACAAATGCAGATTATGTTGTGAAATAACAAACTGTTATTGTTCTGTTTAAAAGATAATTATCGACACATTCGTTATGGAAAATCCGTGTAGGCCTATAAAGTATAATAGATCCATGTCAATTCAGACTTCAGTTTTTACCAGCTGATCATATAGAGTATCCTGTCAGTGTACTGAGAAACCTATGAACACTACTTAATAACTTATGCTCGGCATTAACATTACACTTTCTCTTTTAACAGATACTAAAATTAGCAGGTTTAAGTGTACTAATATTAACAATGTATGAACAGAATAGAAATCTTCTTAGTATGATATTGTTCTTTTTAAAAATCATAATTTCCAGAGGTGGATCCAGGTATTTTTCATGAAGGGGGATGCTGAAGAGTAGCAAATACTATTTGACTGTATCATACATGTCTTACTTTACAGAAGTTTTATACATTGGTGGATAAATTGTGAGAATTATGAAAAAGTGTGCATAGTCTGCATTCAGGTCATTTTACAATGACCTAGAAAAAATTGTAGAATTAATGCTAATTATTAAATTTCAAGAACAATAAACACAGCTGTTTAAATATATTTTGTAGTTTTTATCCTAAACACACAAATAAAACTGATGCTCATTAATTGTGTTGTTTGTTTCAACTGTCATCAACAATGGACTGATATGTCAGTGGGTGTGGCTAATTAGCGTTCAGGTAATTTCTCTCCCTAAGTCTCTATCTCTGTATAGTATGTACATTTCTGTTGTATTTTACTTAAGTCTGAAAATATTCTCAACTTGGATTGCTTAGCTGATCAGATTTCAGAATTAGCCAAAATTGAGTTAAATTTTGTAGACTTCAATGCTATCTTATGGTATGCGCAGGACCTGTGGTATGAACTTGTGCGAGCAAAAATTCTTGAACAAATGAGCATATCACACCTCATGCGAAAGACTCACGACTCACAACAACCTCTTATGCTTAGCACTTGTCAATAGAGCAGTCACATTCTTTTATTTTACAGAATTTATGTTTCAAATCTCACCTGAGAATATATCGGCTGATCTGGAACTGATGGGGCCCCAAACAGGGAAAAGTTTTGTTGCTTTAGTGACCCTCCTATTCCAGCAAGTATATTAGTCTGAAAAAAAAATTATCAGGTAATGATGAAATTTTTTCAAAGTTGTTCTTGAAACAAAAGAAATATATTTTTTCAAGATAACAGACCGTTGCTGAGGTCCGCCTCATAATAAGAACATATCACCTACCAGTATAAATATTTAGACAGTGTGGAAGAATTGGTTCTCTTATTTTCGTCTAAAATTGACTAATTATCATAATTTTTTAAACAAAAATATTTGTTGTTCATAACAATGTTTACTTGTATGACTTGTGTGGCCCCAATGGTCGAGTGGTCAGAGCATTGTGCTTTGGACCATGAAGTCGCTCACTTCTGGTCTGTGCAGGTTCAAGCCCTGCTGGAACCAAAGCTGGTTTCTGTGAAAAAATTTGCCAGTTTGCTCGCAGAAGGTTGGTTGTCTCTTCCTGTGTATATCGACTTCTCTCTTCCACTATTAAAATCTGGTTGACATCATACAACTGAAAAATTGTTGATTGTGACATAGAACACCATTTAAAATTCAAATTCAAACCTGTATAACTTGTAATAATGTGTTATATATAACATATATGTATAGTGTTATATCATATGTTTGTCTTATTGTTGTCGTCCTGTCACCAATTTTTCACTTATACAAAGATGTCAGCAGCTTTAAAGGGGCATTAGTTGCACCCCCCCCCCCCCAAAAAAAAATTTGTTTCCTTAGATTGATATACAAGAACAAATAAGAGATATACACAGGCATAAAAATTCTTAAATCCGTTTCCCTATATTTATTGTGGAAATTGCTTGAGAAACCCAGTTTGGAACTTTTTCACTTGCAATTGATTATTTATTCAACCTTACTATTTGTACAAATATAAATGTATATTAGACTGGACCTGATCTTATTTTCACAACATATATAGGATTATAAGATATTTTATGCCTGCATATAGCTGTTGTTATTGTCCCTCATGTACAAGCAGTAAAATTTGAAAAAAAAAATTCAAATAATATTTTTGGTAAACACAGCTAATGCCCCTTAAGTAAAGTGACACAGATTTTGACCTGCCCCTATAAGTGAAGTCACATAGATTTTGACCTGCCCCTTTAAGTGAAGTGACACAGATTTTGACCTGCCCCTATAAGTGAAGTTACACAGATTTTGACCTGCCCCTTTAAGTGAAGTGAAGTGACACATATAAGTGAAGTCTGATTTTGACCTATAAGTGAAGTTACACAGATTTTGACCTGCCCCCTTAAGTGAAGTGACACAGATTTTGACCTGCCCCTATAAGTGAAGTTACATAGATTTTGACCTGCCCCTTTAAGTGAAGTGACACAGATTTTGACCTGTCACTATAAGTGAAGTTACACAGATTTTGACCTGCCCCCTTAA
Source organism: Atrina japonica (assembly GCA_030159075.1). Taxonomy (NCBI): domain Eukaryota; kingdom Metazoa; phylum Mollusca; class Bivalvia; order Pterioida; family Pinnidae; genus Atrina; species Atrina japonica. The sequence continues at coordinate 910,175 of BROG01000070.1, read as the reverse complement.
GTGAAGTGACACAGATTTTGACCTGCCCCTTTAAGTGAAGTGACACAGATTTTGACCTGTCACTATAAGTGAAGTGACACAGATTTTGACCTGCCCCTATAAGTGAAGTTACACAGATTTTGACCTGCCCCCTTAAGTGAAGTGACACAGATTTTGACCTGTCACTATAAGTGAAGTTACATAGATTTTGACCTGCCCCCTTAAGTGAAGTGACACAGATTTTGACCTGCCCCTTTAAGTGAACAGTTTTGACAAGTGAGTCATTTTTGACCTGCCCCTTTAAGTAAAGTGACACAGATTTTGACCTGCCCCTATAAGTGAAGTCACAGATTTTGACCTGCCCCTTTAAGTGAAGTGACACATATTTTGACCTGTCCCTATAAGTGAAGTCATAAATTTTGACCTGCCCCTTTAAGTGAAGTGACACAGATTTTGACCTGTCCCTATAAGTGAAGTCACATAAATTTTGACCTGTCCCCTTAAGTGAAGTGACACAGATTTTGACCTGGCCCTATAAGTGAAATCACATAGATTTTGACCTGCCCCTTTATGTGAAGTGACACAGATTCTGGCCTGCCCTTTTAAGTGAAGTGACACAGATTTTGACCTGTCCCTATAAGTGAAGTTACACAAATTTTGACCTGCCCCCTTAAGTGAAGTGACACAGATTTTGACCTGCCATTACAAGTGAAGTCACATAGATTTTGACCTGCCCCTTTATGTGAAGTGACACAGATTCTGGCCTGCCCTTTTAAGTGAAGTGACACAGATTTTGACCTGTGCTATGGACTTATGCCAATGCAGCGAGGGTTCTTGAACATTCCACATCTAATGTGATCTGACACCTCAAGTTTAAAGGGGCATTTTGACTATGTTTACAACAAAAATCATTTTGGTTTTTTTTCTACTTTTAATGCTTGTGCTTGATGAAAAAATACATAATTTTCATATCAAAAGTATGCGCATATGCATTTGTTGCTATTTTCGGAGTTCGATTTCTTTGATTGAAGAACGTTACTTGCAACATTGTGCATATAAAACATTTTGTAGAAACAATTCAATAGCCACACGATGTAGTTGTACACATGGATAAAGGTTTATAAAAACATACTAGATATTTGAATTCGCAAATAGCTTCCTTCATGAATGTTTATTTCTTGCAAAATAAACGATTTACAAATACAGTGGAAATTTGTTATGTCGAAATCGGATGAGTCGAAATTCCAGTTATATCAAAGTTGAATGGTTGGTCCCTTTTTTGATTGATAGATAAATATATACGTTACAGTAATAAAAAATTTGTTGATCTTGAATTCTGGATATTACGAAGTATTAGGGGTGGTCCTCAGAAATTTGAGACAATGAGATTCCATAACACCTATAAATATGACATAATGGGTGCTTACATGTATATATGTATACATATGTGTGTGGGGGAGATGCTGGTATATATGTCTGTTAGTGTGCATGTATGTGTGTGATGGGGAGGTACATGCATGTGTTGGGCGTGTGTGTATATATGTGTGTAGGGCTGCGAAATGGTGGAATACATGTCTATAAAACCTAAATTGTTCTGCGAAAAAAACAAAAAACAAACCAACAAACGTATCAACCCTTATTCACAATGTGTACAGGAAAAACACATATCATTTGTTTGGCCTAACTGGCTCATACTAAACTAAATCTACATGTATTGTAAATCCAGAAATTTTCACAGGACTTCATTTTCGATATACACAAATTCTAAATTTATTCACATAATGATATTTTTGTTATACACAAGTTCTAAATTTATTCACGTGATGATATTTTCATTATACACAAGATTTAAATTTATTCACGTGATATTTTCGTTATACGCAAGTTCTAAATTTATTCACGTGATGATATTTTCATTATACACAAGATTTAACTTTATTCACGTGATGATATTTTTGTTATACACAAGTTCTAAATTTATTCACGTGATGATAATTTCGCGATTTCGAATTCCCTTTTCATCATACTTTTATCATACTATATTATGTGATAATTTTATTTTTAAGAGCTCTCGCGAAATTTTGCGTAAATTAAATTCTCACCAATAAAACTGAATTTACAATATGCAGTATATTAAAATGAAAGGTACGGTTAACAAAAACAAAAGTGCCACAAAAAACATGTCAGGAAGTGCATTAGATGTATCTAGAAACACACACCTGATTGCTAGGTATAGGAACCACTTGTGGTGTAACTTTTTGTAGTGGTGCTTGGTGAGGTCTCCACATATTTATAATTGATTGCACTAGTCCACTCTATGGTAGGCAGGTAAAACAATAAAAAATTATGTTTTTGACTCAAAATTTGAAACAAATTTTGCACAAAAAATTACATTAAACAAAAAGGAAATGGCTTTTAGCCTTTACAGGTGCTTTTACACAATTTATTTAGTAATTTTCATTTGGTGAAAATGGCAAACATTTGTATAACTCTCGAAATAGGCATGCACAAACACATACATGCTCTCTCACTCACACACACAAACACACACACCTTTGTCAAACAGTAATCGCAATTAGAGCATTTTTCTTCCCATAATTCAAAGGAAAATCATTTGATTACCTTTTAATTGCATATTGTTTTCCTAACCCAATGAATCAAATGTTATATTATGTCTGAAGCGTAATCAAGCTTTGCCTTAGTTCATATTCAAAAGTCTAAAAAAATTGTCAATACTAAATTACAACGGAATAGTAACTGAGCTCAAAGACCAAGCTTCGCTTGTTTTCAAGGCTTTGCATTAATTCATATGAAACACATAAATTCATAATTTGATAAGACAGTGTTGCAAAAAATTTATTAGTAAAGGTCACTCGTAATGTTTAATAAAAATTTCCAAACTGTAGGAAAAAATGACCATCTTGTGTTATTCAAAGGCACAAAGCTGTTAAAAAAGGTTAGTTTATCTTAGAAGCATAGAGGAAACCATTTTAGTTAAAGGGAAAACAGGTTTAAAATTAGAAATCTTTTTTATCTTTTAGCATTCCCACTCCCCACAGATGAGATTTGTACACAAGTGGAATTTGAGGTGGATAAATGGTTTCCTCATAAAAGCAAAAAATGTTATTTAAAACAGTGAACGGTTTTCCTCACCACTTAAAGCCTACATTGCCCCGTGTTAACTGAAATAAAACAAATAAAATGTGTCTAGAGTGGCGGCAATACAACAATTGTGAAACTGAAAATCGTGTAGGTAACTCAATCAGAGTTATCAAAAAAGGAAATACATATACATGTGATAACAGATATTGCATGGCAGTATTTTACATGTGGCATACCTGGATTTTTACGCCCCTGGTTTTTTTTCGCTCTGGTTAATTTTGCCCTTTTGGAACAGAAGACATATTCGCCTCATTTTGGATTTGCCCAAAATCATTATGATCACATGCATTGCAAGTATTTCTATACTTCAATTATTTAGCTTGAAAATTTTGCCTTCAATCTAGATTTGCCCTTCCATCTAAGAGCAAAAATGGTGTAAGTTAAACTGGGGCGAAAATTTCCAGGTATAAAGTAATAACAAAATAACAAGCAGACCTCTGGCCATAATCAAACTCAATCCTGATTTTATTGATATAAGAAAAGAAATTTGCATAAAAACGGGTGGATGGAAGGATGGAGGGAAGGACAGACACAACTAAAAACTTAAGCCCCCCCCAAACCAGGGTGGGACTAATAAAACATTGGTCTTAATACTTTAATTGCAGATCTGTTTTTTGTAAGTGATAAATCTGCGGCAGAAGTACAGCAATCAAAAATCTAGAATTCAAGTAATATGTTTTCACTTTTTGCTAAAGTCTGTGGGAAAAAGTAAAAACGTGATACATGTGTAAGACCAGAGTTGCTCTCCAATCTTACAATTTTGCACTAAGTATGACATTATTTTATTACCAAATTCTACCTTTTGAGGTTTTTTTTAAGAGGATCCCTTTTCCCTTGCTACATCTTAAATATGAAGATGTTTCTCCCAATGTTTGATATCTTTGCCTATCACTGACCTTGCCGAAATACCAGGGATTTTCCACACTTTTTTGGAAATAGGGCCTAGACCTTTCAAATTGGGAATATTGAAATTGGAAAATCTAGAAATACACAAAACTATGTAAAAAATACAAGAATCTCTTTAAATTCATTGCCATTTGACTTCAATTGGGAAATTTTGACTGCAAATTGGAAAAATGCAGTTTTTGCATTGGAAATGGGGTCTTATTTTGGCCCTGTATGAGGATATTTACAATGTTCTGTTTTATTGTTCAACATATTCAACATATTGAACTGTGATAACAAAGAGTTGTAAGTTTTAAGCACAGTGTTTGAAATCTACAATCACAGTGTGAAATCTACAACCACTGTGTATGAAATCTGTGAAATCTACAACCACAGTGTATGATATCTACAACCACTGTGTGTGAAATCTACAACCAGTGTATGATATCTACAACCACTGTGTGTGAAATCTACAGCCAGTGTATGATATCTACAACCACTGTGTGTGAAATCTACAACCACTGTGTATGAAATCTGTGAAATCTACAACCACTGTGTGTGAAATCTACAACCAGTGTATGATATCTACAACCACTGTGTGTGAAATCTACAACCAGTGTATGATATCTACAACCACTGTGTGTGAAATCTACAACCACTGTGTATGAAATCTGTGAAATCTACAACCACTGTGTGTGAAATCTACAACCAGTGTATGATATCTACAACCACTGTGTGTGAAATCTACAACCACAGTATATGATATCTACAACCACTGTGTGTGAAATCTACAACCACAGTGTGTGAAATCTACAACCACAGTGTGAAATCTACAACCACAGTGTGAAATCTACAACCACAGTGTATGATATCTACAACCACTGTGTGAAATCTACAACCACAGTATATGATATCTACAACCACTGTGTGTGAAATCTACAACCACAGTGTGTGAAATCTACAACCACTGTGTGAAATCTACAACCACTGTGTGTGAAATCTACAACCATAGTGTTTGAAATCTACAACCACTGTGTTGATATAGAAAATGTTGTTCATAAAAATTGTAAAATACAAACACTGAAATACAAATCTGTGCCAACAAAAAAGATATTGGATCAATATAATGCTACAAATCATTTACTGGTACAATACTGTGCTTAAAAACCATTTATTGGTATAATATTATGCTTAGAAATCATTTACTGGTATAATATTGTGCTCAAAAACCATTTATTGGTAAAATATAGTGCTTAGAAAATTATTAACTGGTAGAATACTGTGCTTAAAAACCATTAATTGGTACAATATTGAGCTTAGAAATCATTTACTGGTACAACAATGTGCTAAGGAAATACTAAGTGGTACAATATTATGCTTAGAAATCATTAACTGGTACAATATTGTACTTAGAAGTAATTAACTGGTATAACATTGTGCTAACAAATCATTTACTGGTACAACATTGTGCTAAGGAAATACTAAGTGGTACAATATTATGCTTAGAAATCATTAACTGGTACAGTATTGTACTTAGAAATCATTAACTGGTACAGTATTGTACTTAGAAATCATTAACTGGTACAATATTGTACTTAGAAATCATTAACTGGTATAACATTGTGCTAAGAAATCATTAACTGGTACAATATTGTGCTTAAAATCAATTACTGGCACTATACTGTTACTGTGGTAAGAAAACATCAACTGGTACAATACTGTACCAAGGAAACATCAACTGGTACAATTCTGTACCAAGGAAACATTAACTGGTACAATACTGTACCAAGGAAACATTAACTAGTACAATATTGTGCTAATGAAATATTAACTGTGGTATGGAAATACCTACTGGTACAATTTTTATGTTACAAACATTCACTGGTATAATATAGTGCTACAAAAATACTTTTTGGTATAATATTGTGTTAAGGAAACATTTTTGGTATAATTTTGTGAAAACAAAATATATATTCTGGTACAATTTTGTGTTTGGTTTAAATAAAAGACACTGGTATATACATAAAAACAAAACAAATGCTGGTTACAAGTTTAGCTGTGTAAAATAAATACATATTTAAGTTTAATTTTTTTGAAACATTTTCTGTTTTTGGCTTTTTAGTCATCACAAAATGTTTTCATTCAAAATGTAAAGTGAAAGTAAATCATGAAAATATTGTATAAGCAGAAATTTAAGCGAGGATTTAATTTTGGCATCATTAGCGAGGTTGTATGAGGGTGCGAAAATTGAATATCGCTAACAATTCATTCCTCACCTTAGGTAAGAGTTTTGCTAAAATTACTTTTCACTAAAATTACTTCACGCTAAAACTATACACCATATATTTAGGATAGAACACTAAATTTTCATCTCGCTAAAATTTTCACTTATACAGTATAAATAACAAGTAACCAGCAAATAAAATTCTAAAAAATAAAAAAAAATGTGAGACATTTCTATGTACAATTTTACTCCGAATGTATACCATGGCGCCCTCTCTGATCATTTCATCTTGTTCTTGTTTCTGCCGTTGAAGGCGTATTAGAGAAGTCTTCTCGCCTTCTTTGTGGTTCAGGGATACTTTACGCATTAGCTCTTTTTCCATTGACTGTCGTTTGATTCTGTTTTCCTCAAACATCTTTCGTTTGCATAACAATCAAATTATCAGATTTAAAATTTATCTTAATAGGCCATCTTTTATTTCTAGGCCATCTAAAATCTTTATCTGGTTCTCAGACAAATGTTTGTGAAAATGAAAATGCAGAAAGATTGTTTAGGTTTTTAATCCAAGTTTTTATTCTCAGTCTCATAGGGTAGAATGAATGACGTGTTCTAGCTTTCTTTTCATGGATTATTGACTTGACTTACACGACTCCACATAGATATACATGTACAGTCAAACCTGTTTTTTAGCAGCAACTTTAGGGAGATTGGAAAAGTGGCTGCATAAGATAGGTGGCCTTTGGTTCCAGGTTGAAAAAATCACAAGAAAATTGTTGTCCATTATGCAGTGTATAGCAACACATGTATATTCATATACAAATACATGATAGTTTGATGTTAAGATGATCAGGTGTCAAAATCATGTACATTACAGTGCTGCCCAGCTAACAGGTTTTCTAAAAACAGATCATACCATCAACCATCCTCAAATAATGAAATCAGTGTGACCAAGCATTTTGTCCTGAATATCACTGGCCGTTGGCTGCCTTAGACAGGTGGCTGCTGGTTTAGGTATGTTTATAAAGTGAAATTGATTGGAGGAACAGAAACTGGCTGTAGAAGACGAGTGGCTGTTTAAAACAGGTGGCCTTTAAGGCAGGTTTGATGGTAAATGCATGTGAAATTTCCTTTGAACATATGCATACACGTACATTATTGTTCAAACAAAAACTATCGGTACAGGGATAGAAATTAGCAGGGGCCCAGTAGCCCATGACAAGTAAAAATTGAGCTGGGCTAGTAGATTTCACAGTGTGTTAGCCCAGGTGGCTACTGAAAATTCTGACAATTGAGCCCAGATGGCTCTTTGATTGCAGAGTTTAATTTCTAACCCTGCTGTACATGGTACTGTACATTTTGTTGTTAGATCAAATTTAGAACTGAAAATAAGTATATTTTCAGCTAATTTACCTTTTTATTTGTTGATGTGCCTACCAATAGGTTAAACTCATTTATATAATTAGGGGAGATTTATTTTTCTTTCTAAAATATGGGTAATTGAGAGTGGGTTTTATCATACAGCAAACTAAAAGCAACCCATAGGCCAAAATTTCAGAATCAAGGGATTGTCTGAGAACCAGATACATCTTTCATTTTGCCTTAACACTTTTAACACATTTATCTCATCAACCCTTGAAAAACAATGGACTCTTCTGTAAATAAATGACTAGGGCTAGTCCAAATGTGTCTTTAGGGGTGAACAAGCTAATAAGGGGTTCATATAATACATACTTCACTGAAAATTTTCAACTTAATTTCACAGTTTCTTTGTATAAGTCTACCAAGGTAAAGTGGCACATCTGCATTCTGTCAGAAACCAAAAATATTGGTCTATTTTCCAAAATAGGGATGACAATAATATATTTATGCTGAAAACTAGCCTGTCACCCCTGATATGGTTTAATTTAGACTCTTTGTGTTTGTAAACTAGCCTGTCACCCCTGATATGGTTTAATTTAGACTCTTTGTGTTTGTAAACTAGCCTGCCACCCCTGATATGGTTTAATTTAGACTCTTTGTGTTTGTAAACTAGCCTGCCACCCCTGATATGGTTTAATTTAGACTCATGTTTGTAAACATGTCTCACATTAAAGTAGGCTGAAAATGTTATTTTTGCATATACTTATGTTTATTAAGTAATAATCTAATAAGTTGCATATATCTACATTGACTTAAAAAAAAGAAAAAAAAGAAAATAAATAAAAAGACTACAATTGGACAATTTTCTGTGTGTGTTTTATATAAATATGTAGTTTATATAAGGAATTGACAGAATGTCAGGCGGTATAGCTTGAGTTTTACACCCCCCTCTTTTCTAAATGGGTATGCAGATTTTAAAATAATGCAATGAATGATATTTTCTGCATTAATTTAAAATAAAAAATCATTTCATGAAATTCTGTAAAAGTGACACTCTCATGAGACCAGAATTAATAAATAATACAATTTTATCACAAAATGTACAACAGTTAAAGAAATTATCAAAGTTAAATCCAAAGCAAATTTGTTCAAAACAAAATTCACAGTAGTGATCGTAACATTTAGAATGTTTTAATTTTTATTTAATTAAAACACACTTTAATACATGCAATTAATTGGAATTTTATTCTCCGAGACATCATCTGTAAGAAAGTTTTTCAAAATTTGATCTCAAAATTCTTTTTCTCATGGGCGAAGCACATACAGTAAAACCTCGTTGTACTGACACCATTTGTTCAGCCCAAATTTGACATTATAAAGGGGTTTGGTGATAGGTCGAGGGATACTTTAAATGAATATACATGTATAGCGAAAATTGGAAAAATGGACTTTAAAAAAATTGTGGCATTAAGTGAGGTGGCAAATAAATGGGGGGGGGGGGGGGGCATTGTAAAGAGGTTTCAAATTAATTTAATTCTGGAATTTGTTCAGCAAGATATCATCCAGTGAACTCCCAAATTAATCAAGCAACTTTTGAAATCTCAAGAAACAGAAAGACTAATCAGAAGATTGATGATCTCCGGTGTGTACCTGTAGTCGTAATTGTTCTGCCTCCCATCTCTGCTGTTCTAACTTCTGCTCCACGACTTTCTGTAATCTTTCCGTCGCAAGTCTTTCCTGTTGTTCCTGCTTCTCTGTGATTTTATCTGAGTTTTGTTCTAAAAATAGCAAAAACAACTTCATTATCTCAATGTATAATTTACCTTATGTAGTATAAAAAGGGGTTACAACTGAGTACTGGTACGTGTAGTTCATTTTTTCATGCACTGAGTGTTTGCCATATGCTATTGGTTCATACTAAGAACAGTAACTCTGACTCAAATATCAGCTAGGCATTTTCACAGAATATTTAGGAATTTAAGAATTTTTATGCCTGTGTATATCTTTATTTTTTGTTATTGTACATCAATCTTGGTAGTAAAAAAGAAAGACACATCTTTAGAAAAAACACAGTAAATGCTCCTTTAGATAAAACCTCTTTTGAGAGATCACCTGTCTTGAGAGACCACATTTCTGTGGTGGATGGGGTGGTCTCTCAAGAGAGGTCCCACTGTAGTCCTTAAAAGAAGAAAAAAAGGAACTTTCCTATGAAATAAAAAGAAAACACACGTTTTGTTACTTTTAATTTACACAAGAGAGATTAGGCCTACTTATGCTTGGCAAAAAAGTCAACAATTGACTTTTGTTTTAATGATATTGATCACTTTGTTATAATACTATAAAAGACGTTGGTTGGGACTTCAAGGGACATGGAAATTGGTTCGTTATAGGCAAATATTGGATACATGTATATAAAATTCATTATAAAAATTGTTTTTCAACTAAGAATATATAGAGGAGCAGTTGGGGATTATATATTGATTTGTTATGTGCATGGATTCCTACAAACGGAGTTCATTATATTCAAGTTTTACTGTAGTGGAAAGGAGATAGATGTTAACCAGATTTCGTTAATGCACAGGGAATATACACCATCTCATAATATTATAACTGAAATCTAGTTATCCAGTTATATAGGTGGAGTTGACTGTATATAAGTATGTCCTAGGCCTTGGGTTGTAACAGTTCAACTATTGAACCAGTACTGGTTGGGGACCAGTAGCCAGCTAGGACCAGTAGCTGACTTTTACATGATTTCAGCTTTATAGAACACTATTTTGTGAGATCTTTTTTAGACCAATCATCTGTTGTTGGACATTTTTCTCAAACAGCAGGAAAAAAATAATGTCGTGGTACTTACTCAAGCTGAAATCACACCATAGCAAGCTACTGATTCTAGCTGGTAGTCATCAACACATAGAGCTGTTATTGTTAATCTGAGACTTTACAGTTACTTACTTTCTTCTGCCTCTTGCATTTTGTGTTCCTCCAAATTTTCCTTTAATTCTCTCAACTTTTTTTCCCGTTTTGCCTCTTGTCTTTGTAATTCTGCAGCAATGAGTTCTTGTTCTGTCAATGCCAAGAAATACAATGAATAAAAACTCTGCTGTAAGAGTTTATAAGAACTCTTTGGTGAGGGGAGGTAAAAAAACATTTGTACAAGGGCTTTAAGTCAATCATACTCAACTGTCAATTTTTTATTTTGACTATAATGTTGTTAAACTGCTGGATGTGTGGGAATAAGAATTTATTTTTTTTTACACAAAAACAATGGGTCAACGTTATGATATGAATATATCTTAATATGACATGCAATAATTGTAAAGAAAATACATTTGATAATTTATCCCTTTTGGCAAAAATAAAATGGCAATTGTTACAAACAAACTGCCAATTATTGTTATTTTGTCAATTATTTTATTATTAATCTAACTAAAGTTACACTTTATTTAAAAAATAAGAAACTGTTAAGATGTTATTGCCAAATTATAAAGCAATACATCTGCGATTTGAATTTCAAGGTCAAAGGTGAATTGTCCATCATGTTCTATCACCATGTGAAATGATACTCTAAACAATTTTCTTACAGCAGAGCTAAACACAATGTCTAAACCAATATGTGGACCCAGATAGATGAACAGACAGACAGACAGAGACAGACAGAGATATTATCAATTCAAAGACTGGTATCTGCTTTGCAATCTGGCCAATAAAGTCAAATTCCTCCTTGATCAACTCAAGATATCTTGGGCACCTCTAAAAAGAAACCAGCAAAGAAAATGTGTATGCTCTCAAGTAAATTTCATGTGAAGTTTTGATTTATCGGGAATTCAGATGAAGATGATCCGATATGTACACAAATTATCAAGTATATAAATTTCTTGTATTGGACAAAGTTTGGCCGTGTATGTAAGTGAACACTAAATGTATTAGCATGTCAATCATTTGTTGTTGTGGACAATGTTTGGCTGTGTATGTAATATGAACACTAAATGTATCAGCATGTCAATCTCTTGTTGTTGTTGTTGTGGACAATGTCTGTCTGTGTATGTAATATGAACACTAAATGTATCAACATGTCAATCTCTTGTTGTTGTTGTTGTGGACAATGTCTGTCTGTGTATGTAATATAAACACTAAATGTATCAACATGTCAATCTCTTGTTGTGGACAATGTCTGTCTGTGTATGTAATATAAACACTAAATGTATCAACATGTCAATCTCTTGTTGTGGACAATGTCTGGCTATGTATGTAATATAAACACTAAATGTATCAACATGTCAATCTCTTGTTGTGGACAATGTCTGGCTGTGTATGTAATATGAACACTAAATGTATCAACATGTCAATCTCTTGTTGTGGACAATGTTTGGCTGTGTATGTAATATAAACACTAAATGTATCAGCATGTCAATCTCTTGTTGTTGTTGTTGTTGTTGTGGACAATGTCTGTCTGTGTATGTAATATAAACACTAAATGTATCAGCATGTCAATCTCTCGTTGTTGTTGTTGTGGACAATGTCTGTCTGTGTATGTAATATAAACACTAAATGTATCAGCATGCCAATCTCTTGTTGTTGTTGTTGTGGACAATGTCTGTCTGTGTATGTAATATAAACACTAAATGTATCAGCATGTCAATCTCTTGTTGTTGTTGTTGTGGACAATGTCTGTCTGTGTATGTAATATAAACACTAAATGTATCAACATGTCAATCTCTTGTTGTGTGGACAATGTTTGGCTGTGTATGTAATATGAACACTAAATGTATCAACATGTCAATCTCTTGTTGTTGTTGTTGTGGACAATGTCTGTCTGTGTATGTAATATGAACACTAAATGTATCAACATGTCAATCTCTTGTTGTTGTTGTTGTAGACAATGTCTGTCTGTGTATGTAATATAAACACCAAATGTATCAACATGTCAATCTCTTGTTGTGGACAATGTCTGTCTGTGTATGTAATATAAACACTAAATGTATCAGCATGTCAATCTCTTGTTGTGTGGACAATATTTGTCTGTGTATGTAATATAAGCACTAAATGTATCAACATGTCAATTTCCTGTTGTGTGGACAATGTTTGTCTGTGTATATAATATAAACACTAAATGTATCAACATGTCAATCTCTTGTTGTGTGGACAATGTCTGTCTGTGTATGTAATATGAACACTAAATGTATCATCATGTCAATCTCTTGTTGTTGTTGTTGTTGTGGACAATGTCTGTCTGTGTATGTAATCTAAACACTAAATGTATCAACATTTCAGTCTCTTGTTGTTGTTGTGGACAATGTCTGTCTGTGTATGTAATCTAAACACTAAATGTATCAACATTTCAGTCTCTTGTTGTTGTTGTGGACAATGTCTGTCTGTGTATGTAATATAAACACTAAATGTATCAACATGTCAATCTCTTGTTGTGGACAATGTCTGTCTGTGTATGTAATATAAACACTAAATGTATCAGCATGTCAATTCTTGTTGTGTGGACAATATTTGTCTGTGTATGTAATATAAGCACTAAATGTATCAACATGTCAATTTCCTGTTGTGTGGACAATGTTTGTCTGTGTATATAATATAAACACTAAATGTATCAACATGTCAATCTCTTGTTGTGTGGACAATGTCTGTCTGTGTATGTAATATGAACACTAAATGTATCAACATGTCAATCTCTTGTTGTTGTTGTTGTTGTGGACAATGTCTGTCTGTGTATGTAATCTAAACACTAAATGTATCAACATTTCAGTCTCTTGTTGTTGTTGTGGACAATGTCTGTCTGTGTATGTAATCTAAACACTAAATGTATCAACATTTCAGTCTCTTGTTGTTGTTGTGGACAATGTCTGTCTGTGTATGTAATATAAACACTAAATGTATCAACATGTTAATCTCTTGTTGTGGACAATGTTTGGCTGTGTATGTAATATAAACACTAAATGTATCAGCATGTCAATCTCTTGTTGTTGTTGTTGTGGACAATGTTTGGCTGTGCATATGACAATGAGAACTCACCATTCTGATTTGTGATGCTTTCCTGGTTATCATACGTATCCACTAGCACATACTCTTGTCTGAAATAGTCACAGACGAAATAAACATCTTTAATTGTCATGAGCAACAGCCTGTCTGCCAATCACCTCCAAAGCTACATTGTATTCAGCCAATTCTGGATATCACTGTTAAATTACTTACAACTAAATCACTCAATGTTGAATTGCTCTCTGTTGAGTTATCACTGTTAAATTACTCAATGTAAAATCACTCACTATTAAACTGCTCAATATTAAAGTACTCACTGTTAAGTTTCTCATCGAAATTTACTTCAATCATGAGTTTTACTTTACTTGGATCTTTTATCCAATCACATTTCAGAATAATAAGAGTTTGAACAAATATCTCAGATTTGAATACCGTATTTTTTGGAATATAAACCACAACGTTTTTTCATCTCCTTGAGCCTGAGCACTGCGGTTTATTTAATGGTGTGAAAACACAACTGTGAAAAATTATCATACATGTAAATGTTATTTATTCAGATCTGTCGAGACTTAAAAATATTTATCATTCGCTAATATTTTCCAAAGTGTCTATGTTAGGTTTTTGACGTATCAGAACATCAAGTAATATTTTGAAAAGTAGAAACTTGCTAGCGGGAGGCTCAATGGGGGGTTTTATAATGCACATATTAAACACCTTTTATACATCTATTGTTCAATGCTTATTTGTCATCATCAGATAATGCATTAAAATAAATTTGTGAACTTTATTCTTGGAATTTCCTCTTTATTTTACTGTAAGCAATTTTTAAAATCAAGCCTCCAATATACACAGAAATAGTTTTTGATAGGCAGTTTCCCATGCTAAATCAAAATCCCAGTGTTGGTGTCATATTAAGATTTAACAAGTTAAGAGGGGAATAGATGACAATTCTTTTATTATTATTTATTCATCACTCACACTTCATGTTTAAAAGAAGTCGTCAATCTTTTCAAACATGATTTATTTACAATATAACTTCTTTCCTTATCTTAGTGATTTTTATTCAAGTACCCTGCTCAGGGTGCTTTTGCGATCAATAGACATTGTGTATCTCTTGAAAAAAAGGAACCATCCATAACTGACATCATTGAGTACATGAAGGAATTCCCTTTACAGCAAACAATTATGTTAACATTGCAAATGATCACCCTTACTCTATTTGAATCATTTTCGACGAGGGATCACATTTTAATTATTAGACAACTTATTTCAGCCATTATATGCTAAAATTTCGTGGAATTCGAAATATTGAAGATTCTCTGATTTCTGGAGTGACTTTGAGCTTGGCAGACAGTAGAGACAATGACATTTAACAATGGAACTTAAGGTCAATGTTTTGACTGCCACATATCTTTAGACTGCCATGTATCCTCATCAAATATGGTGCACTGCAAAATTTGTATCATGTCCGAAGACTAAAATTGTAAAATTTCCTCACAACATTTACTGACTCTGGCATTTTAGTGTAACCTTGAGATTTTGTATTGTCTTTGCAATCCTATCTCAGAGATAACCACCCATAAAGTAATGTAGCATCAATACAAGATTTACACAATCTTTTATCCATCTCACTAAATTATTTCATTCATCTACTTACCAATAACAAATAGCAAGTCTGAGAGCATCAAACAGAGTTACCTCCCATACATAAACTATTTTGCTACAGATTTAAATAATGTTTTAAAATCTGTATAACCTTTTATCCATCTCACTAGATTGTTTCATTCATCTACTTATCAATAACAAATAGCAAGTCTGAGAGCATCAAACAGAGTTATCTCCCATATGTTTACCATTTCCTACAGATTTAAATGATCATTTAAGATCTGTATAATCTTTTATCCATCTCACTGGTGTTTTAAACATCTGATTACATTTAAATAATAGCAAATCGGAGAGCATCAAATAGAGTTATCTCCCATATATTTACAAACAACATTTGTACAGATTTAAATTGTTTCCTACCATAAAACTTTTGGTTGTTATACCACTCTAAATGGGGCTGCTGTTGATTAAACATGTAAATAAACAATTGTGTTGATTAAATCTTTCCAGTGTTTTTATTGGCTGAGAAATTAAACTTGGCCCCAGAGCTACTAATGACAATAATGACCGACTCAGAAAATGCTTATAAAGATGCATTAGGCCTGTAAAAGAGGTTTGCAGTGTCTTCTCAAATTTTGAAAATTAACTAACAAGAGTTAGATAAACATGATAATCAACTGTTTTGTACCTGTTTCAACCATAACTAAAACATGCATAGTATAAAACAATACATCATGTCTTGACGCCCTTTGACCCTTGTGATCATGTCAAACCTGTATCTTGTTTCGGTCACAATTTTTTTCAGATAGTGTCAGTATGTCAAAGGTAGAAAACCCAACATTGTCTGAGACTTCAATAACAGATCCCCCACTCCAATTTATTTTACAATTTTGCCGGATTTGCCGGTCACAGGCCTAATGCATCTTCATGTACATTTTCTTAGTCGGCCATTTTTTTCATTTATAATAGTACAAGGTCAAAGTTTAATTTCTCACCCAATAAAAATGCTTGGAAGATTTAATCAACATTGTTGTTTGTTTACATGATTATTCAATCGCAGCCATGGTTAAACAACCATTTGAGAGTGGTGTAACAATGTGAATTATGGTAGAGATGTATAAAACAGATGTGTGTATAATAAATGGAGACAGATACAACAGAACAGTGTACGATCTGTTGATTTGATATTTTTATAGCTAGTTAATTCTAACAACAAAAGTGTAACTACAGCTCATTTAGTGATCTATCTGAGGGCTTCATGCAGTTAGTCATATGTTAAATATCATTAGTAAAACAGAACTGTGCTGAAGATGTAAAAAAAAAGAAGAAGAAGAAAAAAATGAAACAGAACTACCCATGTAAAGATTACAGACCTTTCTCTTTAACTCATCAACCCCTGAAAAAACAATGGACTCTACTGTAAATCTATGATTTAGACCAGTCCAAATGTGTTTTTAGGGGTAAATGAGTTAACTGTAGTCCTACAACTTGGGGTGGTAAAATGATACAGAATCCTGTCAATCTACTAAAGTTGTCATGGAAACGTACTGTTTTATAAGCCAGCAATCAGTATCATTTTGCTACTCTTTCTTGTAAGATCACGGCTAAGGTGAAAGGTCTTATTCACAGTGTTAATTTTCTTCACATCGGTCTTGTTCAATTTTGTGCAAAAACTAAAATATTGAAACAAAACAGAAACAGAGAAACTGGTGATAACATAAATATTTAATTAGTAAACTAAAATGTGATAGTGTAACAATCTTATTGGTAAACTTAAAGTTAAATTTTCTTAAAAATCACATCATACAATGGTCATACAGGCTACATTTAGTTGAGAAAAAAAAAAGAAGAAAAATGCATGTTGATATCAACAGACAATACAGAATATGTGATAGAAGTGGGTGATTTGTACAAATAAGTATTGTACAGCCATACACAGTGGAACCTGACCTACAGACCACTTCACTTAGGAGACAACCTTGAATTTAAAGCCATAAATATTTAATACCTTAAAGGGACATTAGATGTGCTTTTCTTTCCAAAATATTTTCTTTCCTTTTTACTACTTAGATTGATATACAATAGCAAAGAAGAGATATAAACAGGCAAAAAAATTCTTACATTCCTATATATTTTGTGAAAATTACTTGAGAAACTCAGTTTAGCAATTATTCACTTGCAATTAATTAATTCAAACTTACAGTATAATAAACTGGACCTGACCTTATTTTCACAAAATATATAGGAATATAAGATTTTTTATGCCTGTGTATAGCTCTTATTTTTATTGTACATCAAGCACTAGAAGTAAAAGTAGAAAATCGAAATGGCTTTTTTTTTTTTTTTTTTGGTAAACACAGCTAATGTCCCTTTAATCTACGTGTATTTTAATAAATTTTAAGTAAGTCCACCTACTTCACTTAAAACACCACCTTGCTAATCAGCCCACTTTGAATTAATCAGTTATTGGTGGTCTTAACAGTAAGGTTCCACTGCACATGTTTAATTTATATATCTGACATTACTTATGTAAGACAAATGAGATTGATAATTGAAACATTTCTTAACTGAGTACAATGTATAAAGCGATACAGCACAATGAAGCCTGCCTTGTAAGACCACCCCCCCTTGAGTGACAGCCATCTTTCTTGCGAGACATATCCCAATCAGAAAAGCACTGACTCAGTTAATTCTCGAAATAAAACTTCTTTTGAGAAACCAACTGTCTTGAGAGATCACATGAGACCACATGGCAATGGGTGTTCTTTCTGGACAGATGAGGCAGGTTCCAATTTGTATGTTATTTACATAAATAGAATTTGAATCTTTTAAGTTTTGAATGGTGTTTTATGCCACAATCAACAATTTTTCAGTTATATGGTGGCGCCAAGTTTTTAATGGTGGAGGAGAGAAACCATTTAAAATATAACCACGAATAGACCACCAGCCTTCTGCAAGTAAACTGAGAAACATCCGCACAAAATCAGCTTAGGTTCCAGTGGGGCTCGACCCTGCGCTGACCAGAAGTGAGATACTTCATGGTTCAAAGCGCGATGCTCTAACCACTCAGCCATGGAGGCCCCATATATAAACAGAAGGCTATTGATAACATTGCTTACAAAGACAAAACGGAGAGCTAGTACTTTTGTCTATTCAGTTGTCTTTTACAGTCCACAAAACAGTCCCGGTTCATGACCAATGTCATACAAAACATTTTGTGAGTGGGGATACGGACAATTAAAGTAGGATCACCCCTAGCCATAAAAGTCATCTTCACCACAATAACTATAGGAAAATGAAACAGCGTATAAAATGAAAACTGACTTCAGATCAGATAAACCGATGTTTTGAAAACTCATTTTTTATTAGAAATCAGAATCGTATCCATCACATACACGAGTTGTTAAAGGCAGGTTCACGGGGCCTTCGCAGCTGTATGATTTTGACTTCTGCGGTGAAAATCAAAAGTATCTGACCCCGAGTCAAAACAGACTTAACCCAATCTAGAATCAGTGAAGTCTCTCACTTCTGATCAGCCCAGGCTTCAAGTCCCGCTGGAACCTAAGCTGATTATGTGAGAAAGTTTACCAGTTTACTTGCAGAAGGTGGAGGTCTTTTCTTTTTCCTGGTCTTCTCCTCTACTTTGAAAAAGATGGAAAATTTTTTTGTCAAATGTGATGTAAAATGCCATTTATACAATATAAACAAAACTCAAGGCAGGTTCGACTGTACAGGTCAGGCAAAGTATAAAATAAAACTGTTAGTATATATATCTATAGTACAAAGTGAGACACTATGGTGAAATACAAGTGTTAGCATGTTAGTCCAGAGACATTTAGATAACATATCACTACATCAAACATTAACTAAGCATTTACAAAACTTAGACACGTTAGTCCAGAGTGAGACATTTAGATAACATACATATATCACTACATCAAACACTAACTAAACATTAACAAGTGTTAACATGTTAGTTCAGAGTGAGACATTCAGAGGAAATATTTCTGTTTCTTACACAATGTACTAGGGCCAAACAAAAATAATGTGTTTCTAGTAGCTTCTGTGGTCCTATATTTTTAAGCCATTATGCAGCCTTTACTATCTTTTTCAGCAATGAATTCTTAAAACTACACGGTTTATTCTGTTGAACGTTCCGAAGATTACAGGAAAAGACACATTTGGGGAACCCTATCCGTCCATAGCATATCAGCTGTTTTATGATATCAATATACAGTGGTAGGACAAAAGTAAGTTCCCAAAAATGAATTTCACTGTGTATCCTAAATAACTCTGTATTTGTTTCATTTTGTCTTCTGAATTTGGTAGACATCCAAAATAAATGAAAAATGGCACATTTAACCCTGGGAGTCTGGGCCTAATTTTGATAATATTTTCATTTGTTGACATCCATAAATAACTTAAGTATAGTCAATGGTTTTATTATATGGTGTTTATATATTACATCACAGATCCATTCATTATCTTTGTAATAAACAGAAAAATGACCTTGCTCTCATGAAAAATAGCATATTTCTCCTGAAACAATTTATAGATTGCAATGGAATTTCCATCAAATGAGAACCAAAACCTCAAATTTCTGTAAATCAAGTTTTGTTAAAATTGGGTAAAAGATAAATTCTCTAGAAGTTATTGAAAAAAAAACATGAATTTACTTAGAATATATAGTGAAAATAAATTATGGGAACATACTTAAGGCCAACTACTGTATTTCTGAACAAATGATTTAAAAATTATTTTGTTAAATAGTTCAAGAAAAAATATTATGGATAAAACTCATTTGTAAAAACAAACATGACAAATGAAAACATTGTCATACCTATACTATTATCAACTTTGATGCAACAAGAAACACATGATTTTTTTCTTTTGGCCTAAGTATTAACAAATGTTAACATGCTATACTGGCTGTGATAGTAAAATACTAACGGTGTTTACACTAAATGTTAACAAGTGTTTGCATGCTATATAGGATGTGTTAGTAAAATACTAATGGTGTTTTCTCTAAATGTTAGCAAGTGTTTGCATGCTAATTATGTATGGTGAACTATAACACATTCAGACTGACTTGTAATTATTTATAACTAAATATAAAGTGTGTACAGTGTTAATACAATGCAACAACAGCAGAGGAGTTAGTAAATAAGAATATAAACAAAAAACCACTGTAATAGATATGAATCGTAAAAATTACATATCAATACATGTTTGACAATCTGTGACTCAGCACCTGACAATCTGTGAATGAGCACCTGACAACCTGTGAATGAGCACTTGATAATCTGTGACTGAGCACCTGACAATCTGTGACTGAGCACCTGACAATCTGTGAATGAGCACCTGACAATCTGTGAATTCTGTGAATTAATACTTTTAAGCTCTAGGAGATACTAATTCTACAGTGAATAAATTAATTAGTAAAATGTGTCCAAAATATTGTGATATTAAAAATCCATTTCCATGACAACAGTACTTTCATCCCCCGAATCTGACGTTGCATCATACCTCTCATTGGTGGAATTCACAGGTGGTGAAGGTGGTGGTGGTGGTGGTGGTATGGCACTTGACACCTCAAATTCATTGGATTTTTGAAATAATGGAGTACCCTGTAACAAAGAAATACCAAATGTAGGTATGACCTTCACACATCTCCGGGATTTTCCACTCTCTTTTGGGAATGGGACCTGGGCCTTTTGAATTGGGAACTTTAGCAATATTTTATTGAAATTGGAAAACCTAGAAATACACAAAACTATGTGAAAATACAAGAATCTCTTCAAAATTCATTGTTATTAGACTTAAATTGGGAAATTTCGACTGCAATTGGGAAAAAATGTGTTGTTTTTTATCGTAAATAGGGCAATATTTCAGATAGGGTGGAAATCCCTGCATTTATACAGCCCTATATTTACATGGATTTTTATGCAAATTTAATTTGAAATTAGAAACCAAAGAGCCTTTATGTATGGAAAGAAATTACAGCCCAAATTCTAAAAACAAGATACACAGAATTAAAGCAAGACAAGACACAATTTATTTTGTTCAAAAGTTCACATAAGATGCATATCAGCACAAGTCACATTTCATGGTTACCAATGGCAACAAATGACAACAAGTCGCTTGAACCTCTCGAATCACTTAGAAAATTCAGGGGCCCATTTATGGAAGGTCCCAAGCCTTAGACTTGGTTGTAGGACCACACGTATGACTTGCAACTGTTTTGCAAAGAATTAAGACTTGTGACTTACGAACAAATCAGGTCAGGTCTTTATGATTACCTAGAGGCTGTGCATAGATCTAAGTTATTTTTGTTTGTAGTAGGTAAAAGTATTCATAATCTATCAAGATCTTATGTGAAAATATGTAAAATTGCCTGAAGACTTGACAAAGAGTAGGTTTGATAAAACAAGACAAAGTTTTGTCTTAAAATCATAACTTGAGACTTAGAACTTAGAACTTGATAAAACAGGCCCCAAAACAGGTGAATATCATATTTCAAATTCAGTTTCATATGCTGAATTCACATACATTTCATTTCAATCTAAAATAAATTTCAAACGGAAAATTAAGTACCCAAGCTGTTGCAACAAATTTACATGAACATCAATTTAACTGGAAGAATTGACAGCGAACTCAATAGAACCATTAACAGCCAACTGTGTAACTGCTAATTCTAAACAGCAGTCAACTGCCAACTATGTTACTATCAACTGCCAGTTAACCTATTGCCAATTGACCTATTGCCAAATGTCTGATACTTGGCTCTCAATGTGTCATAATGGAAAAGTCTGCCAAAAGGTGTGATGTTGGGCCTTGCGGGATAGGTCAATTCTGAGCCCAAGTCAACTGCCATTTCTGAACCGCAGTCAATTATCAACTATGTATCTACCAACTTCCAACCTTCAACATGTTTAACAGAGGTCAACTGCCAACCATGTCACTGTTAACTGCCTGTGCACACATCAAAAGAAAACTTTACTTACCACTTTTTTTATGATGACAATATTTAGTTCTTTACTGCTTTTCAATGCCACTACTGCCTGTAACCACAAGAGAAAACTTAAACTTAAAAGTTGGAGACCATCTAAAGATATAGCAGCACGCGCAAAAGACCAGAATTTTTTACAGCTGTGATTTCAACAACATGACTGAACAACTAGTTTTGAATTAATTTTAAATTTTGGGTTAAAATATATGATACGATACATTCCATTGTAACATTGCTGGTGCATGAATTTACACGAAACAAATACACAATGCTAATAATAATAGATCTGTATATACAGTGGAACCTTGCTATTGAGACCATCTAACTGACTCACTCACACTGGTCTGATTAGCGGATTAGTAGACTCATTAGTGAGGTTCTGGACTAACCTTATAATTTTGATAATCGCTATAGAGACCATCTAACTGACTCACTCACGCTGGTCTGATTAGCGGATTAGTAGACTCATTAGTGAGGGTCTGGACTAACCTTATAATTTTGATAATCGCTATAGAGACCATCTAACTGACTCACTCACGCTGGTCTGATTAGCAGATTAGTGGATTAGTAGACTCATTAGTGAGGGTCTGGACTAACCTTATAATTTTGATAATCGCTATTGAGACCATCTAACTGACTCACTCACACTGGTCTGATTAGTGGATTAGTAGACTCATTAGTGAGGGTCTGGACTTCCCTTATAAATTTGATAAGTAATTTTCAAGCGACTGGATATTTATGGTCTTATGAGGTGGTCACCTGAGAGAGGTGGTCACCTGAGAGAGGTGGTCTTTAGGTGAGGTTCCAGTGTAGTAATAATGACAGATTTAGGTCTAGTTACAGGAGCAGATCTTTATTTGTATGTTGTGTGTTTGGGTGGCTTACTAAGTAAAACACTGACGAACTCGTCAACCCCTGAAGTCACATTTGGACCTGCCCATCTCAAAGAATGGTTAAGTCCACTGTCAGAATTCAGGGGTGTATGATTTAGAATCAAATTTTATAATAATTTTACATGCAATATGAACTTACTTACTCCTGAATTATGACAGTAGACCATACCATTTATTGACATGGGCGAGTCTAAATGTAACCATAGGGGTTGATCAGTTAAGTCAATCTCTTCGAAAGATTTGGTGAAATGGGAGACTAGAGGAGAATTTACATTTTGAAACAAATTGTATGATGTTTTAGCACAATGCTCTAACCACTCAGCCACAGAGGCCCCCTTTAGAGGTCCAATTTGACCATTAATCACCATGTTTGTATACTGTATCACTAGACTTCACAATATTGTATCCATGTTTTATACATTAGTGGTTTTGGCTATTTACCTCATTGTGCGAGATTCCTAGAAAACTTGTCCCGTTAACATCAATGATTTGGTCCCCAACTTCCATACCAATTTCTTCTCCAAGACTTCCCGGTTTTATTTTTTCGATGAAAATTCCAGGAAAATAATCTGGACCACTTACAATGCTAAAAATAGTAAATATAAATAAACTTACAGTAAATAATAAATATACATAAAATGTGTATGTGTGTGTGTGTGTGTATGTGTGTGTGTTCGTGCGTGTGTGTGCATGCATGTGTGTGTGTACATGTGTGTGTGTCTGTGTGTGTGCGTGCGTGTGTGTACAATTCATCAGTTATAAAATCTCCATATATATATTTTTTTTTTTCATTGATCGGGTAATACAGCAGAATTGTTGAATCTGTCTTGAGAGACCACCCCATTTGCCACCGAAATATGGTCTCTCAAGACAGGTGGTCTCTAAAAAGGGGTTTTATATAAAACGTTATTTAACAGATTGGCTTTCAGAATATGGTCTCAAAAGACAGGTGGTCTTTTATAAGAGTGGTCTGTCAGACAGGTTCCACTGCATACAGTGATTAAAATAGTGAAAATATCCAAGGTAAACTTTGTTAATAATTACACGTATAAATAAGTTGTTCCAGAAACTAGAATAAATCTGATCTGCACAGGGGTCAACATCAATGAAAATTTCCACTTTTTCTGCAGGACAAGTAGTATTTAAATCTACATGTTAGAATGCAAAAATGATTTGTCCGAATTATGCATAAAATTCTAAGATATTATTTTGTGTTTACACAAGAATAATCTTTATTGAATTAATATTTATCTTCAACAATTTCACTTGTCCTTTCAGACAAGTAAGAAGTAGCATCTACTTGTCTGAATGCAAAATGGACCTGTCCCGGACAACATGACAAAGCTTAATGTTAAACCCTGCCGCACATAAGACATACCTGCATCCCAGTGTAGGAGAGCTCCTGAGATTTACGAACAATTTGACTTCCTCCGCATTTCCAGGCTGTAGCTTCTGTCTGTTTTGCATTCTTTTATCCTAGACAAAATTAACATCAGAAATCACAATTAGTTTTGTTTACTTTGATAATAGTTTGTCTTCATTGGTAAATATCATACAATTATTGACTTTTGATCAGGGTGATATCTTGATTTATCGACCCAATTTAAATAAATATCGTAAAACGGAATGAGCATGTTAATGACCTTGATTGCTTACTTTAGTTAAGAGTAGCGGGTTGTAAAATGACACAATTATGATGTCATCTGGTCATTCCTACAATGAATTCCCCCTAAACTGCAATTTACGAGTTGTTAGATTGTTATATTAACATTATCATACAAGGGAATTTTTAGGCTGATATAATGATTGAGCAATAACAGAAAATATAAAACAAGCCAATCAGCAACTACAGAATAAGATGGTCATGCGATAATAAACGATTTAAGACAAAAACTAGAGATGAAAACATTGAAAGACAAAAAGGATTCCTGTTTTTGGAGGAACATTTTCATCTCGGAAATAATAAGCATGTCATATTCCGAGAATCACATAGATTTTGACATGACTTTATTTTGCGTATTAAACTTTTCAGGAATAATTGTTAATACATGAACTTATGATCTGAATGCTAAAAAAGGCTCTCAGGAATTGCAAGTCGTAATACAAACAAAAGGCTCTCAAGAATTGCAAGTCATAATATAAACAAAAGGCTTACATGTCTCCTGTATGACATGGTTTTCACATCAAGAGTATGTATTTATTTGTAATTTTAGAAGTTCACTTCTTTAAACAAAGCTTGCAATATTGTACTTACAAAGCTTTTCGAAGAAATATTTTTATCGCCAAACAGTGTTCTTATATGCATGAACAAAAAGTTTATAAACATAGACCATTATACAAATATTTGCTAGATATTTTTATTCACAAACAGGTCCTTTCGCAAATTTACATGATGAACATTGGTTCATAAGAAGAAGATTCTTAATATGTACCAAGTTTTGACATTTTTTTACCCCTTTTGGACCCCTGTAGATACTAGCCCCTTTTTGTTCACAAACTTGAAGACCCTTTCTAGGACTAAGCTGCCTACCAAATTTGGTTGAAATTTGTCTTGTTCTTGAGAAGAAGTCATTTACATGTACATGGAAAAATTAACAAACAAATGACAACAACAAAAGACACCGGGCTTTAGTAAGAGCTCACTTGGCCCTTCAGACCAGGTGAGCTAATAAAAGAATACATACAGTGCTGCCTCTTTTAAGGTCTTGTTTAGCTACATATGACCAGGATACAGGATCACCAGCATTTCTGAAACACAGGATTTTTGTATAGATTTGATGTATTATCATTTTAAAAAAAATATTACATAAAAATTCTCCTTTAGTCATAATGGTACAAAAATCTTAAAAAAAATAGCAAAACATGATGAATTTCTTGATCAAACCATAAAAGATCTCTCCAAATACTAACAAAACAAGTTCTACAACATAAATAAATGCCTTTTTTTGCACTTAATGCTGGCTTGACGATGTTTTATTCATGAGGGCAAAAATAAGAATATCAGGGTAACAACAACATATTCAACCACACAAAAACCACATTTTTCCCCACCTTGAAGTAAGGATCAAACTATGGATAACATGGTTATCAATCAGTTTGTAAATATTATAAACATAATACCATAGAAAACGAGTTCTCAATAAAAAAAAAAAAAAAGAAACGGGTAAAACAAACACTCAAGACAATCATTTCTGTCCTTCAGACTTTCATCAGTTGAGCTTAAATTTCAAACTGATGTAAATTTTCAGTAGAAAAAAGTGACTAAAACCTAAATGTATAGTTAAAACTGTCTAAAAAGTAAACACTGTAAAAAGATGACTACATGTGTCTTAGTTTATGAGGAGTTTAGAATTTGAAGAATGGTACTGTTTACAGGAAATATCCCCTGAGTGTACAATAATCTGCAGCTGGTACTGAAATACTGGGTACTGGGTTTGTGTATACCCTCTGGGATTCAAATGGTCCACCAGTAGTGGCAATGACACTCCATCCCCACCCCCAGGGGCAAGTGATGTCAGTGAAGTGTGAGTAACCCTTAGATGAACTTACAGTCTAAGTTTGGTTACTCTCTCACAATCCAAACTTGAAATATTGCACTTTATATGTAAGGGAGACAGAATTATGGACAGACACACAAACAGACAGACAGACAGATGGACAATCCAAACACTAGATGCCCAAGGTGGACCTTTCAGGACAGGGGCATAAAAACTTGATGATTCCAAACCAATTCCAAAGTCATGCCTTCCACAAGTAAACTGACAAACTTTCTCACATAATCAACACTCACTGGCTTCAGGTATTTGTTTGTTTGAATGGTGTTTTACCCCCCCCCCCCCCGCCCCATACTAACAAAATTTCTGTTATACAACAGCAGCCAGTTTTTAATGTTGGAAGAGAGAACCCAGTTACCATGTACCTGGGAAGAAGCCATCAGCATTTTACAAGTAAACCAGCAAACTTTATTACAAAATTGGATCTGGTTCCAGCACGGACTACAGGTGAGAAACTTCATGGTTTAAAGTGTGACACTCTAACCACTGGGTCATAGAGGCCACCAGGTAAAGCATTATAATCAATATCAATACACTTTTGATTAGAAAATATAATAGCACCAAGTATTCTCCCAGAGGGAGTGTATGAAATATTTCTGCCATTTAATTTTGCTATTTGCATCTCATTATTTATTAATTTTTAATTTACAAAACCCTTCTTCTAAAAATCAGGAGTAAGGAGTGATAAAGTTATTTTAAAATTGTTGATGCACTTTTGCAATTATGTCATTTTCAGGAATTACTTATCCAAAATGAATTATTGGATACTGCTTAGTGAGACGTGTTTCAGTCCCAAAATGTGACCTTGACATTTAAATATGGGAGCTCTAATTGCAATTGCGATTCTTTATCTTGTGGTGGCCATTTATCATTTGATCTGTTTAATGTCATCTTTGAAAAACTCAAGAGAGATCAGGTGTATGAAATACTACAAACGTTTTCAAAACACTGAGAAAGACAGTTTCTGAAAAATGTACCTTTATGAAAATGATCAACTCGAAAAAAAAATCTAGAAGGGGAGGGGAATAGCAAAAGATTTTTTTTCTTTCCTTTCTTTTTTTTAAATAGGTTAACAATTGAAAAATATCAAGTACAAAAGATCAGACCATTATTAAGGTACATGTACTTACTCTTTTATTGGTAGCATACCAATATCTGAAAAAAAACCAGAAATCTCTTTCAGTTTAAACAATTTATTGCATTCTATATGTATGGATTTAAAACCTGGACAATGATACTGTAAGTGAAGTAAGTAAATGTTGCAAAAATATAAATTTTCACCTCTTTTATGATAGAAAACCTATTCACCCCGTCTTAAAATTGCCCTTAATCACCGTATGGCATGTATGTTCATGAATCTAGTACTTATCTTGAAAATTTCACCTTCATTTTAAGTTCAACCTCTAATCTAAGGGCGAAAATAGCAAAAATTAAACGGGGCAAAAATTTCCAGGTATACAGTTTGTTGACTGGGATAAATTTTCAATTGAACTGTTTGTTGCCAAATTGTACACTAGCCAACAAAGAATGGTTCATTTTTTTTTTCACTTCAATGGTACATTTTCAAAATCTTATAGAATAATACTCTTCAGAATATTTTGACAAACAGTCAGTGAAATTGAATATGCATCCCTATGCGGGAATGTAATCAATATTTTTTTTTTTTTTTGGAGGATTTAAATGACATGTACTATACAGTAAAGTCTATTTAATATAATTATTAGATATATTTAGAAAAACAAAAAACACATTAAGATAATACGGTTGAATAATCTGGTTGAAACAAATTTTATGTGGCGCATTTGACATTGCGATGAGAATGCAATTAACACTAATGTTTTCTGCCATGAGACTAAAAAATGTGTATTTTCGTAATTACGATACATTTAATAATCATGGTTGAACTATGAATTGACAACAGTGTAATGAAAATTGACATTTCGTAATGTATTGCCTAGAAACCTGGAGACTCAAGTTTACAGACAAATTCCTGATAATGGAGTCAGATATTCATAATCAGCTCTTTAATCACAAAATATAATGATACGAAATGGCGAACGTGACATTCTGCAATAATCTACATGAGCCAGGAATGCCAACACAAAATAAATGCTAACAGAAGTAGTTTGTGATGAGAAGATATAAAATGACAAAACCTTTGCGGTCCCAGTGGGGCCGTTGCTCTCTTCAGAGTTTGCACTTCTAATGGGTATTAATTAGGACAGAATATTTGTGCAAGGATGACCAATGTTGTTTACATAATATCGTTATTAAATCAAATTTGAAATAATTCTTTACAGTTTTGAATGACCATGAAATACTCTAATATGGCCGTGCACTACACTCCAAATTTTTCCAATCACCTACAGATTTTTCCCTGAAGGAAAGAGAATCACACCTGGCATATGCTTAGAATTTGTCACTTTTTTAAAGTCAACAGCTTTAGATGAAGAGCCACAAATTTTGGACTGATGCCAATGCAGTAAGGGTTCTCAAGGCTTGAATTTAATGTTTTTTCCCCAAATGGCCCCAAAGTAACTCAGTTTTAAGATATATATACACACACACACACACACACACACACACACACACACATATATATATATATATATATATATATATATATATAATATATATATATACACACACACACACACATATATATATATATATATATATATATATATATATATATATATATATATATATATAAAACAATTAGTATGTAACAATTATAGAAAAGAACATTTACATTCTATCTTTATTTCTTTTACTGGACAATGGGGCCAGTACAGATGAGAAATCTATTGGCCCATCCAATTATTTACTGGTCATAGGCCAGTGGACTAGTGCTAATTTCGAACCCTAGGTCTTTTACATGCCATGCCTGCTGTCACAAGGGACCTTAGTTTTATATCTCATCTGAAAGATCTGTAACTTTCACTTCTTATGGTGAGCTCTTGGTATACGAGTGATCTCATGGAATCAAACCCTGGACATTCCACTAGCTGTAACTAAACAATTTTGTATATCTCATGCTTTATAATTACAGTAAAACCTGCTTTAGCAACCACCTGTGTTTAAAGACCAACTGGTCACAAAGACCATTGTTTGCTGTCCCCAGTAGCACTATCTGTGTACAAATCAACCTCTATGTAAAGACCATCTCCCTATAAAGACCGGTTTTCATGTGTCCCTAAGGAGTTCTTTATATACAAGTTTCTCTGTAATGATGGAGATTATTGTAGGAAATCTCAGGAATATCCAAAAATATTATGACAAAAATTGTTGAGCTTGAGTATACAGTCAAACTTATCTATTAAGGCCAAACAAGGGGACAGGCAAAAGTAGTCGTTATAGACAGGTGGCCTTTACAAAGAGGTTCATTCATTATAAAGTAGTTAACAAAAGCTATGTTTGAAAGACCTTTATAAGCAGGTGCCCTCTATACAGAGGTGGCCTTTAATGCAAGACTGAAAAGTGAATTAGTTGGTGTTACATTAAGGGATATCATATCTGTCACTTAACATAGTGAAAGATCCCATATTTTAAGATGATGCTTGTTACATACATTCATATATATAGAAGTCATGGCATGTTTTGAAAGATGAACTGAATTGCTCCAGTTCATAGCTTAAGTCTATATTTGAGACATCTTTTGTTTGTTTGCTATCTTCTTCGTGCTGCAATGCCAAATTCAACAATTTTTCAGTAA
This sequence comes from Atrina japonica, assembly GCA_030159075.1. Lineage (NCBI taxonomy): Eukaryota > Metazoa > Mollusca > Bivalvia > Pterioida > Pinnidae > Atrina > Atrina japonica. The sequence goes on along the minus strand of BROG01000070.1, from coordinate 879,796 downwards.
AATGGTGGCAGCTAGTTTTTAACCATCTCACCCCTAAAGACAAATATGGGGTCAGCCTATTTCACTGATTTTAGGTATGGTCCATTATTGTTCTGGGGTAGATGTGTTAATGGTAGTGGACAAAATCCAGTAAAATTAGTACAGTGGAACCTGTCTTGAAAGACCACCCCTTCTGCCATTGAAATGTGGTCTTACAAGAAAGGTGGTCTGTTAAACTAGGTTTTATTTAAAGGATTACTGAACCAAGTGGTTTTGAGAATGTGGTCTTCCAAGACAGGTGGTCTTTTATGAAAGCGATCTCCCAAGACAGGTTCCATTGTATATCATAACTTGGGAAAAAAACACAGGCCTTCCTTAAGTAAAATTACAAACTGTAAATTCCTCAAAATAATCCGCTTAGATTCCAGTTGGACTCAAACCTGTGCTGCCTAAAGGTTAGAGAAAGCATGATACTCAAATGATTCAGCCATACCCTCGTCATTTTGAAGTTCAAGTGTTTATTGTACAGTGGAATCTTAATATCTCAAAATTCCAGGGACTGCCTCTATTACTTATAGATATCCTGAATATGAGATAAAGGAAATTTTGATGAATATTTTTTTTTTCATACATAAATATTGGGACCAGCTGTTGCACTTTGATATTACCGAAATTTCCACTCCTCCGATTTTGACATAACGAGATTCCACTGTTTAAAACTGAACAGAAAGTAAACTTCATTTTTTATCATTATTTCTAAATTTGATTTAACACAAAAGAAATATGAATAAATAATTCCTCTCTAGAGAACTTGGAAATGGACAATACAATATGAATGATAAATTTCCTGTTCTTACTTGTCACTTTCAATTCAATTTCATCTCGGCCCTTGAGGAGATTGAGCACTTCCTCATGGATAGCTTCTGATATCGTGTACCCATTGACTCTGATAATCTCATCCCCAACCTACGTTAGAAAAAGGAATTAATAAAAACACACACCAACAAATTAAAAATGACTCTTTAATAATGCTTTTACCACAAAACCATTTTGTCAAATTGAATCGGCACAACACAGGAACACATTTTTCTTGCTTTAATCTTTTATCATGAAATAATGAATTCATCTCGTTTTTAAATTAATCAGTTCCAAGTTTTTCCAACAACGCTCCAGTGACACAAAGGTTAATAGGTGTACATGCTTTCAACTTCTAGTGATATCTTTTCTTTTTTTTTATCAATTACATTAAATGACTTAAAACTGCAAATTTTCACATGAAAAGGATGGTCTTCTTTTTTCAAGAGTTATCTTTCTTGATAAACACTGGTAATCCATTTTACAATGCATGCACTGTGTTATATACAAATTTATCAACAGTTCGAATTTAAACATGAATGTTGTTTTATGCCACATTCAACAATTTTTCATGTAGTGGTGGCCACAATGTATCTGAGAATAGACCACCGGCCTTCCACATGTAAACTGGCAAACTTTCTCACAAAACCAGCTTAAATTCCAGAGGGTTTCAAACCTACCCTGCCAAGAGGCGAGACTTTATGGTTTAAAGTGTGATGCTCTAACCACTTGGCTACAGAGGCCCCAACGATCTATATCTGACATGGAGATTTGGTGCGAAGGCTTTTGTGAAGAACTAAAAAATCTTCCAAAAATTAAACAAAATTTGTTTCAAAGTATCGGAATGTAGGAAGTCAATGAGTGACTGAAATGACCTTAAAATATATGACCAGATGTTTAAGTAAAATGGAGCACATTGTAATTTTTTATTGTAAAATATAGATATACATAAGATTATTAACAGTAGTTGATTTTACCCTCAGTCCTTTCTGTTCTGCCTGTGACCCTGGAGTGATCTGTGATATAAATACTCCAATACCATGCTCATAACCTGTAATAAAAATAAATACATAAATAAATAAATAAATATATATATATATATATATATATATATATATAAAGAAATAAATATATATATATATATATATATATATATACACACACACAGTGGAATATATATGTATACACACACACACACACACACACACACACACACACACACACACACACACACACACACACACACACACACACACACAGTGGATTCTCCTTATGTTGAAATCGGTTTAGTTGAAATTCTGGTAATGTCAAAGTTAAACGACTGGTCCAGATTCTTATGGATAGAAAAAAGAATATTCATTAAAATTTGGTTATCTTGAATTCCAGATATCTCAAAGAAATAAGAGTCCCTACCTTGAATTTTGAGATAAAGAGATTTCACTATATATATATATATATATATATATATATATATATATATATATATATATATATATATATATATTTATGTATATATACATACATCTGTACCTGCATTTTGTGTTCCATGCATTATACGAATATGTATATGCATCATAAATTTTACCAGATCAAGAGGCTAAGGCATCCTCTTTCAGTTGACAAGTGTCTCACCTTACACAGAAAAAAGAACAATGAGAAGTGTCTCACCCTAGACAAAAGTGAAATCTCAAATATCTTACTCTGGACAAGAAAGTAATCTGAATCTCAAATGTCTTATTCTGAACAGAAAAAAATCTTAAGTGCCAGTCTGGACAGGAATATAATCTCAAGTATCTTAGCCTGGACAAAAAAATAATCTCAAGTGTCTTACTCTGGACAGAAAAATAATCTAAAGTGCCTCTTTGGACAGAAAATAATATCAAGTGTCTCATTCTGGACAGGAAAAATCTTAAGTGTCTCAGTCTGAACAGTAAAACTATCTATAGTGTCTCATTCTGGACAGGACAAATCTCAGCCTGGACAGTAAAAAATATCAAGTGTCTCAGTTTGGACAGAAAACACATCTAAAATGTCTCAATCTGGACAGAAATCCAATCTCAAATGTCTCAATCTGGACAGAAATTCAATCTGAAATATCTCAGAAGGACAGAAAACCAATCTCAAGTGTCTCAATCTGAACAGAAATTTTATCTGAAATATCTCATCAAAGACAGAAAACCAATTTCAAGTGTCTTAATCTGGACAGAAAACCAATCTCAAGTGTGTCAATCTGGACAGAGAACCAATCTCAAGTGTCTCACTTGGGACAGAAAACAATCTCAAGTAGCTCAATCTGGACAGAAAACCAATCTCAAATGCCTCAATGTGTACAGAAAACCAATCTCAAGTGTCTCAATCTGGAAAGAGAACCAATCTCAAGTGTCTCAATCTGGACAGAGAACCAATCTCGAATGCCTCAATGAGGACAGAGAATCAATCTCAAGTTTCTCAGTCTGGACAGAGAACCAATCTCGAATGCCTCAATGAGGACAGAGAATCAATCTCAAGTTTCTCAATCTGGACAGAGAACCAATCTCAAGTGTCTCAATCTGGACAGAGAACCAATCTCGAATGCCTCAATGAGGACAGAGAATCAATCTCAAGTTTCTCAGTCTGGACAGAGAACCAATCTCAAGTGTCTCAATCTGGACAGAGAACCAATCTCCAGTGTGTCATCTGACACAGAAATCAACCATTTGATATAAACTCAATTAACTGAACATACACCTACACCTGTACATGTCATAAATGCATGTGAGTCAAACTGCAAGTGATTATGTGTTTAATGTGTATGTGTGTTTATACATGTGTTTATGAATGTGTTTATACATAGGTTTATACATGTATTTATACATTTGTTTATATGATAGTGTATGTGTGTATATACATGTGTTTATACATGTTCAATTTGTGTTTATACAGTCTAATGCCAATTATCCGGACTGAATGGGAGACACATAAAAAGTCCGGAAAATCGGTTGTCCAGATGATCGATCATAATGTTGAAGTCCGTACATCCCAAATTTAGATAGTGTTAAATTGGTGATTCTCTGTGATCATGTCACTGAAGAAACATCGATGTTTTCACGGGCATGTTGTTGTTTTAATTTGTTGATGAGTAAAAGTAAAAGCAGCGATTTATAAAGCCTCTGCTGGTAAAATATAGACCTAACATACATGTGTGTATGTATGAAAAAAAAACACGATATTACTTCATATTAAAATTGCATGACTGAAATCACATGTAGATCTAGATCCTTATGTAGCCTACTTCATGTCATTAATTTTACACTTTGGTCTGTTGCAAACTCCTTCGAGTCTTGACCTAGATTTCCATAGCATGAGGCCCGATATGGGGCGCCTGAATAAAAAGATTGCTTTAATCATAATCAAATTCTTTGTTAAAGCTATTAGTTAATGTCTTAATTTTGTACTTGACATATCAATTTTAAACAAGTTACACAGGTGAAAAAATTTAATTTTACATGACTTGGTAGTGTCATTATTGTGAAATAATTTGTCCTCCTGTATCTCACCCCCGAGGTTTGCCAACTTGTGGACAGTCGGTAACACATGCTTCGCTTGCGTTAACCCATAGGACTAATAAACTTGAAAACAAAATAAAGAGTGAAACTGATATTGTATATCGGTAAGAAATATTTATTTATTTGAAATGTTATTGAAGTTGTAGTTTTAATGATTGAATCTTCTTTACAGACACTTGTTATGACACTTGCGACCATCAATGTTGAAGTAGCCTATTAATATGTTGGCTGTTTTCGAAGGTCTAAGTTTTATCTCAGATCTCCTACAAAGGCTCAATTATTTAAAACAATAAACAGAATGACTGGTTTTCTGATGCTATTTCAATACGTACAAGATATTTGAAACTTTTATCAGTGAATTTACAGAATGCATGTTACGATTTTTACCTTAGTAAAAATATTGGGGGACATGGCATTTGTCCGTACGAGTGAAAAATCTGGATAATCGGCGTCCGCATAATCGGCATTAGACTGTACATGTATTTATACATGTGTTTGTGTATGAGATTGCTATTAGTAGTGGATATGTCAGGTTCAAACTCTATAACGGGAAGAAACAGATGTGTTATCTTAATTTTTGTTTTGCTGCCAGGTCTAAAACTCAGTGGAAAACTCTGGTGGGCCTCCGTTGCTGACACGCTTTAAAGATTCTCACCTTTAGTAAGTGCAAGTTTGATCTTCGTTCGAGCTTTACAATGAAGCAAATTTTGAGAGAAAGCCTTTTTAATAAGAATTCTGGATTAATTGCAGGATATATAGTTTTTTATCAAAATGACAGCATGTATGCCATTAATACACATTTGCATTTGTAAATGTCAATTTTTAAATGTCATTTGCAATTAGCAAACAACACATGGACTTTGCTTTTGCAATATCATAAAAATTCATACATGCCTAAGAAAATAGAAATTTGTTTATAGATAGATGTATTACATATTGTTAAGTACATCAGCATTAGTATATTAACATTACATTGTTTCATCTGTGTTTAAAAAATTTAAAAACATATACATATCACTCAAATATAACTGAAAACATGTGAGATTGTATGTTATCATATCCCACAGGCATGTGTATCACTTTTAAATTAATCACTATGGGATCCAAATAAAACTATTCCCGCATATTCATGTGCCATAGATGGCATATTTTATCAACATTTTTATGACAAGATTTTTGCGATAACGATATCAAATACGAAAAGGAAAAAATAATGACATAATCATGAGATGCATTGTTTAATTATTCATGAAATGAAATATACATCAAAATACATAATTGATGCTTCAAAGTTTTATATTTATTTTATCATCATAAGCATTTGTTCTATATATGTATTCTGCTATGATCAAAAGGAACTCTGTCTCTCTCAAATTTTTTGCTAATCTACATTCTTAAAATTTTGTAAAAATTCAAACGTTCAATTATTAAACAATGCTTTTATCTGTACCTTCAGTTTTATTGATTTTCTTTAATCTATAAAATGACCTTGAGCAATAATTTTGAAATTGAAAATTTGCAATTGTTTCAGAGGGATACTGTAAAATAATAAATTTTAATTTTGTCATTTTTGTGGGTAACCAAATTCAATAAAAAAATAAATCCAAGTCAAAAATGTGTACTTCGATGATGGACATTAGGATATTTCATAATGAACTGACCATGGTGACCCATGCGTTCAATGGACATATACCTCTGTGTTAATTCCTGTGTATTATACAAAATAACATATTATACTCTGCTTTTATTTCATACATCAAACACTGAGCTGAAACTCAAAACAAAAAAGCACCAAGGTTAAAACTTATTAAAATGATAATTTATTTGTATCTAAAACATCTCCAATGAGTGTTGAGACTCAAAATTCAAGAAAAATAAGGGAAAAAAATCATTTTTGATGGAAAGCCACAAAAAGTTTGAATGATGGTCTATAATTATAACATGTAAAGCAATTTTTCTAACTTGTTTCAGGTAGGTTACAGTCACATTTCTGTGAGAAAAATGTCTATATTTACATTTGCTGTTATAGCTGATTTGAAATTGGTATACATGTATTATTGGAATATATCAGAACCCTTTTACTCAAATTAAAGAACTCATAATTTTTACTTGGGGCAAATCTTAATCTTGTGAGTCTCGAGGAATCACTAAAATACTACCCTACGGAAAACCCTGGGCCTGTAAAATAGCAAGCAGCTTCATGTTACCCCCACTGTCCCTGTCGCTCACCTAAGGATTTGGAAAATCTAAATTTTTTTTCTCAATTACAGTAAAACCTGCTTTAGGAACCACCTGTGTATAAAACCCACCTAGTCACAAAAACCAATTTTTGCTGTCCCCAAATAGCGATCACCTGTGTATAAAGATCACCTGGTCACAAGGACCGTTTTTTTGCTGTCCCGAATAGTACCATTTTTGTACAAATCAACCTCAATATAAAGACCACCTCCCTATAAAGACTGGTTTTCAGTGTTCCAAATGAGGTCGTTATATATAAGTTTCACTGTATTACCATTTGTGTACAAGTCAACCTCTGTATAATGACCACCTCCCTATAAATTACATATATTTCTTGTGTCCCTAAGGAGGTTGTTAGATACAAGTTTCACTGTATATTTCTTGTGTCCCTAAGGAGGTCGTTATATACAGTGTATTCTCAAAATACTGAAAAATATGAAAAACTATTCTTTAACAGACTACCTGATTTTAAAATCAGTTATAGACTTTCCTATGTCACAACACTATCATTCAAATTTAGAAATCCTGATGCTATACATATATGGAGCATTCTATTATGAAAATGTGAAGGGTGTATATGCAGCAGTTATATACAATTAAAAATGTCTGTTCTTTATGTTTAAGAGGTTTTGCAATTTTAATATTGCATATCTTAATTTCTTTGGTAAATATCACTTTTTGTCTAAGAGAAACTTTTATCAGTACTTTCGCACATTGAAGTCTGATAGACTTAGCTTAAAAGCCAGTCAAGAGGATGACACTTTTTAATTTTTTTTTTTGCAGTTGCCTATCTCAATGGAATTTGTTGGATTTTGACAAAAAGATTACTGATATAAGTTATGTAACAACTTGAGAAAGTTCTTAGGGTTTTATTTCAATTCAATGAATCAAACTAAAATTAAATAATTTTCCTATTTTAGTAGTGAGCAGTGCGGACAGTTGTATCTCACACTATACAAGGTCAGCTACGATTTCTATGAAGGTCACAGATTTTATTACCGGTGTGGGATATGAATTCATTATCGTTTAAATAGTAAGTTGTACTTGTGCGACACGAAATTCCCGCATAGGGTTGTATGCGTTTTGTACTCATTACCTACTTTAATACAAAATCTGTGACATAAAAACAAGAAAATTCTTGCATCTTGCACAAGCCAATGAATTCATCAATAGTTACCTCCCCTTACAGCAAAACCAAAACTTTCATTTCCCCGTCTGTTGAGAGTGACTGTTCTGCTCTTCTGTCCTGCAGTTCTGGGGGACAATTTATCATACTCTACTTGATGCTTTGGTGGTACCAAGGGCCTGGAAAGTAAAAGAGTATATGTCTGAAATCATGCTAACAACATCCCCATTCTAAGATCACTAAACTTGTTCACCCGTTAAGACACATTTGTACTGGCTTAGGTCATTGATTTATGGAAGAGTTCATTGTTTCTCTGGGGTTAATGAGTTAATGGTGAAGTCCAACTTATCTAAATTGGGGGGGGGGGAGGGGAGGGCGAAGTAAACTCTTGACTATCATACGGATGATTCTACTCATTTTTTGGTGAAGTCAAGCCTCACGGAAAGTGTTTATTCCCCAATGGATACCTCTAGATAAGATGACAATTGGGTACATTTACTACTGCCAGTGTAATTTTAAGGACTTTATGCTTTGTTACCTAATATTTAAACTCGTCCAGGTCAGGAAAGGGTTTACAAGACTCTATCCCATCAGGTTATATAGATTTTTCTATAACTTTATCAAGACTATTTTACATCAAATATCAGAATGATTGTAATTTGGTAATGGCAGATGCCTAATAAGTCGAATTGTTATCCCTGATGGTCATGTACAATTTCTTTAATTGTAAAGATTTAGTTTTTCACATAATCTCATTTCTTTGATGAAAGTAAAAATAATTATGACTGATAATTTTATCAATATTATAATAACAAACATTATCATCCTCAGATTTGTTTGTTTGTTTATTGTTGTTTAACTTCCCACTCAAGAATATTTCACTCATATGGAGACGTCACCAAATGCCGATGAAGGGCTTCAAATTTTGGCCTATGCTCGGCACTTACGACCATTGATCACTGAGGGTTCTTTAACCTGCTCACACCAACTGTGACACAGGACCTCGGTTTTTACTGTCTCATCCGAAAGACAAGAAACCAATCTACCACTGAGTCAAGCTCCCTACCAACTGAGCCAGATCATCATCATAAAAAATAACAACAATAACGATGATAATAAATGATAATAATAATGATGATTAGGGTTGAAACGATACGCCATTGTATCGACATATCACAATATTCTTACAAAGGATACGAATTAAGATACACTGGTACATGTATATAGATTGATAAAAAATCCATTAAAATTTTGATACAAAATGATTAGAACATTGATCTTCCATTTCATTACCAAATTGATTGCTATGCTCTTTCCTACCCGTGGTCTCATGCAACAAAAATCTCTTGTAGCTAATAAATATCTTTAGGGTACAGGCATTGTTCAATTCATCCAATCACAAAAGTTGTGATCGGCAATGGAAGTTATCGTATAGTCTGTAGATTTCATACAATTCTGAAATTATTTAAAAGCCTCGATCGGATTGGCTGGCGAATGCCAGCACTGTTTACTCCCATTGGCTGATGCTTCATGAATAATAAAAATATGTACAAGAGATTTCGGTCGCATGAGACCATGGGTAGGAAAGAACATAGCGATTCTGGACTGTGGTTTTACGATGATAACAGTCACTATGCTACGCGTATTGTGATTGGATAATCAGATGTACACTTCCAATCGAGCACGGCCTTACATCTAGTACAACATAACATTTTCAATATGTTGCTAAACATGACAAAGCAACATACTTTCACTTGTATTTTTTGATGGAGAATGAATGTGTTTCAAATTCAAAAAGTCCAATATTCTGTCATGGGTAAAACAGCTTTTTTTTACATACAGAAACAACAAGTATCACAAAAAATTTGAACTGGTATGATTTTCTCGACATAATGTCTTTTTAATCAATGCGAAGCTTCGGCATCGTTAGGTGATCGAGAACCGGAGAAACCATGATACTGGTAAATATTATACAAAAAAATATTGTGATAAGTATCATATCATAGGCCATGTATCGTGATACATATCATATCGTGACAAAAGTGTATCGTTTCACCCCTAATGATGATGATGATGATGATAAAGATGACGATAACAATAATAATATAATAAAAATAATAATAATAATAATAATAATAATAATAATGTTAATCATTGTCAACATCAAATAATGCTGCATAATTAAAATGACAAGCACAAACAATTCAATCATTCTGTCTCTGTGACAAACATTTCACTCAACAAAAACAACAAGTAACACTATACTTCAATTGTGTAAAATTGCTCACTCTTTTTTCACAGAAATGAAAATTCAAAATTCAACATCTCTACATTTCAAAATTTAATATTTAATTTTGATATAATAAACAGATACTATATTTTTATTTGATTTCGATCCCAGTATCTATAAAATCTATTCATATGAGAATGGATGTATTCATGAATTTATCCAAATATTATTCATCATTTGAACGAATGAATTAAAGACAGAGCTTCATGTTGTATTATTCAGAGATATTTGATATTTAGTCAATCCAATAAAAATGAAAAAACATTAATAATCGAATTAATACTGCATATTTGAAACAGGAAATGTTCTTGCATGTTTTCATAGCTTGCCTGTGCGAGTAGTCAACCAGACAGAAAATCTTTGGGGACATACATATGAGACCAGCAAAATGGTCACATGATTCAAAAATGAATAAGCAGCTGCCAATATGGCATACGATACGCCTGTCCATGTGTCATTATAAATTGTGCCAGAGGATCTTTAGTTTGGAGGAACATGTCTCCTTAACTCATCAACCCCTTGAAAAACAATGGACTCTTCTGTAAATCAATGACCTATTCTAGTCCAAATGTTTCTTTAGGGGTGAATGGGTTAACCAGTCTACATGTAGGTAAAAGGAAAGATTTAACCACCTAGCAAACTTGAATTATTGTCAGATATGTCCAAAATTTTATTGCATTTTAATGAATAAAGTCCCATAATTCTATAATGGCAAAAGTCAAAATCGTATTAAGAATCGAAAGGTGCCAAGTCTTCATTGAACCAAACATTGTGTAAATTTTTTTCAAAGATTCGTAAAAGCAAACTCAAGTTATTGTGAGACATGTACAAGACAGAATGAGACAGAATGACAGACAGACAGATAGACAAATAAATGGGCAACAATATACATTTATTTTATAGGATTGCAAGGTCAAATTTAGCATTTTTATCTCATTGGTCAGTTGGACTAGTTTGAAACAAATTTTACTAGTCTGATGACGAATTAACTAGCCCCAAAGTGGTATGATGAAATACCAAACCAGTGAGTATTAACAAAATCGGTATCAGATTTACCAAATTGGTAGTTTCAAATAGTCGTCCATTTTTTGTTGTTATATTCTAATGCATACGAGTCAAAGCAACTATAGTATATAATTATCTTAGTTTGATTTGAGAAAAAAAATTAAGGGGAAGATTTAGGTAATTCTGGTGCTCAATGTACATACAGGTCTACAAAGGTAAAATTGGCACAAGTTTACAAATACAACAAGTCTAAATCAAATCATAACGGGTGACAAGTTAAAAGTTGTCACAAAAGTATTAGAGATTCAGTATTGCATGGAGTCTGTGCAATGCAATTTGTTTTACCTGTACAACCTATTTTTGGAAAGTACAAATGTAGACCGTATTGTTTTCGTTTTTGACCTAACCAGGATGTGCCACTTAGCCTTAAAGGCTTTGTAGACCTGTACTCTTTCAGTATTCACTGCTCCTGTTTATACAGATCTTCTACTATATGTAAAAGGCAACTGCACTAGATGAAGCACAACCTTGACTAGTCCATTGTAAAAGTTACTCAGACTCAGACTGGTGGACTACTGCTAATTTCGAACCCTGGTTTGTGGGCAACAATCAAAATATTGTCCAAAGGCATCACTGGAATATTGTAACCTGAGGCCATTGAAAATCTAAAATTAACAACTAATTTTCTACAGAGGTTACTATTTTAATGAATCAAAGGGAAGGGACAGGGCCCTTTTAATTTGAGTAAATTTAAGGGCCTACAATCAAGGTCGCTTTGTGTGGTTGGAAATGGCTTAACTGTAGTACATAAGAAAAAATTGAAAGTGTGACAATTTTTAGATAGACAGGAAGATAGGCAGACACATAGACACCATACACATATTGATCTGCACATACATGTCATCAGCGTCGGAAGCAAATTGAAAGTGGGGGGGCTAAACCAACTTAAAACACATACACACGCCAGAAACGTCTATGTCCTATGTCTATATTTGCCTTATAGCCCCCCCCCGGTTCCGACGCCTATGCATGTAGTTCAAATGAAGGTTAAGCTCAGACTAGCTGATATATACATGTACATATCCTGGTAATTGTTTGAATGACCTCATTAAATCACCATGACAACAACATATAGCTTTTTTGACAAAACAAATCAAAATTAATTTTGAGTTTTCTTGTTGACATATAAAATCAGTCATACATGACTTGTTACCTTGACAGTCTCCTAACCCAGCAATGGTTGGAGGGAAATCTTCTTAGCCAATCATATCGTCTGGTTCTTTGTTTAAAAAATCTCATATTTCACATTCTGTGAGTTGTTTTTTGTTTGTAGACAAAATGTTACAAATTGTAACATTGTTTAAGTGTAACAGTGTACATACATGTATAAAACAGACAGGTTTTACAGTACCTATCAGAAAGCATATTATGCCTTATGGGGCTCATGATGAGTGGTCTTTGATGTTTTAACAATAACTTGTGCATAAAGTATACAATATGGTTGAATACACACACATGGATGTATATACATATACATAAGTTGGAAATTTTAATGTAAATTTTTGTCAAATTCGGAGAAATAATCTACACAATGTAAATAGAATCTTCTTTTTTTTAAATGCATTTCCTTTTGCATTAACTAATTTTAACATTACGATCACATTCTGTACACCAAATTGTACGTCCCAAATGTATTTTGTTTTGGGAATTGTCCTGCGAGACCACTGTCATAGAAGACCACCTGTCTTGTGAAACCACTGTCATAGAAGACCACCTGTCTAGTGAGACCACTGTCATAGAAGACCACCTCTCTTGTAAGACCACTGTCATAGAAGACCACTTGTCTTGTGAGACCACTGTCATAGAAGACCACCTGTCTTGTGATACCACTGTCATAGAAGACCACCTGTCTTGTGAGACCACTGTCATAGAAGACCACCTATCTTATGAGATCACTGCCATAGAATATCACCTGTCTAGTGAGACCACTGTCATAGAAGACCACCTGTCTTGTGAGACCACTGTCATAGAAGACCACCTGTCTTGTGAGACCAGTCATAAAAAACCAACTATCTTGTGAGATTACTGCCATAGAAGATCACCTGTCTTATGAGACCACTGCCATAGAAGATCACCTGTCTTGTAATATCACTGCCATAGAAGATCACCTATCTTATGAGATCACTGCCATAGAAGATCACCTATCTAGTGAGACCACTGTCCAAGAAGACCACCTGTCTTGTGAGACCACTGTCATAGAAGACCACCTGTCTAGTGAGACCACTGTCATAGAAGACAGTCTAATGAGATCTCTGTCACAGAAGACCACCAGTCTAGTGATACCACTGTCATAGAAGACAGTCTAATGAGATCTCTGTCACAGAAGATCACCTGTCTAGTGAGACCACTATCACAGATGACAACCTGTCTTGTGAGACAACATCCTGAAAACCACTTAGTTCAATAATCCTTTAGATAAAATTTGAGAGACCAACTGTGTTCCAAGGCTACATTTCAGTGGCAGAAGGGATGGTCTTTCACCACCTGCCTTATAAGACCACATTCCAGTGGCAGTTGGGATGGTCTTTCACCACCTGTCTTATAAGACCACATTCCAGTGGCAGTTGGGATGGTCTTTCACCACCTGCCTTATAAGACCACATTCCAGTGGCAGTTGGGATGGTCTTTCACCACCTGTCTTATAAGACCACATTCCAGTGGCAGTTGGGATGGTCTTTCACCACCTGTCTTATAAGACCACATTCCAGTGGCAGTTGGGATGGTCTTTCACCACCTGTCTTATAAGACCACATTCCAGTGGCAGTTGGGATGGTCTTTCACCACCTGTCTTATAAGACCACATTCCAGTGGCAGTTGGGATGGTCTTTCACCACCTGCCTTATAAGACCACATTCCAGTGGCAGTTGGGATGGTCTTTCACCACCTGTCTTGTAAGACCACATTCCAGTGGCAGTTGGGATGGTCTTTCACCACCTGTCTTATAAGACCACATTTCAGCGGCAAAAGGGATGGTCTTTCAAGACAGGTTTCACTGTATATACTATGCTACACCATAAAGGGGATCTTTACAGTCTGTCATGTGTAAATCAAAAATGTTTTTTGTTAATTACTTGATGAGTGAAAAATAACTATACCAATGTAAAGGAAAATAAAAAAAAGTCATATCTCTGTGCATGTTTTTTGTTTTTGTTTTTTGTTTTTTTTGTTTTTACAGTGGGACCTGTCTTCATTGTCCACTACTGTCGATATGATCTTAGAAGACAGGTGGTCTCTCAGTAGAAAATTTACTTTAAAAAATAATGTAATATTTCTTTTTGTATTAGGTCTTTCAAGACAGATGGTTTTTAAAGACAATGGTCTTATAACAAGATGGGTTCTACTGTACAACATGTACAAAGTGTCTTAGATGATACAGTGGATACTGTCTTAATAGACCACTACATCTGCCACTGAAATGTGGTTTCTGAGAGGTTTTATTCAAAGGTTTATTGAACCAAGTGATTTTGAGAATGTGGTATCCCAAAACAAGTGGTCTCTTATGACAGTGGTCTCTCTAGACAAGTTCCACTATAAAGCTCTTTACACATTAAAATTAAATAAGAATTACAAAATTCACTGAAGGATCCCATCTTAGGCCTGCTAAAGTTGTGTAAATTCTGTATAATGTTTCACTTTATTACAGCAGCTAGCTGTATGTTTATCAGACCTACAATTTCTCTTTAGCCTACATTAGCATGTATAGCCTCATCTTTTGCATGCGAAGATCTATAAATAATTGAGTTGTAGAAAATAGATCCAGCGTTTTTATTATCTTACAGACAACATATACCATGTACTATACTTGTAAAATTAACAACCATTTGGCATGTAGATTTTTCTCAATGGGTGCGCTTGATTCGCAACAGGAGAAGTGTCCCCAAACTTCTCCCAATCAAGTATATAGACTGAAATCAGTTCTATCAGATGGCAAGTTTGGTATAGCTTCTGGAGTGACAGTAAAGAATTACAGAATGACAATTTAGGAATAGCATAATAACAGAATGCAGTCTATATGTTTTTTTTTTTATTATTATTTTAAAGTTTGAATAGTGTATAATGCCACATTCAACAATTTTTCAGTTATATGGTGATGATCACTTTGGTATCAAACCCAGGATGCCTTATCACCAGACCACCAAAAGGAGTTGGTCTTCATCAGAAGAGGTCTTTTGGCAAGTTTTCACTGTAAATTTACTGTGTTTGCTGGATCATTCAACCATTTTTCAAATTTGACACTTTATGGCAATAAATCATTTACACATGTATGACACATTTTATTATTGCAATTTATTTTATTTCAGTGGCGATATAAAAAATGCATTTGATATACATTATAGTTATCTGATTTAAAACAATGGTCAATTGTGAATATTTAAAAGAGAGAAGCAAGTTTAAAATGAATTCCTTTCAATTTTTAATGTTATCAGGAAATCAGAAATGTGCGGGTATAGATACATATTAAATTTCAGAACTCTATGTTATAAGTTATTCATATAACGCTATTACAATGAATGACAAACTAGAAACCCAAGTGGACCTAAACAGCTCACCTGAACACCACCAACAAATGTGAAGACAGGAAGTTTTCACCCTATTTTACGAGGCCAAAATAAGGCACCATTCCTGATGCAACAAAAAATGCATTTTTTCCCAATCTGCAGTCGAAATTTCCAAACTGACATCAAATGACAATCAATTTGAACAGGTTCTTGTATTTTCAAATAGTTCTGTGTATTTTCCAATTTCCCAATTTCAATAAAATGTTGATCAAATTCGCAATTTAAAAGGCCTAGGCCCCATTCCCAAAAGAGTAAGGAAAATCTCCTGAAGATGAAGATCAAGCAAAAAAGGTAGGTTAAATTAAACACAAAAAAAGATTTGAGAATCTACATGTAACATATTTGGTAAAGGAGAGGCTCTTCCGTGAGCTATACATATAAACAAGGGGAGATAAAAGAAATCACACAAATTGAAAAAAAGAGACAAAGTCCAGAACAACATAAAAATTTTCAAAACAAAACCCATGATAATAACACTTCTTTACACATCCTTCTAGATCACTCTGATGCATTTGGTTGCTCCCTGTATACAGACAGTCTGAAAAAGTAGGGTACCCCTTACCTTTTTTACTAAACCTGGATCCAACAATGAATGAATTAAAAAAAAAAAAAAAAAAAAAAAAAAAAAAATACCTGTAGTGGACTATAAGTACTTTATTCCTTACAAGTTTCATCAAAACTCCTTCAGTGGTCCTGAAGAGCAAGCTGACAGTGTGAAACAAGAGATCCCAAAGGGATCTTGGTGCCCATCATGGACTGTTCTATATCTGATCTATGACACACTGTTCTTTTCTCTTATTTTGTGTCTCAACATTGAATTTGAACTTAAATCCATATTTCTGTAAAACACTTTTTTCACAAGATTATAGCAAAACTGAACTTGAACTGAACATATTACATTTTCAGAGAGAATGGAATTCAACATGGCCACCTGCCAGCATTGTTGGATTAATTTCCTTCTAAAAATGTAATATGCGCAACTAGACCTCAAACTTCAAAGGCAACCCTTATGTCAAATTTCAATGAGATCCCTACAGTACTTTTTGAGAAATCTAAATGGTAACAAAATTCCTTTGGACAAAATCCAAAATGGCAGCCTGTCAGTCATGTTGGATTCCGATCTCTCTGAAAATGTCATATGCACTTCTAAACCTCAAGGGGAACCTTCATGTCAAATTTCAAGAAGATCCCTTCAATCCTTTCTGAGAAACAGCAATAACAAACTACCTATGGTCAAAATCCAAGATGGCCAACTGTCTGCCATATTGGATTCTGATGTCTCTGAAAATGCAATATGCATGAACTAGATCTTAAGGGGAACCTTGATGTCAAATTTCAACAAGATCCTATCAGTCCTTTCTGAGAAATAGCGGTATCAAACTTCCTTTGGTCAAAATCCAAGATGGCGGCCTGCCAGCCGTGTTAAATTCTGATCTCTCTCTGAAAATGTAAAATGCCAAACTACACCTCAAAGGAAAACTTCATGTCAAAAGGGCAAAAGTTATAACAACATTACATTGGAATCCAATCTCTCTGACAATGTCATATGCACTGAACATATTACATTTTCAGAGAGAATGGAAATCAACATGGCAGACAGGTGTCCATCTGGGATTCTGATCTCTCTGAAAATGTAATATGCACATCTAGACCTCAGGGGGAACATCAAGCTCCACAATCAATTTTGAAAAGACTCCTTCAGTACATTCTGAGAAACAGCGGTAACAAATTTCAATTGTCAAATTCCAAGATGGCTGCCTGCCAGCATTGTTGGATTCTGTTCCTTCTGAAAATGTAATCTGCACAACTAGATGTCAAACTTCAAAGGCAAGCCTCATGTCAAATGTCCTGTACAAGGTAAAATCAATTTTCTATGTCATGCCTGCCATGACCTCAGTTGTTACTCTCAACCGAAAAACCACACGATTTTCACTTCTGTACCGAGAACTTGGTGACACAGCAGTTACCACCATTTTTTAAGTCTTAGATATATGAACATATATGACCCAGAAATGAACCTGGAATCCTTACCAGCAGTTCATTACAACAGGTGTCATTTTTTAAAAATCATTATATATATACTGCCATGGTTGTAGGGAGATACATTATATATTTACTGCCCTGGTTGTAGGGAGATACATCGTATATTTACTGCCCTGGTTGCAGGGAGATATTATCATACATTATATATTTACTGCCCTGGTTGTAATGAGATACATATATTTGCCCTGGTTGTAGGGAGATACATTATATATTTACTGCCTGGTTGTAGGGAGATACTATCATACATGATATATTTACTGCTCTGGTTGTAGGGAGATACATTATATATTTACTGCCCTGGTTGTAGGGAATACATGTCAATTTACTGCCCTGGTTGTAGGGAGATACATGGTATATTTGCTGCTCTGGTTGTAGGGAGATACTATCCATTATATATTTACTGCCCTGGTTGTAGGGAGATACATTATATATTTACTGCCCTGGTTGTAATGAGATACATTATATATTTACTGCCCTGGTTTGTAGGACGATACTATCTACATTATTATATTTACTGCCCTGGTTGTAATGAGATCATGTTATATATTTACTGCTCTGGTTGTAGGTAGATACTATCATAATTTTATATTTTACTGTCCTGGTTGTAATGAGATACATTATATATTTACTGCCCTGGTTGTAGGGAGATACTATCATACATTATATATTTACTGATCTGGTTGTAGGGAGATACATTATATATTTACTGCCCTGGTTGTAGGGGGATACATTATATATTTACTTCCCTGGTTGTAGGGAGATACATCGAATATTTACTGCCCTGGTTGTAGGGAGATACTATCATACATTTTATATTTACTTCCCTGGTTGTAGGGAGATACATCGTATATTTACTGCCCTGGTTGCAGGGAGATATTATCTACATTATCCTTACTGCCCTGGTTCATTACATTATATATTTACTGCCCTGGTTGTAGGGAGATACATTATATATTTACTGCCCTGGTTGTAATGAGATACATTATATATTTACTGCCCTGGTTGTAGGACGATACTATCATACATTATATATTTACTGCCCTGGTTGTAGGGAGATACATGGTATATTTGCTGCTCTGGTTGTAGGGATACTATCATACATTATATATTTACTGCCCTGGTTTGTAACAGGGACATTATATATTACTGCCCTGGTTGTAGGGAGATAGATTATATATTTACTGCCCTGGTTGCAGGGAGATACATTATATATTTACTGCCCTGGTTGTACGGAGATACATTATATATTTACCGCCCTAGTTGTAGGGAGATACATTATATATTTACTGTCCTGGTTGTAGGGAGATACTATCATACATTATTTATTTCCTGCCCTGGTTGTAGGGAGATACATCGTATATTTACTGCCCTGGTTGTAGGGAGATACTATCATACATTATATATTTACTGCTCTGGTTGTAGGGAGATACATTATATATTTACTGCCCTGGTTGTAGGGAGATACTATCATACATTATATATTTACTGATCTGGTTGTAGGGAGATACATTATATATTTACTGCCCTGGTTGTAGGGGGATACGAGATACATCGAATATTTACTGCCCTGGTTGTAGGGAGATACTATCATACATTTTATATTTACTTCCCTGGTTGTAGGGAGATACATTATATATTTACTGCCCTGGTTGTAGGGAGATACATCGTATATTTACTGCCCTGGTTGCAGGGAGATATTATCATACATTATATATTTACTGCCCTGGTTGTAATGAGATACATTATATATTTACTGCCCTGGTTGTAGGGAGATACATTATATATTTACTGCCCTGGTTGTAATGAGATACATTATATATTTACTGCCCTGGTTGTAGGACGATACTATCATACGAATATTTACTGCCCTGGTTGTAGGGAGATACATGGTATATTTGCTGCTCTGGTTGTAGGGAGATACTATCATACATTATATATTTACTGCCCTGGTTGTAACAAGATACATTATATATTTACTGCCCTGGTTGTAGGGAGATAGATTATATATTTACTGCCCTGGTTGCAGGGAGATACATTATATATTTACTGCCCTGGTTGTATGGAGATACATTATATATTTACCACCCTAGTTGTAGGGAGATACATTATATATTTACTGTCCTGGTTGTAGGGAGATACTATCATACATTATTTATTTCCTGCCCTGGTTGTAGGGAGATACATCGTATATTTACTGCCCTGATTGTAGGGAGATACTATCATACATTATATATTTACTGCTCTGGTTGTAGGGAGATACATTGTATATTTACTGCCCTGGTTGTAGGGAGAATATTATCATACATTATATATTTACTGCCCTGGTTGTAGGGAGATACATTGTATATTTACTGCCCTGGTTGTAGGGAGATACATCATATATTTACTGCTCTGGTTGTAGGGAGATACTATCATACATTATATATTTACTGCCCTGGTTGTAGGGAGATACATGGCATATTTACTGCTCTGGTTGTAGGGAGATACTATCATACATTATATATTTTACTGCACTGGTTGTAGGGAGATACTTGTATATTTACTGCCCTGTTGTAGGGAGATACTATCATACATTACCCTGGTTGTAGGGAGATACATTATGTATTTATGCCCTGGTTGTAGGGAGATACATCGTATATTTACTGCCCTGGTTGCAGGGAGATATTATCATACATTATATATTTACTGCCCTGGTTGTAATGAGATACATTATATATTTACTGCCCTGGTTGTAGGGAGATACATTATATATTTACTGCCCTGGTTGTAGGGAGATACTATCATACATTATATATTTACTGCCCTGGTTGTAATGAGATACATTATATATTTACTGCCCTGGTTGTAGGGAGATACTATCATACATTATATATTTACTGCCCTGGTTGTAGGGAGATACATGGTATATTTGCTGCTCTGGTTGTAGGGAGATACTATCATACATTATATATTTACTGATCTGGTTGTAACGAGATACATTATATATTTACTGCCCTGGTTGTAGGGAGATAGATTATATATTTACTGCCCTGGTTGCAGGGAGATACATTATATATTCACTGCCCTGGTTGTACAGAGATACATTATATATTTACCGCCCTAGTTGTAGGGAGATACATGGTATATTTACTGTTCTGGTTGTAGGGAGATACTATCATACATTATATATTTACTGCTCTGGTTGTAGGGAGATACATTATATATTTACTGCCCTAGTTGTAGGGAGATACATTATATATTTACTGCCCTGGTTGTAGGGAGATACTATCATACATTATTTATTTACTGCCCTGGTTGTAGGGAGATACATGGTATATTTACTGCCCTGGTTGTAGGGAGATACATGGTATATTTACTGCTCTGGTTGTAGGGAGATACTATCATACATTATATATTTACCGCCCTAGTTGTAGGGAGATACATCATATATTTACTGCCCTGGTTGTAGGGAGATACTATTATACATTATATATTTACTGATTTGGTTGTAGGGAGATACATTATATATTTACTGCCCTGGTTGTAGGGGGATACATTATATATTTACTGCCCTGGTTGTAGGGAGATACATCAAATATTTATTGCCCTGGTTGTAGGGAGATACTATCATACATTTTATATTTACTTCCCTGGTTGTAGGGAGATACATGGTATATTTACTGCTCTGGTTGTAGGGAGATACTATCATACATTATATATTTACTGCCCTGGTTGTAGGGAGATACATTATATATTTACTGCCCTGGTTGTAGGGAGATACATTGTATATTTACTGCCCTGGTTGTAGGGAGATACTATCATACATTATATATTTATTGCCCTGGTTGCAGGGAGATACATCGTATATTTACTGCCCCGGTTGTAGGGAGATATTATCATACATTATATATTTACTGCCCTGGTTGTAGAGAGATACATTGTATATTTACTGCCCTGGTTGTAGGGAGATACATTATATATTTACTGCCCTGGTTGTAGGGAGATACATCATATATTTACTGCTCTGGTTGTAGGGAGATACTATCATACATTATATATTTACTGCCCTGGTTGTAGGGAGATACATGGCATATTTACTGCTCTGGTTGTAGGGAGATACTATCATACATTATATATTAACTGCCCTGGTTGTAGGGAGATACATTGTATATTTACTGCCCTGGTTGTAGGGAGATACTATCATACATTATATATTTACTGCCCTGGTTGTAGGGAGATACATGGCATATTTACTGCTCTGGTTGTAGGAAGATACTATCATACATTATTATGGCATTTGGCCAGGTTTTTCACATCAACCCCTACAACTCCACCTGGCTAGGGAGTACGGGAGACCAAATACCAAACACACAAATATAATAATAAAAAAAAAAAAAAAAAAAAGATACTATCATACATTATATATTTACTGCCCTGGTTGTAGGGAGATACATTGTATATTTACTGCCCTGGTTGTAGGGAGATACTATCATACATTATATATTTACTGCACTGGTTGTAGGGAGATACATTATATATTTACTGCCTTGGTTGTAGGGATATACTATCATACATTATATATTTATTGCCCTGGTTGTAGGGAGATACATTATGTATTTACTGCCCTGGTTGTAGGGAGATACATCGTATATTTACTGCCCTGGTCGTTGGGAGATACTATTATACATTATATATTTACTGATCTGGTTGTAGGGAGATACATCGAATATTTACTGCCCTGGTTGTAGGGAGATACTATCATACATTTTATACATGGTTGTAGGGAGATACATGGTATATTTACTGCTCTGGTTGTAGGGAGATCATACATTATATATTTACTGCCCTGGTTGTAGGGAGATACTATCGTACATTATATATGTACTGCCCTGGTTGTAGGGAGATACTATCATACATTATATATTTACTGCCCTGGTTGTAGGGAGATACATTATATATTTACTGCCCTGGTTGTAGGGAGATACTATCATACATTATATATTTACTGCCCTGGTTGTAGGGAGATACATTATATATTTACTGCCCTGGTTGTAGGGAGATTGTATATTTACTGCCCTGGTTGTAGGGAGATACATTATATATTTACTGTCCTTGTTGTAGGGGGATACATCGTATATTTACTGCCCTAGTTGTAGGGAGATACATTATATATTTACTGCCCTGGTTGTAGGGAGATACTATCATACATTATATATTTACTGTCCTGGTTGTAGGGAAATACATTGTATATTTACTGCCCTGGTTGTAGGGAGATACTATCATACATTATATATTTACTGCCCTGGTTGTAGGGAGATACATTATATATTTACTGCCCTGGTTGTAGGGAGATATGTCTATTTGTTTTGTCTGCTCAAAGCATGTCACATTTCTAGAGGGCGAAACCTGGTTGACCAATGAAATCCAAAGTTACCTGTATCTGACCAGAACCATTTTTTTTTGCAAACAGGCATTAGCTGTTTATAAAAAAATTATTTAGACTTTTTCTTCTTCTACTCCTTTTACATGATGTACAATAACAAATAAGAGCTATACACAGGCATAAAATATAAAATATCTTACTTGATGTACAATAACAAATAAGAGCTATACACAGGCATAAAATATAAAATATCTTACTATATACTTCTACTACTTTTACATGATGTACAATAACAAATAAGAGCTGTACACAGGCATAAAATATAAAATATCTTACTTGATGTACAATAACAAATAAGAGCTATACACAGGCATAAAATATAAAATATCTTACTTGATGTACAATAACAAATAAGAGCTATACACAGGCATAAAATATAAAATATAAAATATGATGTACAATAACAAATAAGAGCTATACACAGGCATAAAATATAAAATATCTTACTTGATGTACAATAACAAATAAGAGCTATACACAGGCATAAAATATAAAATATAAAATATGATGTACAATAACAAATAAGAGCTATACACAGGCATAAAATATAAAATATAAAATATGATGTACAATAACAAATAAGAGCTATACACAAGCATAAAATATAAAATATCTTACTTGATGTACAATAACAAATAAGAGCTATACACAGGCATAAAATATAAAATATAAAATATGATGTACAATAACAAATAAGAGCTATACACAGGCATAAAATATAAAATATAAAATATGATGTACAATAACAAATAAGAGCTATACACAGGCATAAAATATAAAATATAAAATATGATGTACAATAACAAATAAGAGCTGTACACAGGCCAATATAAAATATCTTACTTGATGTACAATAACAAATAAGAGCTATACACAAGCATAAAATATAAAATATCTTACATGATGTACAATAACAAATAAGAGCTATACACAGGCATAAAATATAAAATATCTTACTTGATGTACAATAACAAATAAGAGCTATACACAGGCATAAAATATAAAATATCTTACTTGATGTACAATAACAAATAAGAGCTATACACAAGCATAAAATATAAAATATCTTACATGATGTACAATAACAAATAAGAGCTATACACAGGCATAAAATATAAAATATCTTACTATATACTTCTACTACTTTTACATGATGTACAATAACAAATAAGAGCTATACACAGGCATAAAATATAAAATATCTTACTATATACTTCTGCTTCTACTTACAATGTATTAATAACCACTTTCATCATACTGAAGTTTATGTCATATTGAACTACACATGACTTTTTAAAAAAAATATATATATGTATATATGTATATATATATATATATATATATATATATATATATATATATATATATATATATATATATATATATATATATATATATTGTGAAAAAAATGGTCTGGTCCAGTGTGGTTTGTATATATGCAAATAGTAAGGTTAAATTAATCAATTGCAAGTGATTAATTGCTAAACTGGGTTTCTCAAGCAATTTTCACAAAATATATAGGAATTTAAGAATGTGTATGCCTAGATGTATATCACTTTTATTAATATTGTGTATCAAAGTACATCTGTATTTAAAAATAAAAAAGGAAAGAATTTTTGAAAAAAAAAACCCAAAACCCCCCAAAACACCACAGCTAATGCCCCTTTAATGAAATTCTTTGAAAGAGCACCTTTAAAATAAATAGATGGAAATAGTTTTTTAGACGTCTGCCTTATTACTTTGGAAATTTTATTTGTCCAGTGTTTATAATGGGGAAACAACTATGTTTATAACTCATCACTTATAAGTACACTACAGTTTGACAAGAAATAAATATGTATGCAATAACACTTGCTTTAATTATCAATGGCGACAGGAAACTATAAAATGTAGAGTTTTTGGAGTTTTCCGTTTGCATCTGTGTAGTGAGATAATTACTTGATAATTATAAGCAATTATTAGCAATTTATATTCTTCGTTCCAATTACATGAATAATTCTCTAGGAGATATCTCCCAAAAACTTCTGAACTAAATTATGTGAATTATTTTATTTTTTGTTCTCTTTCAATTTTTATTGAAAATTATTTGAGGCCATCATAAAAATAATTGTTTGTTTGATGTGTACCGACCCAAATGTGTTACCTGAACACCTAGTGCACCCCAAACACCTAGGGCACTTACACCACATCCTGTAATCTACAGCTTTTAATATGATAGGCCCAACTAAAGAAAACTAAATAGTTTTTGAAGAGGGTTGGACTCGGTCTGTAGGAGGAAGGAGGCGGGTAATTTTCCTTTTTAACTTATTGGTAATTTGAACAAAATTTTTGATTTTTTATATGGAAAAAAGAAGTGGACAAAGTAGTAAAAAGAAATGAGAACCATCTACAAATGTGGAAAGAAGACCAAGAAGAATATGTACATGTAGGCTGATCTGGCCAAGAAGCATGGATATTGCTGTTTTAAAAGATTCATAAAAAAAATCTAGAAATCAAATTTCGGCAAAATTCTTGCACAAAACATTTCTTCACCTATATACAAGTAAAACACTTAAATGCACTTTAATGAGATAACTGAGGAAATCATGCAAAAATGAATGAAAATGACAAGGTCTGAAAAGACCTCAAAAACATGTAAAAAATTGATATTCCGATTTGTATGAAAGATACAAACTTGAATCATACATCCATGTAGATCACTCAGAAACAATCCATTTTTCAATTCATGCAGTGGTTCTGGAGAAGAAGATTTTTAAAGAGGGGTACTTTTTGGGACCTACTTGTATTTTACCCTATCCTGAATCCACCCCTGGGCCAATCTGGTTGAAAAGTACAAACTTGGTAAAGGACCTTGAGCTAAAATCATATGTAGATAACCAAAGTAGCAACTTCAACTTCAATTAACAAATAGTCAATACATGTTAGGTACTGTTAGAAATGTATACCACAACTAGGAAGTTATGATGACCATTGATTCCAAAGAAAGATAGAATAAACAGCACTGATTCTATACCATGAATCTATAATATATATGTCACTCTGGACACTGATGTCACTGTCCTGAGCTTTCCCAGTGGTCTATGAATAATGGGGACATTTATCATTTTGTAGGCCATTTGCCCAATGACCCCCTCTGGTTGGATCCCTGATAATCATATGTTCAGAGAGGGAGGGTCTATATATCACAAGGGGTGTCACAATAAAATAGCCTAGGGGTGGGGGGAGGAGGGTCACTTTATCACGTGATAAATTTGACGTTTTATTTTAAAGTGATAAATTGCTCGAATCGACATTTTCCCACTCAGCATCTAACTGAATGACAAAAATTTAGAGAGTACAAAGGAACCTGTCTTGAAAGACCACTCACATGACAGACCATCTGACTTGTGAGACACTCTAAAAACAACTTGGTTCAATAATCCTTTAGATGCATCCTTTTTTTGACAGACCATCTATCTTGTGAGACACTCTAAAAACAACTTGGTTCAATAATCCTTTAGATGCATCATTTTTTTGACAGACCATCTGACTTGTGAGACACTCTAAAAACAACTTGGTTCAATAATCCTTTAGATGTATCCTTTTTTTGACAGACCATCTGTCTTGTGAGACACTCTAAAAACAACTTGGTTCAATAATCCTTTAGATGCATCCTTTTTTGACAGCCCATCTGTCTTGAGAGACCACATTTCTGTGGTTGATGGTGTGGTCTCTCAGGACTGGTTCCACTGTATATCTATTATGTTTCGTTGCAGATTACTGGTTTTTATTTCTTCCATTATTCACAATAAAAACAAAATTCTACCATTCAAAACTAATATATATATATATACTGAAAACCAGTGTTTAGTGGACAACTGTCAGTCTTACCATACTGTCTGTTATAGAGAGGTGTCCACTGAATGAAGGATGACCATTCACTGGTAAAATATTGATACTTAAAACTAACACAATTGTTCTTGTAATTAACTATTAAAATGCAATGCAAGGAAATAAATATCAAGCAAAAACAAAAGACAGTAGGGGTGTTTTTCAAGATGGAAGTCAGGACATACAGCTTAGTGAGAATTGCCTGTGGCAATGAAAATCGATCATAAGAAGACTGTCCGCAAATTCAAGGTTAAAAATACAGACATTATGCAAATTTGGGCCAACATCTTTGTCCGTTGCCTGGATAAGCTAGATGTCAGTTTATTTGCTAGTAGCTAGTCTTATATAACATGTAAATCGGGACTAAGACAAACTGTCCGTTATTGCAGGGTTTCCACTGATTCAAGGTGTCTGTTTCAAGGTGGCAGATTTACTGTGTATATACAGTGAAACCTGTATATAGGGGCCACCCAAGGGACCAGAAAATATTGACCTTTGTGTGCAGGTGACCCTTATACACAGGTTCAATTTAGTTAAAGTATGCAGTCAAGGGACTTGAAAAAATGGCCTTTCTAAACAGGTATTCCTTATATAGAGGTGGCCGCTATAGCAGGTTTTACTGTATATAAAATATGTATGTATAGACACATGATATACATGCAGGGTTCACGCTACCAAGTGCCATTTTAGCAAAATGCTAAAAATATTATAAATTGGCTCAAAAATAATGTTTCTGGATAAATTTTTGCTCAAATAAAATCACTGGTAACTGTGTGACAATCCGGGGAAAATCAGTCCTAAGGCAATATATTAGTAAAATACAGGTGAAAACTGATCTCTCCCTGCCATTTACAAGTAAATGGAGGACTAATTGACCAATTTGATAAGTACCAGTGTCAGCATTTCATTATAAACTCGTTTACCTGGCCATTGTGTGGCACATGCACGAGTTGACCCAAGTATGCAAATTAACTAAGTGAAATAAACAAAATCAAATGGTGGAAGCCATACATATTGACTTCAATGGATTGTTGGCATGATTAAAAGGTGCAAATTGCAAACACTGGATGTGTTAACTATGATGAGGGAGAACAACTGACACCTTGAGCATACCCAAAGACAATGATTGTGATTCGTACAGGCAGTTATATAACATAGCAGTGATGAAGAAATCGAATTACAGTTTTAAACTGTTATTTATAGCATTGGATACTTTCTGTTTATTCATTTTGCTCAATGCGATTTCATTTAAATAAATATTCAATTTGCTAATTTTTTGGCTCATAAATTTAAAATCTTGGTGTGAACCCTGACATGTATACGAATACAAGATATTTATGCCTATGTACATAGTATAGCTCTTATCTGTTATTGCACATCAAGTACATGTGGTGAAAGTAGAAAAAATTAAATCAATTTTGTTTGGTAAACATAGTTAATGTCCCAACTGTAACTTCACTTATATCAGTCTGACAGTCAGTCGCCTGTCAATTCATAAAGATTAATACATATACATGTACCCTACAGATAACCTGTCTGTTTAGTCAAGTGAATAAATACAGAAGAATTAGTATAAATACTTAGAGGTTGACTTCATCTCGTGATTTGATAACCATTTTGATAAGTTAATATGTGACATTCTGAGAGAGAGAGAGAGAGAGAGAGAGAGAGAGAAAATGAGAGAGAAAGAGAGAGACAGAGAGAGAGAGAGAGAGTTAGTGTGTGTATGTGTGCATTGGCGAATTTAGGGGGGGGGGGGTTGCGGGGGATGTACCCCCATCTGAAAGACCCCTTGCCTCTGAAGGCACACTCCTTCAGTGTTCGCATTTCGTAATGATAAAATTTTCTACCCCCCCCCCTTTAAAAAAATCCTGGATCTGTCCCTTATGTATGTGTGTGTGTGTAAGTGAATGTGTTCATGTTTGCATTTGTGTGATGTAATTTTTTTCTAAATATTTACATTGTCATATTATGGCACATGTACCTTTTATCTTAATTTGATATGAAATAAAGATTATAAACAAGAATTCTTTTGAAAAATTATGTGTCACTTGAAACTTAACATACTTAATGAAATGCTCATGTCAATATGAACTGCCATTTCGTTGGAATCTGCCAGGATAAATTGGTTTTATTCTGGGGTTAATAGACCCTTTATTGTACAGGATCCTATGCCCTTTCAGTTGGGAATTTTATACCCCAATGGTCCAAATTGGGATAAAAGTAATTGGTTATTTTACTCATCACAATAAGGACACAAAAATGTACGTATTCATCCAACTTCTTTTATTCAACTGACAACATGGTTTTCATTTGGAGACATGGACGTTTTGATTGAGTGTTACCAGTCCTTGGAATTGTAAAATTCTCTTTGTTTGTGTACCGAATGCGAGCTGTACATGTACAGTAAAAATATTTGGGAAATTTTGCTCAAAAGTGGGAAAAAAGGTGAATTTTGCATTTGGGAATGGGACCTTTTCCCAGACCCACATGTTGATGATATTAATGATTTAATCCCTGATATTAGTGAGGTTTTATTGTATCTGCTAATTTAGGGTTTACAGCTCAAATCACCATCAAATGGAATCTAATCTATTTTATCAGGCAGGTAGTCACTTAAAACTGGTCATTCACATAGCACTGGTCAGCCGGGTCATGGCCAGTAAACAACAGAATGGGCCAGTAGATTTCTCATCTGTACTGGTCCAACTGTCCATTTCAAGAAATAAAGATAGAGTGTATGTAAGTGCGCATTGCAATAATTGTATCACTTATGTTATAAATTTTACAAAATAATCTATCTCACCTTTAATACAAATTGAAAATATTCTTTCCAGTCTTAAGTGTTATGCTATGTTATTTTAGTGTAAACTTAATTTATTTGCTGAACAGAATTCATGTTACTTACAAATTAATGTACAAAGTCAAAAGGATTTAGAAACAAGTACAGTAAAACCCGCTTTAGCGACCATCTGTGTATAAAGACCACCTGGTCACAAAGATCATTT
Source organism: Atrina japonica (assembly GCA_030159075.1). Lineage (NCBI taxonomy): Eukaryota > Metazoa > Mollusca > Bivalvia > Pterioida > Pinnidae > Atrina > Atrina japonica. The sequence goes on along the minus strand of BROG01000070.1, from coordinate 849,796 downwards.
TTTGATGTCCCAAACAGTACCATTTGTGTACAAATCAAACTCTATATAAAGACCACCTCCCTATAAAGACTGGTTTTGTTGTGTACCAAAGAAGGTCTTTATATACATGTTTCACTGTACATTTAAGTACTTAGGTATATATCATTCATTTCCTTTGGTTGTTTTTTTTATCTAAATGCATCATGAAATGATTTCTTTTTGAATTATTTGTGGTCCAGTAAAATTTTGATGGGGCTAGATTTTTTATGCTACTGGTCCTTATGGGCCACTAGTAATAAAAAAAAGTTTAATTCAAGCCCTGTATAGGAAAACATTTTTTTGGTTAAATAATACAGGCAGTCGCTAAATACAGTGATTGTCACTAGGCAGATTGGACTGTATACATGTATTACTGATTGTGACTAGGCAGATTGGACTGTATACGTGTATTACTGATTGTGACTAGGCAGATTGGACTGTATACGTGTATTACTGATTTATTTCACAATTTAGTTTCAATTGAATTGAAATATAAATACAGGTACATGAAATGGCATTTCAATTCCACTTCTGAATTTAGTAGATCTAAAACAGATATAAAATGAAGAAAAATATCTACAAAACCATTGCATTTTTATCATGTAAGTTGTTTTCACTGTAAAAATGAAATGAAATGAATGAATAAATATGATTAATTAATAATAAAATAACGCAATCTACCTGACACATTCATAAATTTCCAGTTTGCTTGGTTCATTTAACACATTCCGCAGATCGTATATCAGTTGCTTTAAATTCATTGACCTGAAAAACAAGACATAAAAATTTCATTACAAACAACCATCATTCAATGGCAGATCTATAAATTACTCAATTATACAAACCTTGAACAAAATCGCATATATTCAAGTATTTATTATTTATTAATATGAAATACAGATATACTGTTTGCATCCTTCACCCAGGAGAGGCTAAACACCACATTTACAAAGTTTACAGGCGGCAGCCTGCGAGTTAATTTAATTCTGAAATACATATAGTAAACTAGTTTCAATTTCAAATAAGGGTGAACGTGACAAAAGATTTTTCATCCCAAAAAAAATCCCTGTTAGAAAATTCTGGTGATGCATAACATATTGGTCCCTGGTGACTTTGGGCAGACGACAATCAAGTTTTGCCGTCTGTTCATTAATATAATATTACACACCGTTCTGATACCAAACATAGGGCTATTTAATTAGAATGTTTTAGAAGATACTTATATAAGTTTTATTTTCCTTTTTATAATGTTTGTACATTGTAAACAAAATGTATGTGAGTATTAGATCATTGGTAATAATATATATATATATATATATATATACAAACAAAAATTTATATGTTATATGTACATGTAAAAATCTGCATGGTCAGGGATTTCCTACATGTACATCCAAAATTTTAGGGATGGGAAACTATGTAAACAACATTTTTACTAAAAAAAGAAAAACTTAATTTGAGACATTTCCTGGAAAATACTTCACTTTTTATTTTGAAATTCTACATGTAAATTGGGAATTTTTGCATATTTTTGGGAAACTACAAGTCATTTTTACTACTTAGGAATGAGACCTGTAACTGGACCCAAAAATAGGCCTAGGAAAATCCCTGAATGATGGTGCATGTACATATATATTCTATAAAAAAGAGCCCAAAGGAGAAATATGATTCGCCCACTTTGGACGGGCGTACAAATATATCTACCTGGTACTTTTTTCCCAGCCAGAATTTCTCTGTCTACACCCTCAATTATAAACAAGCTACATGCGCCATGATTTCACAAAATAATTTTATAAAGTTGGCTTCTACAAACATGTAATGAGAACGCAGTACATAAAAAGTTGCATCAGTTTTTATTTATGTGCATATAATTAGATTTTGAGGCATGTAAGAAAAATAATCAAATATGGCTGTGTTGAACGAAAAGGGAAATCTCAACCCTCGTGGAAAAATTCTGAAAGCCCTATCCCAGGGAGACCCTCAGAATTGACAACCAAATTATGACTACTCAGGTGGAGATTTCCTTATCCATGTGTGATACTACCATGATTCCAAAGATTTAAGAACAAAAAAGATTTTATGTAAAATTATCTGTAGATCTATAGGTCCACAGACACAAAGTGGCACATTTGGGATTAAGCAGAAACCAAAACAATACAGTGAAACCTGTATTAAAAGACCACTATCATAAAAGACCACCTGTCTTCTGAAACCACACTCTGAACAACCACTTGTTTAAATAATGCTTTCAATAAAACCTCTTTTGAGACTGTCTTTAGAGTCCACATTTCATTGGCAGAAAGGGGTCGTCTCTCAAGATGGGTTCTACTGTACTATGTATTTTCCAAACATTAGCGTGTACAGGTAAAATTTTTTACCTTGCATGGATTCCACCCATTACTGTACATATAGCTCTAGTATTTTTGTGTCTGCAGTCACCTCTGTTACGATTTAATTTAGACTTGCTGTCTTTGTAAACATGATGTGCCGATTTATCTTGGTAGAACAATACAATAAACCTCTTAGTAATGTCCCTTGTTGACTTTTGTCACCTTGCTTTACGCCACAATTTTTGAAAGTCCACTTTTCCAATTTTCCCTATAATGTCATTTAAGGTTTCCCTCAACCTATCACCAAACCTTCATATTGCCGAATCTGGACTGAACAAATGGTGGCAGTATAACGAGATTTTACTGTACATGTATTTACTGCTACATGTAGTTCCTTGTTTATGATTTACTACAACTACCGGCCTAAACTCATGTGTCTCAGTTGTTTCAACAAATGTACAGTAAGTTTCTTGATAAAATGCCATCTTCTAGATCTGTTATTACGAAATTAAAGCGATATATATACCGAGTTTGGCTATGAATTTAACTCCCTCACGCATCATTCGGAAAACAGAGGTACAGAGTCATTCTTTGGTACATGTTGCATCATTGATATACATCTTTGATGAACAGTCGGAGTGCATCACACTTCAAATCATGAATTCTCCCACTTCCTGACAACGCAGGTTTGAGTACCGCTGGAACCCAAGCTGATTTTTGTGTGAGAAAGTTTGCCCGTTTTTTTGCAGAAGGTCAGTGATCTCTTCCCATGTTCATTGTAACTGGGTTCTCTCCTCCACCATTAAAAAATGGCCACCACCATAAATTGTTGGGTGTGATGTAAAACAACATTCAAAATTCAAATGAATGAACAGACAACAGTTCATATTTTAAAGTAATCATCTTGCTTATTTAATTCTCCAATAAACTGGTCTTACTCCTGTTGTCTGGCTTTACACTGGTGATCTTAGTGATCAGTTAGCCACTTCATTGACCACCAACACCTGTATGTGGTGCTACATCAAAATAACTGACACTTTGAAATGGCCACAGTTGTTCTACAAGTAGAGTGGTGGGTGGCAGTAATGAATTTGGCATTACATATGTTAGGCCTGAAATAAAATTTTAATTGTTTGATGTTGTTTGCGCATACCCACCCAAAATGCTGCCACCCAAATTATTATTTTCACATTTATTGTTTTTTTTTTCTGGTCCAGTTCCATCCACCAGTCTTTATTTACTTGTTTCTTTAAAATATTGTTTACACGCTTGAATCACAAATTTGAAGCTCCTTTCTAGACCAGGTGAGCTGATAATCCATCGTTCTTCACATTAACTGTATATGCCATAATTTACATTGTATTAAAAATGTATACAGAGAATGAAGCAGTTATTGCAGCATACCTTTCTTGCTTTATTTGATTTCCTTTTCTTGAAAAAAACAAAAAACAAAACATAATAACAAAATTTGCCTGCCTAAGCTATCTACCCCACACCTGGAAGGCATGGACAGGCAACATCAAACAAACCATTTTTTAACAGTGGCCTTACAAAGAGAATTTTACATAAAAGTCAATGTACAGTAGAACAACAAATGGGCTGTTCAGAATACAGTGTTTTTCAAATTAATTTACATATCTAATTGGATAAACATTACATTTGTTTAGCCACAAGGTACAATTGGCTAGGTGATACAGGTATTCACACACATCATTTCTACTTACGAGTGATATCTTTTCAATGCATCAAAAACAAGTGACCTCTCTGCCTCTGGCATCAATTCTTTTACCTGATAATGAAGGAGAATGCAAATATATTTATATATATCTCGAAAAAAAAATTGATATAATTCAAATTTATTCATGATATCAGAGATCGCATACCCAAATGAAATTGGATTAGTACAAAATGTATAGTTGCCTAGGATAAAGTTTAATCTAGAAATGAAATAGAGATAATTTTTTCTCTTCTGTTTTATCACAATGCTCAGAGATCGAGGTAACTGGAAACGCAATCCATAATGAAAACACAGACCAATCTTTGTGAACCCATGTACTGTAAATCAGGAAATTTTTGCAGGATTTTATTTTTGCAATACACAAGTTCTAAATTTATTCGTGAGATGATACTTTTGCAATTTCAGATGCCCATTTCTTCATACTTCATTATACGATAATTTTATTTTCGTGAGATACAGCCTTCTTGAAATTATGCGTAAATAAAATTGTGATGTCATAATCTCACAAATGTATGATGGGCCATTTAATTGTGATGTCATAATGGAAAAGTCTGCAAAAAGATGCCACATGTCAGGTCTTTAAAGAAAGTTCAAATGAGTTCTAAAACATATATGTAAGTTTATACATGTAAATGTATGAAAAAATATTATATTTTGGCCTTATGACAGTCTACCTGATAACTCAAATAATTACAGCGCCATCTTCGGGTCAAAGTCCTCCAGATCATAGTGAGCAGAATATAACAACTGACTTATTCAAGTTATCTAATTGAGGGTGTACTTTTATACAGAAATTCTTCCATACCAAGCTTCTCCTACATTTGTAGCCTATCTACATGTAAGTCAAAAAGTGATGGGAAAATGATGCTACACTGCGAAATGTAGTGGAACCTGTCTTCAGAGGCCATCCTCATGAAAGACCACCTATCTTTTTAAGACCACATTTAGAAAATCACTTAGTCAAATAACTCTGTAAATAAAACCTCTTTTGAGAGACCACCTGTCTTGAGAGACCACATTTCAGAGGCAGATGGGGTGATATCTCACAGCATGTTCCACTGTAGCAGCATTGAATATTCTGATGGTAATTTTATATTTTGAAAATTCATTTACGAATATTCGAACACTCATTTTAGCTCTACTTTTATATGTTGTGCATGTACATTGTATATGCAAGCCGTCAGAGCACAAACAATTACTTGTCCCTGAAAAATATTTCTTTGTGAATAACGTACACGTAGTTGATCCACTCCATACATTTTTAAAATATCTCCTCGGGGACAATTTCCTTAATTTATACCTACATGTATACTATATTAGATTTATTCAAACAACACTAGACATTGTACAGTGGAACCTGTCTTGAGAGATACTTTCGTAAACGACCAGCTGTCTTGGGTGACCACATTCTCAAAACATTCTCAAACCCACATGGTTTAATAATCCTTGAATAAAACCTCTCTTGAGAGACCACCTGTCTTGTAAGTCCATATCTTAGTGTCAGATGGGGTGGTCTTTCAAGACAGGTTCCACTGTACATGTGACACTATCTGAATTAGAAGGTTACTCTATCTGAAACAAATATTTCAATATGAAATATTTTACAGGATTGTCTCCCCTGAAAGTCGTAACCTAAAGTGGAAGCTGTCTTGTTAGATCACATGCCTTCTGGTTCACATTAATATAACCACTCAAGGAAATGATCCTTTATTCCTACATACATTTGTGCCGATAGTCTCTCAACGGACCTTTAACGATCATTTCACCGAACCATCAGTAACCTCACCAAACTTAACCTCATTCTTACCGATAATTTTTTTTTAAAACCTTACCTTGGACATCAAGTCATTAGTGACAACAACGTTAGCAGACGCCATTTTTGTCCCAATCACAAGCAAACAACATGTGTCCTGTATTGAGCAATTTTATATTTGATCTATTTAAAACTTGATAACTATCGGCAATATATCAATATTTTGTGATTAAGAGGACATAGAGGTAAAGGTGAACTTTATCCGAGAGATAAAAACCGTACCAGTTGTCAAGTTTGTAAACAGGAACACACATCTTATCATATAATTACAAAATTTACTTTCAAATTCACACAGGTTTGGTTTAGGATTGTTTTCAAGGAAAAACTGAATTTTCACTTCTTTTTAGACAAATATTGTGACAAAATATGCATTACAGACAAAGTCTGAGGAGATGGTCTATTTAGTGGCTTTATTATTGAAGAGGTTGGGAGGATTTACGACATATGGTTATAAAAGAAAAAAGGTAAAATCGGGGAAATCTTATTTGACGATGTGTTCCTAAACGTGTCTTACAAGTTTTTATTTCAAACATGTACATTTTTATGTAATATAAATATTTAAGTATAAATTTATATCATATCACATGATTTCATGTTATTTCAATTTTGGGGTTTTGGTCTGAATGTTGTTTTATGCCAGACTCAACAATTTGTCAGTCATGTGAGGGTAGCCATTATTTGTATGGTGGAGGTGAGAATGCAGAACCTTACAATTGTATTTAAGAAGGAACCACTGGTCTTCTGCAAGTAAACTAGCAAACTTTCTCACAAAAAACAGATGCTTAAGTTCCAGTGGGACTCGAACCTACACTGACTACATGTAGATCGAAGAGAGATTGGAGACTTTTGGTTTATAACTTGATGCTCTAACCGCTTGGCCACGAATGTCCTGTTATTTCAAATTGTTATTTCTCACAAAGTTCAACAATATTGGCGCTCATTTAGACTGGTACATGTAGGTTGTTTTATGGAAGTTGAATGTTCAGCAGTATTTATGAAGTGTAGCTGCTTGATCTAAAACTTATTCTAATAGTTCTCTTTAAGCCTGATCCACTAGAAAACTTCTTTTACCCATAATCACTCGTGTTGGTGAAATGGTGATACAATGTATGTTGAAAAAAATTATGAACAACATATACCAAAGTTATAGTTTTACAAAAGAAACCAAAACAAACACTCAAGACGATCATTTCTGTCAATAAGAATACATCGGTTGAGCTAAAATTTCAAGTAGATGTAGAGTTCCGAGAAAGTGGTATCATAAAATACATAAATAATACATGTAAATCTAAATGTACTATCAAATCGGTCTAAAAGTACCCTCTGTAAAAATGAAAATCTTAGCTTTGAGAAGTTTAGAATTTAAATGGTGTTATCTGAGTGAATTATATTGCTACTTCAGTAAAAAATAATCGTCTAGTACCAAAATACCAGGTACTGGACTTATGTATACCATCGGTGACTCAAACTGTTCACCAGCAGTGGCAACGACCCAGTGGTTATAAATAAATATTAACAATACCAAAGTTATAGTTTTACAAAAGAAGCCAAAACAGCTGTTAAACTCAGAAGACGAAGCTCCCACATTAAATTTCTGATTGAGGGCCATACCTACATGTATGACTTTCAAAAGGAAAGTTTCATTTGTTGCAACTTTTCCTTTGTTCCAGTGCTTTGCATAAAAAGTGAAAGTCAGGGGTCTCTAGATATATAAGACATCAAACTGAGGGCGTCCAGGTATCGCAGTGGATAGCGCACTAACTTCTCACCAATGCAACCTGGGTTTGATCCTCGGATTTGACAGGGGAGTACATGTATGTAAGATGGTATAGCGGTTGCCAGGTTGGACACGTGGGTTTTATGAGGGTACTACGATTTTCTCCCACAGCAAGCATCCCATAACCCCATCATCAGAACAAACGAGACACATTTATATAACTTATAAGCTGTACTTGTTTGTTAATCGTTGTAAAATAAAAAAAGTTTATTAAACTGAGAGCATGTGTCATAGAAGGCCTAACACATTTACCCCTAAAGAAAGACACAAGTCAATGATTTACAGAAGAGTCCATTGTTTTTCAGGGGTGATGAGTTAATGCAATAATCTGTACTGGAAGTATTGAAATGAGGTGACACAAAAAATGATACAGCTTTGATTATGTAACTGTCATACTAAAGTGAGTGTAGCACCTTCTGGAATACACAGAGAAATATGTGTGTCAATCAGATGTAATATTCTCATACTCATAAAACATTATCCACTACTTTGGTTGCCATGCTGCCAAGCACTTATAACATAAAATTTATCAGTGAGACGCTGACCTAAATGATCAGTGTAGTGATTGCATAATCCAAACACACGGTACATTTGTTGATCTATGAGGGTCTACATTGGAGACTCCTGTTGTAAACAAGAACATGGCACATATGAATTCATGAATAATGTTTCACTTATATACAACCTGAGACCTCCTTTTCAACTTGCAAATCAAACACTCTGCTACCACGAGACCACCACAGGTGATTTCTCTATACATGTTTATGAGTTTTTGAATTTTGTGCCAATGGCACCAAGTTATGTGAATCAAACATTACTGTGTAGAGAATTTCATGAAAACACAAATATGATAGTCTACTGCTTTAAAGGCTTAAGCCTAAAGGCATTAGCTGTGGGTTTTTTCCAAAAAACTTTTCTTTTCTGTACATCATGTACAATCACAAAAAAAGCGATAATACGCAGGCATTTAAATTCTTAAATTCCTATATATTTTATGAAAATTGCTTGAGAAACTTGGGTTTGGCACTTTTTCAACACTAATTTATTTGATATTTACAGTGTATATGAATACCACACTGCTACCACCTTAAAGCTTATTTTCACAAAATATATAGGAATGTAAGATTTTTTATGCCCAGGGGCTAGTAGACCTTTTTTGGGAAAGGGTTCTGTACCCTTTCAATTGGGAATTTTATGTTGCAATGGGCTAAATTTGGTGAAAAAAAATAGTATTAATTATGATAATTTTGCTAATAAAATTAAAAATACAGATACAAAACTTGTGATTTGTTTTACTCTTGATTAAACTGACGACATGGATTTCATATGAAGACATGTAGGTATCAATTTAGCAGTTTTTTGTGTGTTTATAAATCAAAAGTTAGGTACAGTACATGGTGAACATAATTGGGAAATTTTTGCTCAAAATTGGGGAAAATAAAGCTGATTTTGCATTCATTGGGAATGGGTCTTTTTTACAGGACCCACATGTTCATGATATCAATCTCTGATGACCGAGTACAGTATAACATTTAGTTCCTTTTACTTATATGTACATAATAAGTACAAGCAGTAACAGTAAAAAATTTAAAGAAGTTTTTTTTTGTTTTTGGTAAACATAGCTAATACCCCTTAAAATGCAATAATGATTCATTTGAAATACACAATGTATTACATAAATCATAGTCATTCTTTGTCAAGTAATGTAAAAAAAAAACCTCACTCCAAGATGATAATCTGAGGGAGGAAGATTAACTTACTGATACTGGACCAGAAGTCAGCTAAGACCAGGAGTCGGCTAAGAGGAGTAGTAAGCTAATTAAGACCAGTAGTCGGCTAAGACCTGTAGTCGACTACACGAAAGACCAGTAGTTGGCTAAGACCAGTTGTCAGCTGAGACCAATAGTCGACTAAGACCAGTAGTCGGCTACATGTAAAACCAGTAGTCAGCTAAGATTAGTAGTTGGCTACATGAAAGACCAGTAGTCGGCTAAGACCAGTTGTCAGCTGAGACCAATAGTCGACTAAGACCAGTAGTCGGCTACAGGTAAGACTAGTAGTCGTCTAAGACCAGTAGTTGTCTAAGACCAATAGTCGGCCAAGAACAGTAGTCAGCTACAGGTAAGACTAGTAGTTGTCTAAGACCAGTAGTTGTCTAAGACCAATAGTCGGCCAAGAACAGTAGTCAGCTACAGGTAAGACTAGTAGTTGTCTAAGAACAGTAGTCAGCTATATATAAGACCAGTAGTCGACTATTACCAGTTGTCAGCTGTATGTAAGACCAGTAGTCAGCTACATGTAAGACCAGTAGTCGGCTACATGTACATGTAAGACCAGTTGTCAGCTGAGACCAGTAGTCGGCCAAGACCAGTAGTCGGCTACAGGTAAGACTAGTAGTCGTCTAAGACCAGTAGTTGTCTAAGACCAATAGTCGGCCAAGAACAGTAGTCAGCTACAGGTAAGACTAGTAGTTGTCTAAGACCAGTAGTTGTCTAAGACCAATAGTCGGCCAAGAACAGTAGTCAGCTACAGGTAAGACTAGTAGTCATCTAAGACCAGTAGTCGACTAAGACCAATAGTCGGCCAAGAACAGTAGTCAGCTACAGGTAAGACTAGTAGTTGTCTAAGAACAGTAGTCAGCTATATATAAGACCAGTAGTCGACTATTACCAGTTGTCAGCTGTATGTAAGACCAGTAGTCAGCTACATGTAAGACCAGTAGTCGGCTACATGTAAGACCAGTTGTCAGCTAAGACCAGTAGTCAGCCAAGACCATTAGTCGGCTACTACTACATGTAAGACCAGTAATTGTCTAAGACCAGTTGTCAGCTAAGACCAGTAGTCGGCTAAGACCAGTTGTTGGCTATGAGCAGTTGTCAGCTAAGACCATGTAGTCGGTACTGGGCCAGTAGTTGGCTAAAACCAGTAATCAGCTAAGACTAGTGGCCAGCTAAGACCAGTAACTGTAGGCTATCATGTGTCTTTGGTATGTACCACAATATTTTTTTCCTTCTGTTTTTAGATAATGTCCAACAGCAGACGACTGATCTAAACAAATATCACAGAACTGTGATTTATATACATGTAACCAAACTCACATAATAGCCAACAACTAGTTTTAGCCCACTGGTCCAGTACCAGTACTGGCATGGGACCAAATTATCACCAAGAACCTATATTGTATTATGGTTTAACAGTAAGATAGCAATATTAAAGCATGCAATTTTTTGGGGGTGACATTTATTCAAAATGTTTTTGTAAAATATTAATGAGATACAAAACCAAAATAACATCCCGTTTCCCCATAACACCACAAGATTTGTAAAAATGAGTTTAAGGGGAATGGGTGGCTGTCACATGATAGGCAATTCAATCAATTATTCAGGCCTTTTTCTGTCAATTTTGGGAAAATGCCATTGGAAACACAATTTTAAATTTTAATGTGAATTTGTGTCATATTGGGTCCAAAATGCATTTTTTAAATGTATTTCTCCTTACATTATTTTTTTTTTTCATTATGGTCATGAGCTCAACATCAAACTGGAATTTTTTTCATCAATTTGGGAAAAAATACATGCATTTTGCATTAGGAATGGGGGCCTAATTTCTGCCCTGTGGATAATATTAAAAAAACCTGTTATTTCTGCCATTTCTGAGTCAGTCAAGTGTGATTTGCACTAGCATGTATAGATGACATTGTTAAACAATTTTCTTTTCCAAATATGGGCAAAAAGTTATTACATGATCAATGAACCCAGAAACATGACAAGATAATTAGATTCAAAGCCTCCTGGCAAAGCAAAAGAAGGAACAGTATTCATAACAGGGGTTCAAAATTTTTTTTTATATACTCAAGTCCTGGACTTGGAGATTAATTTTCTGGCAAGTCCAATTAAGAAATTTCAAAGTCTGTGGTAAATTTAGTTAATAAGTAATGCAGTAAAATTAAATGAATACAGATGAGACAAGTCTCTCGGACTTTGGGTATTTTTAAATGCCAAGTCTGAACCTGAATTAACCAAGTCCCGAACTTTAGACTCGGGGAATTTTTAACCCCTGAATAACCAAATGTCATGTATACTTGAAGTAAAAATGCGAATGTAGCCTTTTGTGTCTAGGCAAATATTTTGTCAACAAACTTTTGTAAATAAAAACATGTGGACCTGACTATTAAGACCACCCAACTGACTGAATAAAAGTGGTTTGATCTGTGAGGTAGTCTCTTTAGTGGGCAGAGGGTCTGTTCTTATTGAATATTTATTAAATTTTCTAGAGACTAAATATTTGCAGTCTTAAATTTGAGGTGGTCTCCTAAGTGAGGTGGTCTAAGAAAAAAAAAAACATAATAAATGTAAAATAATTTTTTTTTTTGAGGAGTTTCACAGCAACACATATATACGTATGTGATTTGTGTATGTTTAGGTAACTTGAGTACATAATAAATGAGCTGGCCTGGCTCAGTCAGTAGCACGCTTGACTCTTGATCGTGAGGTCATGAGTTCGAGTCCAGCCGGTGGCAGGTTGGTTTCTTGTTCTTCGGATGAGACAGTAAAATCTGAGGTCCCGTGTCACAGTACATGTAGGTGTCAGCATGTTAAAGAACCCTTACTGCTCAATGGCTGTAAGTGCCGAGCATATGCTAAAATTTGAAGTCCTTCACCAGCATTTGGTGTCATCTCCATATGAGTGAAAGATTCTTGAGTGGGACGTTAAACAACAATACAACTACAACATAATAAATATAAACCCTTTTTTTTCTACTGGAGTTAACAATATTGTGATGCTTGATTATTTCCTTGGTATCATTGTCAGGTTTTCAGTATTGTGATTTATTACAATGAGAACATATGACAACAGCTCTAATCCTCAAAAACGGCACGTAATGGATGATGCATGCACCAATCTCTCTCTGTTCTCTGTGCATGTACATATCACTTCTAAAAATACATCTAGATCTGATACTAGTCTGCCAGACATCAACCAATACAACTACACATGTAGTGTCACATTTTGGAACTTTTTACTTTGTGAAGGACAGGTACAGAAGCGCTCTACAATGTGACCAAATCACTCGCAAATGCGACCATTTTTTGGATTTTGGCGAGTGTTTATCCTCATTCAGTCGCCACATCGCGACCAGTTTTTTCCCCGAGCCGGAAATCAAAAGTTTGTCCGTTTTCACTGTGAAATTACATTATCGAAATCATGGTCTGTTATGCACTTTACAACAACCAATTTGGTTATTCAATTTCGATAAACTAGAGCATCTAACTCACGTGGATTACTGTTTAAAAACACGTTGTACTGCTCTTATGTTTTCGATTTGAAATTTTCCTAACAACACACAATGACATTTTCTTTTCTCTGTCGATTTCAACAGAAGCATCATTAGACACTACTAAGTTTAAACGATCTTGGTTAAAGGAATACTGGAACTGAGTTATGGCTAGTGTTCGACTAGGCCGAACTTTCTGTCGGTTTCGATTTTAATTTAAGCGATTTTAAGTGGAAAAATCAAAGTTCGGCCTAGTGTTCCACGAGGAGGGCAGGCAGACCACAGCCTAATTCCTTTGGGGATTCTATCATGGCCGTTTTATCGTTGGGCAACACAATAAAACGGCAGCGACAGAATCCCCAAAGGGATTAACCACAGTCGGAACTGTAAATTTTATCGGTCAATTAAAATCGAGAGTCAAACACTCGATTGTCGGACAAACACCTATAAATTAAAGAACTTTATAGGTGTTTGTCTGACGATCAGGTCACGGGTGTTGGACTCTGGATATTAACTTACAGACAAAATTTACAATTCTTGTGGGCAGTCTCTGTTTTGTAAATTCTGTCGAAAAGAAACTGGCGCTAAAAATTTAAAAACAAAGTTTAAGGTTGCCTCAATATTAGAGCAACAAATTTGAAAAATATAGGCATATAAACACTCCTGGATTGATAAAAAAAATGCACAAAAGGTCAACATGCAGTTAATAACCTTGTTTTAAATGGATAGAAACAATAAAATGTTACATCAACTTAGAAAATTAATATTTTATTTTATTTCTGTATTTTCATCCAGTGAATTTTTTTAAGAACACACACACACATATATATTATATATTGTCGTCTTTCACTTGATAAAGGCCAAATGGCCAAAAATTTGTGAAATTTGAGTGTTTTTATGTTTTTTTGCATATATATTGGCGAGTAAAAGTTCCTGGCTGGCTAGTAAAATTTCTGGTTCACTGTCCAAATGAAGAGTGATTTTTTTAGTGTTGTAGATCCCTGTACAGTAGATTCCCCTGGGTCTGGGTCCCTCAGACCCCTGCCAGTAAATTTTCCAGTATTCTCCTTCTTCTTCACCTCAATAACTGTGCATACCTCCCTCAGAATTGAAAAATGAGTAAAAATGCATTGGAAAGTAATTAAGTGTTCGACTGGGGGCAAGCTGTATAGCATGTATTTAAAAATAGTTACAGATGCAACGAAGAATGTATTTTACTATTTTGATTTTTCTGTCGCCTTCTTCGGAGACAGAAAAATCAAAATAGTAAAATACCTTCTTCTTTGCAGCTGTAACTAGTATTTCAAATAGGGCCTACCACTTATAAAAACAAAATGTAATCAATTTGAAAGAAAAATCATGTAGTCGGTGACCTACTGATGTTGGCCTAGCAGGCTAATAGCCACAGTCATGTTGATAACGTCGTAAGTGTCACTTGAAAGGGGCGGCTTCAGTTAAAATTAAGACGACTTATAACGTTATACGACTACGACTTCGTTTTGAAATTGGGATGTTTATAGCACCTGTACAGAAAACTGGACAAAATGAGCATGATAAACTGAACTGTGTACCTTGTTTATAAACCGTTTGGCCACTCTATTTTCCATTTTCTTCAATTCCTGCACGTTCCTTTCCTCCATGATATGTAAACAATATGTAATTGCCAGAACCAAAAACGGACACACGTCTTGAAATACGGAAAGACAAGAAAGCTTTAAATGCGAATTAATTGAGCTAAATTAGCGAATTATAACGACACGATTATTCGGTTTATATTTATAGGTTCATAATATCACAATAAATACTAATAGTCGGACCTGATTTTACCCCCCAAAAGTAACTTAAAATTGAGGCAAAATTTCAGTCGGACTACCCAAACCTTCAGACGATGAGGACTTTTAATGAGTAGGCCTAAGAGATTTCGTATCGCAAGCCGATGGTCCGACTTATGTTTCCCCGTGGCCTACTATATACAGCCACTTTCAAAAAGTTTATAGAAATTATACTCAATTGCGTGCCAAAAGTATGTCAACTATTTCATTTTCCCTAGCTTTCTATGTTAAATGATCTTTTTCCAATAACTGTCACGAATTAATGGTTTCATCAATCCATGCGAAAATTCATATGTTTAGAAAAAAGTATTTCTAATTTCTTCTCGTTCTTGGTATGAATTTCTTTGAAGTTTTATTTCTGAGAAGCAAAACTTTTGAAATAGAAATCTTCGGTGTGATCCCGAAACCATTCTACTGTTGGAGGTTTGAAGCCTACAAAACTTACCCAAAACATGTGTCGATAAAATTGTTCGCTTGACTCTCTCTCTCTCTCTCTCTCTCTCTCTCTCTCTCTCTCTCTCTCTCTCTCTCTCTCTCATTTCATGAGGCATTACTCAATTGCGTGCCGAAAGTATGTCAACTTGTTTCATTTCCCCTGGCAGTTATTTGAAAAAGATCATTTAACATAGAAAATGTTAAATGATCTTTTTCAAATAACTGTCACGAATTAATGGTTTCATCAATCCATGCGAAAACTCATATGTTTAGAAAAAAAAGTATTTTCATTTTCTTTTCGTTTTTGGTATAAATTTCTTTGAAGTTTTATTTCTGAGAAGCTAAACATTCTCTTTGCAATGTGTATTTTGTTAACATTACTAACTATCATAAAAACAAGAAAGAAATGATGCTTTAAACTTAGCTTGTCACTTATAGATACTTGCATTTTATACAAAAAGAAATACATGTAGATACATTCCAGACCAATTTAGAAAGACAGTCGACATATTTCCACATAATTGTGCAAAAGTTTACAATTTTCATTGAATGTACGAGTCAGGGCAATTATTTTTTAAAAATTGATTTAACATAGAAAGCTAAATAAAAAAAGCTGACATATTTTTTGGCACAAAGGTGTACTTCTTATTCTTGTTTTGGTCAAATACTAAAAAAAAACCGAATATTTAAAAAAAAAAACAATTTCAGTACCTATTATCAAATTTTTAGTACATTTCTCATCGTATTTATTCATATTTTACAAGAAAACCATTGGTATGACGCACTTGATATCCGAATGATGAATGATGACTTCGAGCCCAGTTTATGTCTCTTTCATACTGTGGCAAAATTGCACAAATCGACCACCATGGCATAACATGAATCAACCCGGTAAATTAAAAATTTACAACAAGACCCATACATGGCAGATTGAGCGTGCACTCCGGATTAAATTGCATAATTTAACCCACAGTGAAAACAAAGTTAATAATTCCCTGTAATTGATTTAATAGCTTCAGAGGCTTAATACATTTATTCTTTAGGAACAAAAAAAAAAAAATAAAATAAAAAGTATTATTCAAATCAGAATAAAAATAAAGTATATTTGCAAGTAGGACACGACATAAAATCCACGTTTATTTTCTGAATTTTATGTAACCAATTTGAAATTTCCGGAACCGAAAACGGACACACATTTTATGACTATTATTCCCTAGATGCCAATCATTAGTGAAAATTAAAAATAATTACATAAAAGATAACAAACTAATAAAACAATAAATAAATAAAAATTAATCGATAAATACAGATGCGTTTTATGAGTAACGTTTCAGTTTGCCGACTGCCGAGAATGCCATACAGGCGTTGGAATTTTACCTGTAATTTAGGGGCATCCATGGTCGAGCACAGGACCATCCAAATGTGCCTTGCCCATAACCCCTTGATATTTTAGTCTATTTTATTGATTCTTTTCATAGAAACACTTGGTAATTTGGGGACATACTTAATGACAGACTTAAGCCAAATGTGGTTATACCCTATAGCTAACCACATTTGGCTTAAGTCTGTTGTTTGGCCACATTTCCTGGTATATCCCAAAAATTACCAAGTTTTAATGAAAAGAATGAATAAAATAGACTAAAACATCAAGGGGTTATGGGCAAGGCACATTTAGATGGTCCTGTCCACAAGTACCTGTGCGGCCGAGAATTAAAAACATTGGTCTCAGCTTCGCCTCCTGTTAGCGCGGGTTCGAGCCCCGATGGAAGTTAAGTTGATTTTGTGAGAATCCTCTCCATGTCAACAATACAAAATAATTAAGACATTACACGTGATGTACAAAAGTAAGAGTTAAAGAAACAATATCGAATCAGAATTTTGGGACAGTGAGGTATGGTATTCATTATTAAGACTGGAATTGAGAAACGTTTGTTTTTGTTGCCGAGTTTATCAGTAGACCGACCCTCTATGGGCAGCATCAAATCGTTTTTGTTGATTTGATAAATGTTTGTACAGAACTGTCTATATGACAGTTAGTATCGGATGAATAGCCTATATTCCGTTATCCCACAAGAGAGTTTCAATATTAAGATTTATTTCTACTTTGACGTATAGATAGTTGAACAATACAATTACATGTATATACATGTATATAGTATGTAGTCGTGTAACTAATTTTCAATTTACCAAAATTGAAATTTGATATAAAAGACTTTATTATATTAAAAAATGCAATAGACACTGCAAAGTCTGACAGTAATGAAAAACGACAACAATATGGTAGGATACTTTGTCCTTTTTAGGTGTTGATAAAACATTACAAAAAATACATAGATAAATGACTTACTGATAAGAAGTGATCATGGGGAAAATTCAACATAATTTTTGAATAGTGTTTTACGCCACAGTCAACAATTTTTCAATAGTTTCTGTTGGTGGAGGAGAGAACCCGACTACCCGGAAGGCGACCAGCGCCTTTCCGCAAGTAAACTGGCAAACTTTCTCACAAAAATCAGCTAAGGTTCCAGCTGGGCTCGAACCTGCGCTGACCAGAAGTGAGAGACTTCATGGTTCAAAGTGTGATGCTCCAACAACTTGGTCACGGAGGCCACCAAAATTCGACAAGATTTAAGATAAAACGCAGATTTGAAGCATTGATTCAGATTTCTACGTACATTGGCATACATTTTAGACAATAAACACAAACGTTGTATTTCATATAGTCAGTATTCACAATTACAGTAGCAATAGTGATATTGCCAACAACACACGTATCATTTACAAGCATATCACACATGTATAATTTACAATCATATCAGTTTAGATCTAGGTTTACAAAAGTGGAACACACACACACACCATTTAGTAAATATTTATGAAAATCGTTATATTTATTTATTACAATAAATATCATTAATGTGACAGTGTTATAAGCATCTTTCACTCCATCTTTCCAACTCAAGGTTTTCCGATTAACTTAGAATCCTGTATGAGGAATGAGGAGGATCGGAAAGCGTTGACTTTAGAAAGATACTCTCACTTCGTATTTGCGTTTATTATAGTACTTGCATGTATGCGATATATGATGAGATTAATGAGACTTGTGTAAAAATAAAATGAATTGAATATTTCTATATATCCTTTATTTATTTAACATTTATTTATTTTAACATATTGATAATCATGAAATATTTGTCAGTAAAGAAAAACCTTAAGTAACTTAAAAAAATACAAGGAATATTTAGAATAAGTATTATAAAAAAATGGAATTTTAGTTTTTTCCAACAAACGGGTACATGTAGAATTGGTATGATCAAATTGTCGGAATAGGTTGGAATAGGTATTTCCAACAAATGGAAATATGTAAATGTTGAGTAATCATGTTCCCAAGTTTTGGTAAATTCCCACTTTTTGGTAAAACCCCCGGCTGGTAAATAAAAAAGTGGGAACATGATAGAATCAATATTAAAAAAAAACAAAACAAAAAAAAAACGGGAACAGGTTAGAAAAGGTATTTCCAAAAAGTATGAATAGGTAGAATTGGCATTTTCCAAAAAGCAGAAATAGATGAAATAGGAGTTTACACAAAGTAGTAATTTGGTAAGATAAAGGTATTTTCAAAACGAAGGATAAGGTAGAAGATGCAACACATGTATCCTTGGTTTTGCATTGTACATGTAGAAGACGCATCGGTGACGAATAAGAAAAGCTTTCGGCTTCCTGTATGTTTACTACGGAAGCCTATTAGGGTCACTCTGCAAAGAAAAAAAAATAGGCGTAGGAACCGGGGGAGTGTTGCAGGGGACAGGGGCAATGGACTCCACTTTTTCACATATAAGCAAAATTTTTATATTATGAACACGTAAAGAAATTTCTTCAAATGTAATTAATACATAAACAAAATTTTTGCCCAAACCTACGCCACTGTAAATTACTTACTCCAGATGTGAAATCAACTAATCAACCGATCTATGTATTTTGTTTCTGCATATTTTATTTTCAGTATCTATCATTTGAAACCCCATAAATATATAATGTGACAAACCTGATTGATGGAATGTTTCTATCAAATTTCTTGCTACTGAAATCTAGCATATGCCGTATATCCATATACATTTTGTACTGTTATTTTGTTAGTATTGTTAATTTGACATCAAAATACTGAAACCCTATTAAAGATAAAAAGATAATTTTACATAAAATCTTAACAATATTCAGCTTGAAATTTTTAAGCTGACGCATAAGTTGATGCTTAAATTTCAACAAAATGTACCTTCTTACAAAAATCGTTGTTTTTGTTTAAAGTTAATGATGTTCTCTAGCCCGTTTCAAAACGATCATCTGATCTATAGGCACATTACTGAAATTTTACACTGAGCTCCCTCTTTTGCATATAATTATATATACATAATACAGAGAGAGAGAGAGAGAGAGAGAGAGAGAGAGAGAGAGAGAGAGAGAGAGAGAGAGAGAGAGAGAGAGAGAGAGAGAGAGAGAGAGAGAGAGAGAGAGAGAGAGAGAGAGTTGATTTTACAAATTTAAAGTGCACGGATAAAATTAGAAGACCTTTCATGTTGGATTTGTAATCAAACAAGCACACTCTCTTTTCCTTAGAGTCATCAATTATTTACAAAGCTATCCGGGAAAACATGACACATGTTATAAATAAGTAATGTAGTTTTCATCAGAAATATAGGTATATGTCCTGACCGACAGCAGATCGTGTTTAATTATTAATAGAGTATGTCTGGTTCATTATTTTAGACCGTATGGTAAAGGTATCAAGGGAACCATGTTAGCAGTAGTGCAACTAATACGTCTAAATACTTCAGACCACATAGTTTTGTTTTATTTATTCATATCTAATTAACAAATTCCGGAATAGAAAAGGCATCATACCGACCAAGGATATATTTCAGGGCAATAGTATTGTTGATTGCTACAGTACGTTTCAGTGCAGTTGTTTAGTGATGATATCACACACACACACACACACACACACACATATTTCAGGGCAATAGTATTGTTGATTGTTACAGTACGTTTCAGTGCAGATGTTTAGTGATGATATCACACACACACACACACACACACACACACACACACACACACACACACACACACACACACACATATTTCAGGGCAATAGTATTGTTGATTGCTACAGTACGTTTCAGTGCAGATGTTTAGTGATGATATCACACACACACACACACACACACACACACACACACACACACACACACACACACACATATATATATATATATATTTAGTGAAACCTGTACATAAAGACTCACTCAGGGACACAAAAGAAAATTAACAAAACCAGACTATGACGAGGAGGTCTTTATACACAGGTGGTCATTAAATCAGGTTTTATTGAATATATATATATATATATATATATATATATATATATATATATATATATATATATATATATATATATATATATAAACCACCTCGCATTAAGGCAGTAAGTATTCAGTCTCACAAAATTTTCGTTATAAATACATATGTTATATCAGTCCAGACTCTCACTTGAGAGAGCATCTCGCTAATTCTATTTTCCAACACCCGACGGAAAAAAATTTGAACATGCATCATTCAGATGTATAATATTTACCGATTGATTCACTAACAGTCTGATAAACAGTGGTACTCGTAGCATACAACATAAAATGTTACATGTCTGATTTCGATTCAGATTTACAGGAAGTAAGTACACCCATCTACGTTAAAATCTTAAATCCGCCCACTGATATTTGACTGCGATTTAGTTGCATTTGACCGCATTGTATTCTGGTTAAAACGTAAAAAATTCATGAATTCATCTGAATCCTGCTTTAATATGCGACCTGTCTCAGTTTTTAATCAGATTACTAATCAATTATTCATTACAACAAACCAACGAAGATCATATGTTAAAGTCTGAAATAAAAAGACGGAGAAATAGCTCCAAAATGTGTGAGTGTGTCGCGTGTCACGCTCGTGTTTCTATTAATAAATATTAAACTCCCGCTCTTCATCGCTGCACTTCCGTAGAATTCGGAACGCTGTGGTAATGTCGACATCTGCTATTGGAAAATTTCAATGTAGAAGAAAGCGAATTAATTGATTACAAAACAATTTCAATGGATCTATACACATTTTATTGCACGACTGAACAAAATTCTTATTAATATTTTAACACATAGAT
Source organism: Atrina japonica (assembly GCA_030159075.1). Taxonomy (NCBI): domain Eukaryota; kingdom Metazoa; phylum Mollusca; class Bivalvia; order Pterioida; family Pinnidae; genus Atrina; species Atrina japonica. The sequence continues at coordinate 828,376 of BROG01000070.1, read as the reverse complement.
TTCTGTTTAAAAGGACGCCAGAATCTTTTATATGCGAGGCTTTGAAAATCCTATTTTGTGAAAATTGCTTGAGAAACCCAGTTTGACAATTATTCATTTGCAATTGATTAATTCAACCTTACTATTTGTATATGCATACCTATTTGGACCTGACCTTACACAAAATATATAGGAATTTAAGAATGTGTTATTGTACATCAAATGAAGTTGTAAAAGTAGAAAAAAATAATGTTTTTGGTAAATACAGCTAATTTTCCTTTAAATCTAGTATAGGCTCCTGACTCATCGTTTAAAAATAGAAATACGAATACAGAGGAACCTCGCTATTAAGACCACCTAACAGAATAACTCAAAGTTGTCTGAGAAACAAGGTGGCCTCTTAAGTGAGGGTCTTATTTAATATTATTAAACGATTCCCAAGAGACTGAATAATTTTGCTCTCTAATGGGAGGTGGTGTCCCGTGAGAAGCAGTAGATAGGTTAGTATCCACTATACTTTTATTTTTGTAGGAAACTAAGCATTTTTCACCGACTGTTTGTCTTGTTTGTATATAAACTTTTCACGTTTGCATTTAGGGTATCTCGAAATATAAAAACAACTTTGACGTTTGTTAAATGAATACTTCAGGGCCCGAAGTAACCAAATTTTCTCAATACCAAGTTCAACTAAGTTTTCAAGATATCACGATAAAAACGGGCTGCAACTGATTCGTTATGACATAGAATTGGAAAAAAATGACGAAAAGCATTATATATATATATATATATATATGTTTATATATTCATATATACTAATATATATATATATATATATATATATATATATATTATATATTATATATATATATATATACTATATATATATTATAGATCTATATATATTTATATAAATATATATATATATATATATATATATATATATATATATATATATATATATATATATATATTATATATATATATAGGTATATATATATTTATATATATTTTATATTAATATATATATATATATATATATTGGAACTTCGCTTAAAGACCACCTCGCTTAGGAGACCACCTCGCATTTCCGACCGCAGTTGACAAATATTTAAGAAGTACTGAACCTCACTTAAGAAATCACCTCACAAATCAGCCAACTTTGTGTCAGTCAGTTAGGTGGTATTAATACCGAGGTTTCACTATATGATTCATATCGATATTGATTGTAAAAATCGAATATGAAAGGATCGTGCTATTGATCTGTGACCCATTTTTGATTAGCTAAAACCTGCCGACAGGTAAACCGAATCATTCTTAGATTTTATGATCAATGACTTAACTTTCAACTTCTAGAATGTGCTGGATATAATCATTCATAATTAATAGTTTTATTACTGCCGATGAGTAGGCTTTGAAATATACATGGAACCAATCAGCTGAATTCTTTCATATAGTTTGTTGGACTTTGTAAAAACTGACATCTTCGTTAATTATTAAATGCTCAAGAACAAAACACAATTAACCCTTTCACCCCTAAATATCTACATGCAATGTTCTTTTCTATTGTGAAGACCAGTCTATGTTGATCTGTAGGGTTAAAAGGGTTAATGACACAATAATAAGAATAATAACAACCTACAGATGATTTGTTTACATTCAATATTCCACAAATCAAAGCTTTGAAGTTATGAGTTTCTTCACAAGTTCAAGTACTACTTATGTTTTATGTTTTGGATATAAGCTACAATGTAAGATCAATTACAGTTCCATTTTGTTCTGGTTATCCAAACACGGTTTCTGAGTTGCAGAGTGTTCGACTCGCATGCCAGAGGTCTGGGTTCGATCACAAGATGTTGTACGAAGGAAAATTGAAACACTACCATTCGAAGATACACTGACATTCTACCTTTTGTCATGGGATAGGTCATAGCCGATACTTTTATTCCACTGAAAAACAAAACATAGATGTGCCGAATAAGATGAAATTTTGAAGGGAGTTGCTCTGGAAGGAAAAATTTGAACATAAACAATTACCACTAGATTATTACACGTCTATAACACCTGTGTAAATTTGCGTTACTTCACCAGTAGATGTATATGTATCGACGTTTTCATACAAGTAGAAATTTTTATTGAGCATATTGCACTTCTGCAAATTCACGATAAAAATAATTAAGTCACATTTCCACCTTAATCTATCCGTTAGTACACTTATACAACTTTTCATGTTGACTAAATATATCTACTTATAGATATTATAAACACAATACCAAAGTTACAGGTTCTTCTAAGAGTTAACACTGTAAAAAGATTACTATCTTAGCTTTTAAAGAATTTAGAATTAAAGTGTGCGAAATATTACTTTAGTATAAGATTATCAGCTGGTACCGAAATACCAGATACACGGTATATGTATACCCTCGGAGACTCAAACAGTCCACCAGCAGTGGCAACGACCTAGTGGTTGTAACTTTTATAAACATAATAGGAATGTTATAATGCTCTAGACGATCGTTTTTGTCAATTAGACTTTACTTGGATAATGCTGCCTTTTATTGAAAACTTATGTTATAATTCTAGACAAAAATGCAGTTAATAATAAAAGGCAAAAAAGTTGTCAAAATATTTTTGTGTGTGTTTGTATTTAATGTTTCAAATATTCGATGTTTTATAAAAATAAAATGTTCTTAAAGATCTTAAAGTTTGAATTTGTTTTGTCATAAATTCTGTAAAAAAAAAATCCAAAGTGAATTAACAAATGGATTCTTTATTGACGAAAGGAATATCAATTGCTAGCCGCGGCATTTCAGTCATTCTAGACAATAGCACTATATGCATAATGTGTTAAAAATTCGACTGTGATATATCTTTTAATCTTTTAAATCAAAGTCTAGATCTAATAGCATGGTATAAATATTGTTTTATTTAAATGACAGTCTTTACGTAAATTGAAACATTTTGTGAGAGAAAAAGAATGATAAACATATTTTCATGAAATTCTTGAAAGAACACCGTTAATGCTCTCAACCCTAGAAACAAAAATAGACTGACCCTAAACAATAGAAAATAACATTCCATTTAGATGTCTAGGGGTGAAATGGTTCATGGAAATGAATGTGACTTAGACAGTTGATGATAAGTTATGGAACAGTATTATCAATACACAAGAAATGTGATGATCACAAAAACCAAAGTATTAATCTTCATAATATACAGGATACAGTATTCAAACCTGTTGTTGTTGTTGTTGTATTGTTGTTTAACAAGATTCAAGAATCTTTCACCCATACGGAGACGTCACCAATTGCCGATGAAGGACTTCAAAATTTAGCCTATGCGCGGCACTTACGGCCATTGAGCAGTTTTGGTACTTAAACCTGCAGACATCTACTGTGACAGGAGATCTCGGTTTTTACTGTCTCATCCGAAGGACAGGAAAAGCCAGCCGCCTCCGCCGAGATTCGAACCCACGACCCTCCGACTGCGAATCGAGCACTCTTCCGCGGAGTATATGTACAATGGTTATTTATGTCAAATCTACATGCGCGTTATTACGCATTTTCGTTTCGTATTACTTCACCATTTTGCGTTTATTTATTATGTCTTCCACATTTTAATGCGTTACAATAACCTTTTTACAGGCGTTATTTAGGCCGATTTTCAGTTACATTTTTGTTGTTAAAATCAGGTAAAAAATAACTTTAAAAATCGGGACAGAATTTCGGCCTATTCGTTATTATGTTTTTTACATTATGATACCCTTTTCACATTATTACGCCTATGCCTTTATTCGCGTTATAATGCTATAATCACGGAAACACATCCCTTATGATGACGTCTGTTCATATTTTAATTTCATTTCATTGTAATACTAATCGGGTTTCATACGTAGGAGTTGGATGAGAAAAATCAATTACCGTATTTCAGAATCATTACATATCGTTTACATAACAGTATAATGTCTTTGCCTGTTAGCGCCCATGCACGTACACACAATAAATGAAATCAATTCATAACTCGGGGTCCCGAGATAATAAGTCGGGGCCCCAATATATATATATATATATATATATATATATATATATATATATATATATATATATATATATATATATATATATATATATATATATATATATATATATTACCATGTCACTTTTTTTCCCATGTCACTTTTAATTTTTTTTTCATCATGTCACTTTTACGGCTCTGTAAGAATACAATGTAGATTTTAAAAAAAAAATGGACGTTTTACGTCACACTCACACTCACTGTTTTGGTAGCGGCCAGGTTTTAGTGTTGGAGGAGAGAAACAAAATACATGTATCCGGGAAAAGACCACCGGCATTCTGCAAGTAAACTGGCAAACTTCCTCACAAAAATCAGTTTAGGTTCTAGCGAGACTCGAACCACCTCTGACTAGAGGTGAGAGACTTCATGTTTCAAAGCGCGATGCTGTAACCAATATAAATGAAAAAGAAATAAAGTCTTTGGTGACAAAACCTGTATGAAATATTTTAATGCGACCTTATTTTCAATGACGTACACTCGCGTGTCAAGAGTATGTCAACTTTTTTTTTTCATTTTCAATTAGCTTTCTATGTTAAATCAACTGTTTAAAAATAATTGTCCTGACTCAAACATTGTAAACTTTTGCACAATGTGGAAATATGTCGACCTTCTTTCTAAATTGATTTGGAAAGTGTCAATTTCTTTTTGTATAAAATGCAAGTATCTATAAGTGACATGCTAAATTTGTAACATCATTTCGTTCTTTGTTCTTAATTAGTAGCGTCAACAAAACACTTTTTCCAAAGAAAATGTTTTGATTCTCAGAAATAAAGCTTCAAAGAAATTTCAACTAAAAACCGGAAGAAAATAAAAAACAACTTTCTTCTAAATATATAAAATTTCACATGAATTAATGAAATTATTAATTTGTGACGGTTATTGGAACAAATTGATTTAACATAGAAAGCCATGGGAAAATGAAAAAAGTTGAATACTTTTGGCATGTTAGTGTGTTGTGTTTGCTATACGTAAAACATTCACTGAACCAATGAATTGTCATTCTTAAAACTCTAAAAATGCAATTTAATAAATTGTTCAAATCATTCATCAAACCCTCTCTATTTTTTCTTTTGTTTTTTACAAAATTAAAAGCAAAAATTTCAATGACTCCAGTTGTTGACACAAAAATGTATTTTCGTTTTTTCTCAGGTAAAATACAGCAACTGGCGGAACGGTTTTTAAAATAATTTTAAATTAGGGTCAACAAAAGTAAATTTAAAATTAAATTGTAGAATTATCCGTATTTAATGCGTAGGTGGTTTTCACACTGCACCGTCTGGTTGCCATGACGACAGGAACATTACACAACTCAGAAGATCAAGGTTTTCAGAATAAAAAAACGTCAAAATAAAGTGATAATTGACATAGATCTGTTTAGCGCCCACGTACACTATTGTTCACAGATGTAATTCTATTAACCTTTTAATAATTTGTAGATTTAACATATACAAGACTAATAAATATTTATAATATTTTGGTGTGATACAATAGTTTATTTTGTGGTTAATTGTGCGAGATATGTGCAGTCAAAAACAACTAACTTGTCGAAATAATTGTTTCGCGTCATTAATATCAATTCGATTTCAAGTGATGCATAGATCACCCTACGACGATTTCATAATGCTCAATTGAACATATTGTATCTATCATTGAAATGTACATTAGGTATGGTAAAACTGAATAATAGAGTGAAAGGAGGATGCAAGTGGATGTCTCAGTCTTGTCTCATCTTTAATATATGAAATAAAAAGGTATTCAACAATAAGTAAATTGCATGTACCAGTATCTAATTATACACGTACATTGTAAATGCGTAAAAGCGGGCACTCTATATGTAAAAAGGTGCTCCTAGAGTAACCCAACTCTAGCACCTCCTAGCGCTATCAATTGTCTGGGTATTTACTCTCTCTCTCTCTCTCTCTCTCTCTCTCTCTCTCTCTCTCTCTCTCTCTCTCTCTCTCTCTCTCTCTCTCTCTCTCTCTCTCTCTCTCTCTCTCTCTCTCTCTCTCTCTCTCTCTCTCTCTCATTTTTCAGGCAAGATTAGATATACGATGAAAGTTATCTACGCTAGTTTCACTTTCTGAATTCTTGATTCTAAATTGCGAACAATTACCAAATAAACTATTACAGATCAAGGTTATGGTGTTGTTATGTTTTTTCTGATAAAATTTAGTCTTAACACATTCACACATTCATGTAATTATCTTATTCTGGTTTAATTTCTCATTTATTGTTTATCATTATTATCTCACACACACACACACACACACACACACACACACACACACACACACACACACAGAGGTTTATACATGTAGTTTATATATATATATATATATATATATATATATATATATATATATATATACATATACAGTAAAGCCTGTATATAGGGGCCACCCAAGGGACCAGAAAATATTGACCTTTATGTGCAAGTGACTCTTATACACAGGTTCAATTTAGTTGAAGTATGCAGTCAAGGGACTTGAAAAAACCTTTATAGACAGGCAATCTTATATAGAGGTGGCCACTATAGTATATGTACTGTATATATATATATATAAATTACAAATTTACATTAACCCCTTAACTCTAGTGTTTGTAAGTATAAAATCGACTATATATACAGGAAGTCGGCTTCTGTTTTCTTCACAGCGATTTAGGTAATTTCATTCATTTCAATTCCTGAATATTTTATAAATATGCAATCAATGACTTTCATCTCAACATATTAGTATATTCCTGAGATAAAATATTCCGATACCCACACATGTCAAGCCTTTTTGTTCTTCCCAAAATACAGCAGAATAGAGTAGTTCAAATTCTTTTTTTAATATATTATTAATAGTGAACTAATTTGATTGTTAATCATAAATAATAAATGAATATAAAAATTCTTAGATATTATGGGAAAAAACTTTGTAATACATGTATGAAGTAGAACGAAGTTGATTGAATTGGTATTGACTGTTGAAGGTTTACGCGCAAAGCAAATAAATAATTCATCACCTCTTGGACGGCTTTCAAATAACCCTCAGCCTACTTCGTAATTAAGAATTCAAGCATACAAATTATTTACAATGGAAAAGGGATATGTGTAAATAATTTATCACCCCGAAGTTTTAAGTAATAAATGCATTCTGGATAATATATTTATAGCCTGTGTTTCGTGTTTATTTTTCATTTACCAGAATACGCGTTAGATGAACAGAGGTAGACCAAGTTACTGATACGTTGGCTAAAAAAGTTAGGAAAGTCGTTATTGGAAGTTATATATGTTATATAAGTGGAAATTATACAAGTGACTTGGAAAAATGGCAACACTTAGCAAGGCGTCAGAGCTTCTTTTGAAAATTAAAAAGGAACCTATGGACTACTCAGAGAGTTGCCATTCCTTGCTAGCAAATGCCAAGTCAGCTTACAGACAAAGCTCCTTGGGTTCTTCCAACTATGACGGAACCACAGCAATGATCAACCAATGTAAGCGGAAAGCGACAACTGAAATCAATGAACAAATACAAAAGTATAGGAAGTTGGAATTACTTGAAAATGAACGTTTCCGGTATCTTGGCTTGGAAAGTGATATACAGAATGGACACAACCTGTCTGAAAATGGAGCCATCTCGAAACAATCTCATGTGACAAGAAGCAGTGAGAAGAAATATGAATGTGTGTTATGTAATGACAAATTTTTCACAGAGGAAGACAGGATGTTGCACGTGACACTTGTACATAAAAGTAAAAGTAATGCTACGAAACGACCATACACTCGCTTTGCCAGGCATACATGCCAGATATGTTTTGCCAGGTTTCGTACTTTGCGCGATTTCTTCAATCACACAAACTGTCATAACAATGAACCGGGACTAAGCGCTATTCAGCGCAGTATTTCGGAGTCCATTGCAAAAAATTCTTTACAAAATTTTTACCTCGACACAGTGTCTTCATTTGGACGAGATATAGTGCAACCATCCTTCAAATGTGATTGTTGTGATACGATCTTTTCAAACAGAGATTCTTACGCCATGCACGTCATGATGCGCGTGAAAAATAGGGAACAAAATGGTGTAAACAGCTTGACAGAAGCATCAGTCACGCATGCGTCAGACGTATCGAATAAAAAAGAAGATTCAAGCCCTGCAAGTGATATTTCGGCCACTGACTTAAACCATGCTTACTATATCGACGTCACAAGTATTGCCGAAAAAGACGAATATTTGAGATCCGTGTTGGACGAATCCAGCGAAAAATCGAATGGTGGCATCATCACATCTGTTTTAAGTGCAAGCACAAAGAAATGTACCAAGTGCGACAAAAGTTTCACCGATCAGGATAGTTTGGCAATGCACGTCATGTCGTGTCACACGGAACAGCCAGCTTTAGCACCATCTGGGGACAAAAGATTGCAACAAATAAGTACAGTGAACTCAATCATACCGCATTCGCTATTTTCTGGCTATGCATCTACTAACGGTAATGCTTCAAGTCAGCGAATAGATAGTAATTTAGTTTGTGAATATTGTGGAATTTCATGCACAAGCCGAGACAACCTTGCAATGCATATCTTAAGTCACACTCTTAAAGATCCGAAAAAGGACAACATTTTAACTCACAGTATAAATAAGGGAGACAACTCTTCCAGGTCACCTGATTGTAACTCCTCAACAGAAATATCTACTCCGAAACCGCTTAAAGCTGATTTACAAAATCAACCTCTCAATTTAACATCGTCTAAACAACCGGAAATGGCTTATTTAACAAGTGTTTCTACAAAAATGTATGCAGATAGATATCTGAGCAGAGATGAACAAAATCAAAGAGATGAGGAACTTAACACAGAAATTGAAAATGAAACTCAGTCCAAAGGTTATCGAAGACTCTATGGTACAGACTTGAAGACCCATAGTTATGATGGAAGTACAGACGTCATTTCAAGTACAGCTAGCTCATTTTACAGGAGTTCAAGCTTGCCTGACTTACGAGAACGTAACTATGATCAAGAAATCCGTTCGGCATCAGTAAGTGCATTAGAAAATGTTCCGTTTAAATTAATGATGAAAAATGAACGGTTCAGCGATCTGGAATATAATAATACAGGGATGGATCTGACCACAGAAAAGAAACACGGGAATTCTAATCTTGTCAAACCACATTCAGTAATGGATGGAGAAAACGGTAGGCGGCAGTCAGCGGAGTTTAAACAAGGAAAATGTCCAGTAGCGATGTTGTCAGACGAAATAGATGACCCAAGAAAACTTTTACATCACATAGATAAAACGGTATATATCTGCCGATTTTGTGACATTATTTTCTTGAATCACACACTGTATTATCTTCATAAAGGGTTGCATAATGTAAACAACCCGTGGCAGTGCAACATGTGCGGAAAGGTTTGCGCAAACGTTCATGACTTTTCTGCGCATGTTATACACATTTGAATTTGAAAACTTCTTTTTGAACGTCGTACATTTTGAAATACTCGTGCTGTTCTGATGATAACACTAACATTGTCTGTAGCTTTTTAAATGTGTCGTTTTCCTTCATGTTTTATATTAGTATCAGGGAAACCGAATGTGACCGATGTAGGATCGCATGTTTATCTTAATGTTTTGCTTTAGGATGCTTAATCGTTCATTGGTTTTTATGAAAGAATCGGAAGCACGGGAGACTGATATATACGGATTTCAGGATTGCATGGACTATCGAGTGATGTGTAATATAATTGTAAAACAAACAAACTAACAACGATAATTACATTAAACTACGAACAGGACAATCATGATATTATCCATTGTAAAATGAGAAGCAGAAATTGACATTGTGTAATTAGTTTGTTTGTAAGTATGACAATACAATACTACGTGTGCTTATCACTTATCAGTGCTGAGAGAGAGAGAGAGAGAGAGAGAGAGAGAGAGAGAGAGAGAGAGAGAGAGAGAGAGAGAGAGAGAGAGAGAGAGAGAATAATTGTACTACAGTAATAAAATATTTCATTTGAGAATTTATCTTGTTTTTGGATATTGTTGTATCGAATTATGTTATGCAGTAATTAGAATGTGTAGATGAAGACTGCTAAACTATGTTTGCTAAACATAATTTCGTCGCGAGAACAAGGGCTATGGAATACTTTTGAAAAGTACTCCAAAGCTAATTTTTTAAATTATTAGTCTAATTTAAATGTGTTGTTTTACATATTAGTATAGTAAAGCTTATTCGTCAAAAATAATTCTATCGGCCTCAGTAATTCAAGGGATAGACTATGGGAGGGCAATCTGATTTTAATATTCCATGTCTTATATTGTGGCAAAATAGGTTTACATAAATATTATTGATTTGTTAGATAAGAATAAATTTTACATTTTGAAGAATTGTTAATGTCGGAAAATAAAAGAAATATCAAAATAGCACTTTTGACAATAAATAGATAATGTATGAATAGGCAATTTTGGTTCGTCCAGCCACTGATAAAATATCATTTATATCATATAACCAATTTTTACTATTCTTCTGTAAATGCAACGTATACTCATTACAGTCAGGATTTTAGTATTCAAATGGCAGACAGGCTTATTTTCAACCAATATATTATGACCCCAAAATTTTTATACAAGATATTGGAAGTGGTCGACGTCCACAATGATCAACCATATTGTTAGGAGTATAACTTTTAATACCGAAACCTCTTGGTTTCCAGAGGTCCGTGTTTGTCCATTTTTACCGGATTTGTATCTATGTTATGGACATTCTATTGATTTATACTTTGGTATCTGAGATTTTTTATATTATGACTTTGTCAGACAATATGTATGGAAGAATGATATTGGTAATAACTTGCAGAATTGAATATAACTGCACCGATAACGTAATACATATAGATAAGTCAGTAAAACAATATGAGCTGTCGTCCGGACAGGCAGATAGTTAAATGCATATTTTATGCAACATTTCGTTTCATATACAGTAAAACCCTCCATAACAGACACCTTGACTCAGCTAGGTCCCGATTTACATTGTTATATAAGAGTACTAGCGTCTGTGTTAAAACAATGGAGACGGTTGTTGGCCAAAATATGCATGCTTTCTGTACTGTTAACCTTGAATTAGCGGACAGTTTTCCTATGATCGATTTCCATTGATTTTCGGTATTTTTAAATGCTGAAAACTGGGTCTAAATGTTTAAATCACGATAATTTTAAATAATTCCCAGTTCAGAGGCATTTTTATTGTATTTAAATGATTTAGATTTGATTTGACAATTTTGACAAAAACAATCCGTCAATCAAACTCGTATTGCTCTAACTTATTTAAAAAAAAATCATTGACGTTTTTGAAAAATATTTGCAAATTTATTAATCATATTAACGCAAGTGTGTTCTCCATAGAAAACACTTAATATTGTTTTGTATTGGGTATATCTTGACATTACATTTGTATATATATATATATATATATATATATATATATATATATATATATATATATATATATATATATATATATATATATATATATATATATATATGAAAGGGTGTGTTAGTATATCTCTGTACCAAATACCATGGTTTATGAGAAATAAATGAATTGAAAAAAAAAAAAACTAAAATGTTATATGACATTTGTTTTCGGCATTGTTTTATAGCGTCTCATAGCGTTTTAAACACTTTAGCTAATAACTACATCACGCTTCTTAATTTGATTAGCAAGTATTTAAACCGCAATGCACGATATCTTCTCAGTTATTAGTAATATTTGTCGAAAATAAATTAATTAGTATAATTATCTGCAATATTAACTTCAAGTAATTAAACCTTGAAATACATTCAAACTCGTAACCTCATATCGTTAAACATGAACAAAAGTGATAAAGAACCTATTAGTTGGCGAGTGATTACAGCATCGCGCTTTACACCATGAGGTCTTTCACCTCTGTCGGCGTGTGGTCGAGACCCGTGGGAACCTAAGCTAATATTTCGAGGAAGCGTGCCAGTTCACCTCCGGAGGGCCAGTGATCTCTTCCCGGGTACATTGTACCCAGGTTCTCTCATCCACCACTAAAACCTGGCCGCTACCATATGACTGAAAATTTGTTGAATGTGGCGTAAAACACCATTTGTACAAACAAACAAACAAACAAAACCGAACTTATCCACTTTGAATATATCACAGACGTAAATATGATTTTATCAAACGACGACGACGACAATGATGATGATAATGATGGTGAGTGGGTTATGAATGTATGAATGATTTTCTTGTATTTATTTCATAATCAATAAAAAATTATGACCATTTTTGAGATCGTATTTTACCGTTATAACTTCAACTTCAACATATATTTGAATATGTATTGTGACCTAGAGGTCGCTTGCATATTACGATTACGTCAGAGAAATACTGTATTGTAACATTATTTGTTCCATGCTTAAAAAATTATCGTTAAACCAATACCCACATTCATTGTTCAAGATAAATTCTGTTAACATTTCCAAGGATTTTTGAATAAAATATCCATTTAAAATACGATGAATGATTGATAAATGACAGTTTAAAAGACTTACGTATTATATTTCATCACTTAAGTAAGATATATGCATTACACTGTGAATGGAAGTGAAAATAATTGAAATTTGCAGGTAGAACACAAAAGACAAAATATAGGATATTATATAAGAGCGACAGTATGTAGAGTAAGGAAAAATCGTGATATATATATATATATATATATATATATATATATATATTATATATATATATATATATATATATATATATATATATATATATATATTTATATATATATATATAGTCGGATAGGTGTGAAAATCGCCACGGGTAATTTACATCTTGTATACAGGTAAACTTCGACTTCGATACATTTGTATGAATTTTCGATGTTTTTACAGCGATGGGACTGCCAGTTTTGTTCGACACACCGAGAAATTCGACTCATGAAAGTTCGATTTATAAATTGTTTTTTAGTAAGGATATATAATGGAATAAATCGGGACTTTGTAAAAAGTTCGCAACAACGAGAAATTCGACTCATTGAAGTTCGACTCATCGAAGTTCTACTGTATATATATATTGTTGTGCGCCATGTTAACGCAACTTTATGTTTTTCTCTATATAATGCATATAAAACATCGCATTCAATTTCAATACGATTTTCAGTTCCAGTATTTACTGTTCTTTCATTGTTAGATGGAGAATTGTATATCATGAAAATACATTGTTAAACAGATTTTACTTCTACAAGACCACTGTCACTGTATTTTCATACAATAAAACATAACATTTCTCAACGTGTCTACTTAAACTTTGAAATACATTCAGACTCGTAACCCCAATATTTGTAAGCATTTGAAGCTTTCAATGCTTGTAATAACGAATCAGTGGACGAGTGGTTAGAGCATCGCACTTTGTACCTAAAAGTCTGTCAGCGTTAGTTCGAGTCCCACTGGAACCTCATCTGAGAACGTTTGCCAGTTTATTTGCAGAAAACCAATGGTCTCTTCCCGGGTACACTGTACTCGGTTGTCTCCTCCATCTTAAAAACTGGTCGAAGAAGAAGAAAAAAATGATGAGGATGATGATGATGATGATTATGATGAGATGATGATCATCATGATGATCAGTGGGTGACGAGTATGATGTAACATCAAAAGTAGGTTAAAATAGGAATATAAATTACTAAATTTCAATTATTAATAATCGCATGAGGATTTGCATTTATTTAGCATATTTTTATAGCATGACAGATCACCGCGTCGTTTTAATAAATATTCATGTAAAATCAATTTAAATTATAAAATGAAAGTTGATGCATTGATCATTTTAAAAGTCATAAAATTTGTTTAATGTTTTACAAAATGTTAAATTGAAAGGTAGTTAAACACATAAGTTACCAATTTGTTATCAAAATTGTAATGAAATTTTAGAAATAATCCTTGAGTAGTTTACTGTGATACTCAAAAACTGTTCAATCGTTCAGAGAAAGGGCTAGGACTGCTTTTAACCGTATTTGGATGTGGCGGCAGCGATTTCAAGTAGGTCACTTTTATACAGATGTGGATTTTCATTTAGGTCATTATGTGAATATAATAAGTAGATAATAACATTTCTCTCTGTCGATTGCCATATACCAAAAGGCGTTAACATCGCGCAAACATCCCACGTGTATTATTTTGGATAAGAAACTCGCGTAATCAACAACACGCAGAAATATCCACGTTAACGGTATACAGGATACTCACAAACTGTTTTGTCCTTCGGATGAGACAGTAAAAACCTAGGTCCCGTGTCACAGTAGGTGTCGGCGCGTTAAAGAACCCTCACTGCTCAATGGCCGTAAGTGCCGAGCATAGGCCAAAATTTGAAGCCCTTCACCGGCACTTGTTGACGTCTCCATATTAGTGAAATATTATTGAATGGGACGTTAAACAACAATACAACAACAACAACAACAACAACAAAGTGTTCAATCATTCAGAGTAAAGGCAAGAACTGCTTGTAGAAGTATTTGGATGTGGCGGCAGCGATTTCGTTTCCATTTCATATAGGTCAACTTATACAGATGTGGACTTTTATTTAGGTCATTATATGGATATATCAAATTAAGATTTTCACAATTCCCACTGCCGAATTACCATTTGTCAACATTTCGCAAATTTTACGGTCGGTATAATCATCTTGTTTGCAATTACAGGGAAATATTGATTTGCACGAAGAGTCTTTACCGATAATGAAAGGAATTCATTCCACAGTTATTTAATTTGTATCTAACAGTGTAATCATAGTAATTGTGACCGGTCAACATGGGATGCTTACTTCTTCATTTCACCTGATTCCACCTGTGAATTTCTAGAGGTCCGTATTTGTCCAATATTCACAAGATTTGTATATCTATCCTCGACATCCTGAAGATTTCTACTTTAGTATCTGAGATTTATATACATGTATATATAATGCAATGGCAACAATCATTCACCACATTGTTTCGACAGCAGACGATCTAGCTTTACTATCTAAATTGAATGATATTTATACTAGCATGTGTCCGGAATTTTAGTACTGACATGAACAAGGGACCACGCATGTACCATGGCCTAGAATACTGTATATTTTCCATAATCAGCAATTTCTTGTTGTGTATTATCAACCCTTTTTTATACAAATAACAGCAAATTGATTTCAACTTATACTATACAAATCCATCAACGTTTCAAAAAAATGGACGAAACATTTCCTGATTAAAAACATACTGACAGCACAATTTGTATAAAACAAAGTTTCGTGACCTTGTATGAAGTTCAGGAAGCAGACGGTCAATGAACTGTTAGATTAGAATTTAATTACTCTATTGAATAAAA
The DNA here is from genome assembly GCA_030159075.1 of Atrina japonica. Classification (NCBI taxonomy): domain Eukaryota; kingdom Metazoa; phylum Mollusca; class Bivalvia; order Pterioida; family Pinnidae; genus Atrina; species Atrina japonica. The sequence continues at coordinate 812,957 of BROG01000070.1, read as the reverse complement.
CGTCACGTTCATTAACTTTGCATCTGAAGACAATTAATATGAAGAAAAATAGTTTCGAGATGGCCAGTCTTGCAATAAGGTTCATCATAGATTATTAAAAGGAACTCAGTCTATGTATTATTGGAATGCATAATTACTGAACCAACTGTCATTTTATATTAAAAGAGAGATGTCTATTGGGATATTATATAACTGAAATTTCATTTTAAATTTATGAAAAATAGTTCTGTTAAAAACCTAACGCTAGAATTCTATTCTTGTCAGTACAACATTGCTTAATCGTGATGGATTGCTGTTTCAGATATGCATGTGCATCAAAGATACTCCCCACTAGTAGTAGTAATAGTAGTAGTAGTAGTAGAAGTAGCAGTAGTAGTAGTAGTAGTAGTAGTAGTAGAAGTAGTAGTAGTAGTAGTACTAGTAGAAGTAGTTGTAGCAGTAGTAGTAGCAGTAGTAGTTGTAGTAGTAGTAGTAATAGTAGTTGTAGTAGTAGTAGTAGTAGTAGTAGTAGTAGTAGTAGTAATAGTAGTTGTAGTAGTAGTAATAGTAGTAGTAGTAGTAGTAGTAGTAGTAGTAGTAGTAGTAGTAGTAGTAGTAGTTGTAATAGTAATAGTAGTAGTAATAGTAGTAGTAGTAGCAGTAGTTGTAGTAGTAGTAGTAGTATTAATAAATTAGTAGTAATAGTAGTAGTAGTAGTAGTAGTAGTAATAACAATTGAAATAGTAGTATAAGTGGTTGAAGTAGTAGTGGTGGTAACAGAAGTAGTAGAAGTAGTATTTGTAGTGGTAGTAGTAGTAGCAGAAGTTGTAGTAGTACTGGTAGTAACAGTAATAGTAGTAAAAGTAGTTGTAGTAGTGTAAGTTGTAGTAGTTATGGTAATAATTATAGTAGTAGGTATTAATGTATTTGCCTCTGGGGATCCTTAGTGTCCTCAAAAGAGGCCGAGAGGACAAAAAAAAATTGTACATCTTTTACAATCTTCCTCTCACGAACCAGTGATAAGATGCCTTTTGTATGCGTGATTGCTAAGTCAATATCTACAACATTTGCTAATGAAAAGGAAATATGTTCAGAAACGAGCATTTAGGGGGATCTTCAAATAACAATGGTTACGGTTTTATACAAATGATTAATTTAAACATATTCTATTTATTGTAGAGATAGACAATACAATAAGGAATAAAGGATTTGAATAAAAACATATCGCTTATATCACTTCATCTCTCTGGTACATGTAATACAAATTAGTCAATCATTTTCAAAGTCTTTCGGTTTTATACATTATACAAAGCACAGGTGCCGACCTGGCTAAGTCGGTAGCGCGCTCGACTCTTGATCGTGAGGTCGTGAGCTCGAGTCCAGTCGGTGGCAAGTTGGTTTCCTGTCCTTCGGATGAGACAGTAAAAACCGAGGTCCCGTGTCACAGTAGGTGTCGACACGTTAAAGAACCCTCACTGCTTAATGGCCGTAAGTTCCGAGCATAGGCTAAAATTTGAAGCCCTTCACCGGCATTTGGTGACGTCTCCATATGAGTGAAAGAATCTTGAGTGGGACGTTAAACAACAATAAACAATAATCAAAGCATAGCTTAGAAATTTAAGAGGAAGAGATCAAGACAAAAGAAGTGATATATAGTGATGCATTTGCATAAATGCTCAAAATGTTTATTAACATTGTTTACTGAGAGTTGCGTATATTTTCTATGAATTCAAACAACAGCGGTTCTAAATAAGGTCATAATGGGCATTGCAATAGATATTGAACAGTAAATAAAATGAAATATAGAAAATATAGCCTAGCGAGTTGGAGTTAATTCCATAAACAAGTAACCGCACATCCCACGGATGGATATACTACGTGCGGTGATGTGCTGAAATATTTTGTGTACCTCAAAATGCACATTTTACAAATATGTAAATATGTAAATTCTGCATTTTGTACGGTTTTAATAGCATGATCATTGACATTACTATATTTCCACCATATGGGGGTATAAAACGGAAAGCTTTCCAATGCCTCTTGGCGACAAGATCCTGCAATTGATAAAAATTCAATTAATGACAAATTTTGGACTCTTACTCGTTCAAGACCCCCTTTTGCACCTCTGGGATTTCCCAGAGACCCATGTTTGTTCAATAATATTCAATATAAGATATTTTTGTTTGTTGTGAAATGGATTTCCAAGTGGTAAATACTTCGCTAGACTTTTCATAGTCCTGAGCACTACTGAAATATACTGATGTAAAATATGAACAATATAGGATACAATCTATTAAGTTTGAGGAAACGCAATGGACTCAGAAAATTTTGACTCAAAAAGTAGGAAATCCACTGGGCAAGAAACGCCATCAAAGGTATCTTGTAAGCTGTAAACTCTTCATATTATATTTTCCATGTCATTAGTTTTGTTAGCTTATGTAAGGATTGATATAGTCAATATCAAGTGTACATACTAAATCATGTTTTATTAAATATTTAAACCATAAACAATGGCTATTGTTATACTTCTGGTCCAAGTTCAGCATTTTTCAGCTTTCAATTAACACACATATTTTCTCTTAAACTTTTGCATATTAATACGCATTTTCAATTATTCATGTAATGAAATTATTTACATACATTAAAATAGTAGGACCAGAAAAAGTGACTGTGAGACATAAATACGACAAAGGCATTCATTCTCGTTTAACGGCATTAGAACATATTCCCAGCAGTAAAGCTACAAATACGAAATGTGCGACTGCATATTTGAAATAGTGTATCGATAATCCGTATGCATCATGAAAAATTTGCGCAGGTTGCGATGTTAAAAGGTGTCTTGATGAATATAAATAATTTGTTAATTATATTAATTACAACAAAAACATCGACAACAACAGAAATATTGTCGTCGTACTCCTTCTCTATCTTAAATCAGTCTATCTATCTATGTATCTATCTATTTATCTGTCTATCTATCTATCTATCTATCTATCTATCTGTCTGTCTGTCTGTCCGTTCGTCCATCCGTCCGTCCGTCCATCTATCTCTCTATCTATGTATCTATCTATCTATGTATCTATCTATCTATCTATTTATCTGTCTATCTATCTATCTATCTATCTATCTATCTATCTATCTATCTATCTATCTATCTATCTGTCTGTCTGTCTGTCTGTCCGTTCGTCCATCCGTCCGTCCGTCCATATATATCTCTCTCTCTATCTATCTATCTATCTATCTATCTATCTGTCTGTCTATCTATCCATACTTGCGGAAGGCAGGTGGTCTCTTCCCAGGTAACAGGGTTCACTCCTCTACCATTAAAAACGGCCGCCACCATATAACTAACAAATTGTTGAGTGTGGCGTAAAATAAAATTGAAAACAAAAATTAAAAAAAATATTAATCTATGTATGTATGTATGTATGTATGTATGTATGTATCACACTTTTCTAACACACACACACACACACACACACACACACACACACACACACACACACACACACACACACACACACACACACACACACACACACACACACACACACGTGAACACTCATTTCATCACTGAACACGCCTGAAGGGTACACATTGTATGTTACGATGCATCACAAACACTAACTTAATTTGATGTACATGGGTTTATGTATTTCCAGCAGTAATAATTGATTTGCTGAGCGACTAAATGTATTGTCTAAATAATGCATGAAGACAGTAATGATGTCAGATAATTAATGTCAGAAGTATTAATTGAAAATACGGTCATGCATGTATTGCACCATATCACACATAATTGAATGTGTTCGTGGTGATGGCTAAATAATACATTTTTATCTATTTATGTACTTTTTATCTTATACCGATACATGTACTTCTGTCAAATTTAATCATTTATATATATCTAATATTAATACAATGTCATCAGAATACGTTTTTAGCAAAATAATTTTTAACTTTCACTTTTCTCACGGAATATGAGCGCTTTAGATCCAATGGTATAGATTTAGAGATATTTGGAAAGTTAATGTATGAAAATAATATATTAATATTACGTGTTATATATGTATATATTGTAACCTCGGTACCAAACTACGGGACTGATTAAGTGAGGGTTTGTACTTATAAAATATTAATTTAAGAAAGTTTTGCTTTATATATATATATATATATATATATATATATATATATATATATATATATATATATATGTGTGTGTGTGTGTGTGTGTGTGTGTGTGTGTGTTAGATTCCTTTTGGACTTTTGTCATAAAAATTAATGTATTTTATTTGTGGTAAATCTAATTTTTCAAATTGCACTCGATATTCAATAGGAGTTGCTATATCATTTAGTAACAATTTTAAATTCTAAGTACTCAAGGAAATGAAAAATTTAGATGGTAATTATCATCTTCTAGAAATATCTACTGAAAAGGTTAAAATAACTCTTGTATGTTTGTATGGACCAAATGTAGATCATCCAGAATTTTTTTATAATATCATGATGATTTTGGAAATGAAAATTATGCTATTTGTGGTGATTTTAATTTAGTCCAGAACCCTGATGTAGATTACTATAATTATAGGAATACTTATAACCCCAGGTTCAGACAAAATGTTATTGAATTAATAGATGAAACATGTTTAATTGATCTTTTTAGAGAATTATATCCTACTATTCAAAGATTTACGTAGAGAAAGAAGACTCCATTCAAACAAGCTGGACCAGAGTTTTTCCCTCTTACAGATAATTTGTTAAATAGTCTCCGAGAATGTGAAATACTTCCTAGTTACCGTTCAGATCACTCAGTGGTTTTACTTTGTTTGGAATTCACTAGTTTTGTCAGAGGAAAGGGGCTATGGAAGTTTACCGACTCTTTATTATACGATTGAGAATACATTAATTATAATTTAAAAAAACCCACAATAAGTGATATCAGTGAGCAATACTGCGTACTAGTTTATAATAATGAAAATATTAAAGAAATGAACAAAAAAGATAAATCGTCTTAGGATTAATCACCAACTCTTTTTTGAGACATTGCTGATGGAAATAGGTGGGGGGGGGGGGGTGGTAGTATTTTATATTCTAGTACCTGGTATTTCGGTACCAGCTGTTCATTTTATACTAAAGTAATTTTTGGCCCTGTTAAAACAATTTAAATTCGAAAATCTTTTAAAGCTAAGATAGTCATTTTTTACAGTGGTTACCCTCAGACGGATTTCGGCTATACTTTTGGAGATATTATTTGGCCTTGTATGATACCACTTTATCTTTAGACAATACACATACTTTTCAAATTGGAGCTCAACTGATGAAGTCTAACTGACAGAAACGATATCGTCTTGAGCATTGTAACTTTGGTATTATGTTTATAATATTATACATGCAAAAAGAAACGGGCTGAAAAAAGGAATTAAACTTGCAAAGTGAAATTAGATTGTGAGAAGAAAAAATTGATGAACATTCAATATCTGAACTAGAAAATAACAAACAATGTCTTGAACAACTAAGAAATAAAAAAATAAAGAGAAAAATAGTTAGATCATGTGTTAAATGGATAGAGGAAGTGGAGAAACCCACTAAATATATTTGTGGACTAGAGTCAAGAAATTTTATGAGTAAAATTATCTCTAAGGTAACAAAAGAGAACGGGTCTGTAATAACGAATCAAATGAATATATTCAAAGAAACTAAAGGTTATTAAAAAATACTTTATGAAAAAAGAGGCATATAAAAATTAAAGTGTTTTAAACTGATTTAAAGGAATAATTTAACATTTGTACAGTCAAAAGATGACCAGTTATGGTATAAACATGATAATGCTTATGTTCCCATAAAAAATTGTCGGATTCCACTTGACGACATTTTTGATAGTTCATTTTCAAATAATATACCAACAATTTCTAAATGTTCTGTCAAAAATTGTAAAACATGTCATATATTAAAAACGGATCAAGTGTTCACCAGCAATCTGACAAATAAGCATTATAACACCAGAAGCTGGGATCATCTAGACTGCAAATCATCTAAAGTTGTTTACGGAATTGAGTGTACCTTGTGTGGTTTGATTTTATGTTGGCGAAACTAAGGGGCCCTTAAATAAAAGAGTATCTGGTCATCGATTCGAGATTAATAATGGGGGTAACCAGATACTCTATCGACATTTCAACTCTCCTGACCATTCCATCTTGTCTATGAGAGTGCGTATAATTGAAAAAATATACCACTGGACCAACAATCCCGACTTGAGTACCCCTTCCGTAGACAACGTGAAGAATTTTTGATTAAACAGCTTGGCACTGCATATCCCTATGGATGTAACGATAATATCTAAAGTGTAGGCAATCTATCAAGCCCACTGTGTAATGGTGTTAATGTGATGGAACTTTTTAATTCTAACGTAAGACGTAAACGAAGTCACGGACATCGTTCATACAACCGACCCTACATACATGATGTCACTTTTTCATCTCTTTTACCTTACGTTAACAAAAAATTGGGTCTTCATCACATTCGCAGCAAACTTTATTCTGTTCCTTTTACAAATCTCAATAAACTTTTTCAAGAAGCAAGAATGAACCCCTACACGGATTCTTCAACCCCAGAATACATACTGAACTCCATTATAATGGACATCGCTTATCACAGACTGTTTAAGCCTGCACGCGTCACAAACGATGACTGTTCTGAACAGAAACGTCTTTTCCTTAAACTTAAATTCACAAATAAAGGCATAGACGCTTTAAACATTGGCTATGTTCTAAATCACAAAAAAAGTTCAGTCCTGTATTCCACCATATTTTAAACTGAAGACCACGCCTTGCATTTCATACAGCTATACACCTAGCATCGCATCCAAGCTATTCAATTACAAACAGGTTTTGCAGTGCCTAGATATCAACCATCTTCTACACAACACTGTCACATGTTCATGTGTTTCATCTCCTTTCAAATACAATACTATCGGGCATGTCATTACCGGCGACGTTTCTATTGTTCAAAATGAAAGCCTCAAAAATCTTATTTTAAGGGGCCCTAAATACCGGGAAGCCCGTTCCTTTAATTGGCGTCAGAATTTCAGTTTAGTTATGGATTCTGTCGAAGATTATGCCAGACGATGGGCCAAACATGAAGACGTAGAACCAGACACTTTGTCTGAATGGCTGAAAGCCAATCGATGGTTGAAAAAATCTCGTATTCGAAAACTTAAAGGGACTATGAAAACACGTTATCCCTCTGTATTCAATGATCCAGAAGTAGTAACTGAACTGGATAGGTTACATGACCAATATGTACTAGTACCAGCAGACAAAGCCTCAAATAATATAGTTTTTTATTTGTAAGGCACATTACTATAATTGTTTATTAGAAGAACTTGGGTTTAATACGAATTCTGGAAATCCTACATACACACGTAGCTCACTTTCAAAGGACGAGATCCTTCAAAATCACGTGTCCGTATTACGCTCATTTTATATACCTACAACGGATACCGATTTCGAGCTACCACATTTATATTGGATACCTAAACTTCATAAAAAACCCATATAAGCAAAGATACATAGCAGGATCCAGCAAAATGTTCTACCAAACCTTTATCTTTACTCCTTACCAAGATATTGACAGCCATTAAGGAGAAACTTCAACAATACTGTACAGTTGCTTATACCAGAAGCGGTGTAAATCAGACGTGAATACTTAAAATTCTAAACAGCTTTTTGAAAAATTGAAGGCACACAATTTTTCTCGAATTCACAGTACCGTATCAAAACTTATGACTTCTCTACTCTTAACACTACTATTCCACATAAAAAATTAAAAGAAAAACTTTTCAGCATCATAGACAACTGCTTTTTCACTAAAGGTGGTACCCGAAAATTTAAATATCTAGTGATTGGCTATCAGGATACTTATTTCGTCAAACACCTCTCTGATTCTACACATAAATATACTGAAGTTGATATAAAAACATGCTGGAATTTCTAATAGACAATATATTTGTAATGTTCGGAGACGTGGTTTTTCACCAAACTGTCGGCATCCCTATGGGAACCAATTGTGCTCCTTTATTGGCCGACCTGTTCCTTTATTCATACGAAGCAGACTTCATTCAGAAACTGCTGAAGAAAAAGAAGAAAAAGTTAGCGGTGCCCTTTAATTTGACATTTAGATATATCGACGACGTTTTGTCAATTAATAATGACCATTTTCATACATATGTCAATGTGATATATCCCAGTGAACTAGAAATTAAAGATACAACAGAATCAAGCACACACGCTTCATACTTAGACATTTTACTTAATATAAACACAGACGGGAAATTAGCAACTAAGCTATACGATAAACGCGACGATTTCGGCTTTCCCATCGTAAATTTTCCACATTTAAGTAGTAATATCCCTCAGTCACCCGCATATGGAGTTTATATTTCACAAATGATCCGATATGCCAGGGCGTGCACAACATATGAAGATTTCATATACAGAGGTAAACTACTCACTGACAAATTACTGACACAGGGATACTTACGAAATCCGCGTTTAATGTCAACGTTCCGCAAATTTTACGGTCGGTATAATAGTTTATGTTTGCGACTACTCTGTTTCACTAATGAAATTTGTTGAGTAAACTGCCTTTTCGTTGGCGTTGGGGGTTGTTGAGACGTTTGTACCAATTGTGACGAGGATACGTTCCTCACTTGTTTCATTTGGACTTGACTGTGGACTCACGGTGGGTGTGACCTGTCGACAGGGGATGCTTACTCATCCATGGCACCTGATCCCACCTCTTGGTTTCCAGAAGTCCGTGTTTGTACATTTTTGCCGGATTTGTATCTGTGTCTTTGACATCCGAAAGATTTATACTTTGGTATCTGAGATGTTTTATTTTTTGTTTTTATAGCTTTGTTTGAATACGTGACTTATTTTATTCAGCTTTTAGCATTTCCTGAAACTGGTTCTTACCTTCTTCATCAGTTCCATCCTGTTTTTTTTTTATTATTAAACAATTGCTAATCCTTAATTTTTATTCAACATGAATTCTGATCCTGCCTTTTTATTCGAAATTTGAACTTAGTCCACCTAAAAATCAAATGTTCATCCATTAAGAGATTTATGCTATGATTTTTTGTGTTTGTGCACTAGTTGAAATGAACTGTTGTTTGCTGTTTGTCTGTGTAGTCATCCTTACGACATTTTAAAAGTTTAAACTTTTAAATTATTTATTTTATAGCGATTAACAAACAAGCTATGTCAACCTATATTAATGTCTATTGTTCCCCCCTGATGTTGGCGTGCGGGGGTCCTTGATGTGGGAGGTAACTGGAATACCCGGAGAAAACCCACATGTCTTGGAGATCGCCATACCATCTCACATAATCCCCTATCAAATCCAAGAATGGAACCCGGGTCGCAATGGTGAGAAGGGAGTGCGTTACCACTGTGCTACTCGGACACCCTTATGACATTTGTACCTTGTTTCCCATACTAGTTGCCACGGATTGTTGCCAGTTTTCGTAGCTCTTTCTTGAATTTGACTGTGGACCCACAGCGGGTGTGATCAGTCAACAGGGGATGCTGATTCCACCTCCGGATTCAAGAAGTCCGTGATTGCACAATGTTCACATTTCCTTCTGGACATCATGAAGATTAATACTTTGGTAGCTGAGGTTTTTATATTCATAATTATACCGTTTGATCGTTGGCTCTATGTCGCCATTGTTGTAAAATTTGTGGTTTCTTGTCTTATGTTCTAGCTATTTTCTTAGGATATAACGCGTACAGAACTCTCATTCAGTGCGTTACACGGAACAATATCACAGGTAAAATCTCTAGCACTCAGTTAAAAATAACCACAGAATAAAACGTCCAGAGTGAGCTCTTTAAGTTCGTTAGCCCCAGGTCATTTAATGGACATTTTCGGGAAGACAGGTCACTGGGTCATATATTCTGCAATTTCGGAAAATTGTATAATTATGTATGTGGGTATTTGTCCATAAAAATTATTTGCAAGACTTGAAACAATACTTTTTGTCACTAAGTGTTATATAAAATATTCATTAACATTGATAACACTTTATATTGTATATTTGTGATAAAGAAAATCTGATGTTAAAATCAAATAAAAAAATCTAAAAGTATATCGTAAGAACTATTAAAAATGAAACTTGTCGAATATGCTTTGATAACATATCGTGATCATAATTATTCATTTTAATTTTGAATTATTATGTACAATCTCTATTTACATGGAAAAAACAGTTTTATAACTAAGAATCCTATGACGAATTATTTCTATATTACATATCGTTGCCATAGAAACAAAAGTAGTCACTGCATCAACTATACAAATAATTTTTCAAGAACTTTATAAACAGTAAAAAATATGTTTATGTTCCATCTGAAATGAACAGAAAAACAAATAAATAATTCATTCTGGAAATTATGAAAGTATCATCTATTTATAGATAGAACAGTAAATAAAAATCGATTTTTGACTCTTTCTATATATGTTGTGCATCGCCACAAAAACTGAGTACAAAGAGTGATTGACGCTTAAAGGGAGCTAACTCTGAAAAATGACAATTGACGATATTGCTGATTAAGAGTTTATTTATACCTAATTATTTAAATGACTTGAAACAATACCTTTTATGTCACCTAGAATTATATATAAAAAGTTGTTCATTTAAACAAATTTACAATAATAAAAATCTGATATTAGAATCTGAAAAAAATAGTAAAATTTATAAAAAATGAAACTTGTCGTATGTTCTGATAACATGTCATCATCATCATCATCATCATTCTTTTTAATTCTTAATTTGAAATCTGAATCTGAATATTAATTAATAAAGTCAATACTAACTAACATCAACATTATAAAATAGATGGTCGCGAAGGCAGACCATATAGCTCGCCTGTTTAACGCAATACTATTCATATAGTAAATGACTAAGTCCAGGACCCAGTTGTTCATCTACTGGTTAAATTTTAACCCTCAGTTAAATATCATAACCAAGGATTAAAATTTATTGGTTAAATTCTATTGCTCAACAATTGGTTAAATTCAACTATGGTTAAACCATTGGTAAAATATGGGAAATTTAGCCAAACATTGAGGCTCGGTTACATATATTAACCAATCAAAGATTATTTTGTCAAACTGGCTGAAGATTGGCTTTGTTATAAAGATTTTAAACCTAAGATTTATAACCCTTGGTTACAATATTTAACCGAGAGTTATATTTAACCCTTGCTTAAATTTAACCAAAAGATGAACATCTGGGTCCTGATGAGCTAAATATTTGGGTCAAAATTAGGCCGCAGCAGCCAGCATCCCCTCTGCATTGTTGTGTAATGACCCTAGACAATGTGTATTGCCCACAATGGACTTATACAAAAACCTTAACACAGAAAAAGGAAGACGCCGATGACGCCGAAGTCGAAGCAATGACAGCAATAGCTCTTCTGTTTCCCGAATAGGCGAGCTAAAAACGGGGGTGATAAAAAGCAATAAACATATACAGGAAAAACACCTGCTTTGTTTACAACATGGGCGCAGACATTTTACAACATGGGCGCAGACATTTTACAACATGGGCGCAGACATTTTGGACACCCAAAGTTGTGCGGAGGGTAAAATGAGCCCAGAGATCTGATTGGTCATTAAATGAAAAAATTAGTTTTGCCATTAATAAGTGAAATTAAGGTGATAAAAAAGATACATGAATATTGGTAGTATTTTGGAAATTATAGGGTTGACGGTTGAAAATTGAAAGGGAGGGGTCATATGAGAATTGATATTTTCCTTTGGTGCGGAATACTACGAGTTGTAAACAAGTGAAAATTTGAAGTAGAAATGCAACGGCAACCTATACTTTTGATTGCATATTTTGTTATTGATCTTTCAGCACAGGGTACTTATTTGACCCAGATTTAATAAACATGGGAGTGACAGTGACCTGAAGTTTTGTAAATTAGCATTGAGGCCTATGGGAAAATATTTGGTGGTGTCTGTCCTATAGAGAAATGCACATTTGACACATGTAGGCTGGATGAAGCCTTAAAATAAGTCATTTCTCTCATTTTTATCACCTAAGTTTGCAATTCATTCACTTTTACTCATACTTTTAAACAGATTTGAGGGTCTCTATGAAATGGAGCACCTGTTGGGGGTCCACAAGGTGCAAATTTAATAGGTGTGCTGCCTCTACACACATTATTATGCATTTGTTGCATATTGAGATCTCTTAATTTTATCTGTATGTTTTATATTACACCTATGACTAATATTTTATCATTTATTGGTCAAAATTCCATCTGTACTTGGAAAATTCAAGTATACCCCCCCCCCTCTCCCTACAAACATGCACGTGTTCTTTTATAAAAAATCATATAGTTATGGTTATGCATAGTGACTAATTTTAGCAAAATATTTTGGAAATGATGTTTCTATTGTAAATTTTAACTCATTTGAATTAAAATCAGACCTTTTTGAGGTAAAGACTGGTTGATTTTCTTCTTTTGAGGGCAAAATCTACATATTGGACCATGTCATTATTTTGTACCTTTAGCTGTATATATGTACTGTATCTGAAGGGTAAGAACCATCTCATTTTTAAGAAAATTGTATTAAACTGCATTTCAGCATTTAAGTCTCATCAGTAAAATATTTCATCATGTCATATACACTGAAAACAGTATAAAAATTAATTTAAATACACCCTCCCCACTTATGCTGATCTGTACACAAGAATTTCGATATTGTGGTTAGGTCATATTGTGTTAAATTTGGGTAATAGATAATTTGTAAATAAAAAAAATCTGTAGAAATAGGGCGCGTTAACATTTTTTTCATAATCTATCAACATTTTAACCTGTAGAAGGAATATTTCAATTTCTTAAATCCAGGAAATATTGTCCAATAAGAGATTTTTATCTAATTATCATACTCAAGTACCTGTAAAGATAATTATAAAGTATCAATTAAATTTTTTTCTGTATTAACTCATCTAATATTCATTTAAGTTGCATGTTTTCATAAGTTTTCTAAATATTCAGTCATGCATTTTTTGTTTGAATCACTTTTTTCACCCCCCCCCCCTTCCAGCAAATGTCACTTAACACTCTCTTGGGGTCATACCAGACAAAAATTAACACCTGATATTGACTTTTACTGGTTTCAAAACTTAGTATAATTAAAATTTGACTTAGTTTTTCATCTGAAACAGAACTATAAATATGTCATATCCTTTTAAAAGCAGTTTGACTAGCATTTTGCACCATTTAAGTGTCAGTCATTTTAAAGTCAGACTCAGTTATCTGCCCTCTGTATTTAATTAGTTACATCATGAGACTGTAATTAAGGGATGAAACAAAACATGGACATATCTGAAAATGATTACATAACATATTTTATATAAATGAACACAATAAGTCTATTGAAATGTGTTGTATGTAAGGGTATCCCCTCCCAGAAGTTTTACACTTTTATTAAGGGTGCACTTCATTCCTTGTCAATAAAAGCAATTTGATGATATAAAAAATGACATGGTTTACTTTTAAGTGAGCTTCAGAAATTCTTCTTTACTTCTGGCGACTAATTGGTTCCATGCTCATTAAGAAATGATCCAAATTTTAAGTTTTTTGTGAAGAAAATGGTATATTTTGTCACTTTTTCCATTATTAAGGGGTACCGTCTACCCTTATTTGATATCATGGTCAATATTGGTAAATAATGGTATGAAATCATTCAAAATAATGAAGTGTATGTGTTACAGACAATTCTGAATGAAAATCATGAAAGAAAAACAGACAACTTCTTCATATAATGTATTTATTTGTTAATATCAATGAATGGGATTGAGAGGTAGGGGTGTGACACATTATAGACTGTGTTTCTCTTCAGGCTGGGTTCCCATCCTCATTATTAAGGGGGCTTGGTGTACAGTTAATGAGATTTCCAAAAAATGCAAAATGACCATTTTTGGCAATGTTTTGGATAAATCTATAGGAAAAACACCTGCTTTGTTTACAACATGGGGCGCAGACATTTTGGACACCCAAAGTTGTACGGAGGGTAAAATGAGCCCAGAGATCTGATTGGTCATTAAATGAAAAAATTAGTTTTTGCCATTAATAAGTGAAATTAAGGTGATAAAAAAGATACATGAATATTGGTAGTACTTTGGAAATTATAGGGTTGACGGTTGAAAATTGAAAGGGAGGGGTCATATGAGAATTGATATTTTCCTTTGGTGTGGAATACTACGAGTTGTGAACAAGTGAAAATTTGAAGTAGAAATGCAACGGCAACCTATACTTTTGATTGCATATTTTGTTATAAAAAATATTGATCTTTCAGCACAGGGTACTTATTTGACCCAGATTTAATAAACATGGGAGTGACAGTGACCTGAAGTTTTGTAAATTAGCATTGAGGCCTATGGGAAAATATTTTGTGGTGTCTGTCCTACAAGGGCTTTACTTTAAAAGTAAACTGTCATTGTCATATTATCAACATAATTTAATGAATGAAAAGAACACGTGTACATCTAAGTATGGAAATCATATTTATGACAGCTCAGTCTTAGATAAGTTACCTGTTGCATTGGTCTAGTTATAGAGATTTCGACTCGCAAGCCGGAAGTCCCAGGTTTGACTTCCGGAACCCGGGTCATAAAAAGTAGTGGCTGTTCCTTCACAAAGCACTTGGCATACAAAGTAAAAGGAAGAGGTCTTTCGGATGTTACTTTAAACCGAGGTTCCGTATCATGACAAGTGCGACAGATTAACTGTGGAACTTCACATAACTTGACAATGGAGATGGATGTGACGTAGTTAGATACATGTTTACGACATCCTTATAATTGCTATTTTCACAAAAATTCGCAATTTAGAGGTTTTTCTTATACATGTACTCAGTGACATGTGATGACGTCACCAGTTGTAAACGAAAAAGTTCATTACATCAAGACTTAGGCTCGTGAATTTATATACAGTATTGGGTCATGTATTCGGATTTACAAGTCATAGTTTGTCAGTTGTATTTTTACTAAAAATAAAAAAAATATATAAATAAAATTCAAATACCAATGTAATTTAATAATGATAATAATACATACAAAATCAATATAAAAGTGTGACTTTGTACGGATTGCAATGTTGAAAGTCTTATGCTGACAAATAAAATTATAATGAAATGTGCAATAATAATAGGTGGTTCAAAACGGTTGTACAGGCAACAAAATATCCCTTATTATCCCTGATAGTATGTTCACATTACTAAAGTAGAGTAACTCTCCTACTACTGTGACAACGCACATCAACTTTTCCGATTACTTAGAGAATTCAGTCACCCCTCAGATTAATACAGCAAACAGGAGCAACTTAAATTAATGACTTGCAATGACAGTGTTGACAATGTTGATAACTGACAGCATAGTTAGAGTTAGAGTTACTCTGACATGTACAGTAATCTCTCAGATTAATGACATCTTACAGAAACAAGTGACAACATACGGTAACTTTTCAGATTACTGACAACACAGAGTCACCTATCAGATTACCAACAACATACAACAACCTCTCAGATTACTGACAACATTACAATAACCTATCAGTTAAATGACAACATACAATCACCTCTCAAACAACTGACATAATAGAGTAAAAGCTCAGATTACCGACAACATATAGCAACCTCTCAGATTACTGGCAACATACAATAATATATCAGATAATGACAACATGCAGTCACCACTCAAATAAGTGACATAATACAGGAACAACTTAGATGACAGACAACAAACAGTCATCTCTTAAATAACTGACATAACATACAGTCACCTCTCAGATTATTGACAGCACACAGGAACAACCCAGATTATTGACAAAATACAGTCACCAATCAGATTATCGACAGCACACAGAAACAACCAAGATTACTGACAACATACAGTCACCTCTCAGATTATTGACAGCACACAGAAACAACCCAGATCATTGACAAAATACAGTCACCAATCAGATTATCGACAACACACAGAAACAACCAAGATTACTGACAACATACAGTCACCTCTCAGATTACTGGCAACATACAATAATATATCAGATAATGACAAAATGCAGTCACCACTCAAATAAGTGACATAATACAGGAACAACTTAGATGACAGACAACAAACAGTCATCTCTTAAATAACTGACATAACATAAAGTCACCTCTCAGATTATTGACAGCACACAGGAACAACCCAGATTATTGACAAAATACAGTCACCACTCAGATTATCGACAGCACACAGAAACAGCCAAGATTACTGACAACATACAGTCACCTCTCAGATTATTGACAGCACACAGAAACAACCCAGATTATTGACAAAATACAGTCACCAATCAGATTATCGACAGCACACAGAAACAACCAAGATTACTGACAACATACAGTCACCTCTCAGATTATTGACAGCACACAGAAACAACCCAGATTATTGACAAAATACAGTCACCAATCAGATTATCGACAGCTCACAGAAACAACCCAGATTACTGACAACATACAGTCACCTCTCAGATTATTGACAGCACACAGGAACAACCCAGATTACTGACAACATACAGTCACCTCCCAGATTATCGACAGCACACAGGAACAACCCAGATTACTGACAACATACAGTCACCTCTCAGATTATCCACAGCACACAGAAACAACCAAGATTACTGACAACATAAAGTCACCTTTCAGATTATTGACAGCACATTGGGACAACTCAGATTATTGACAGCACTCAGGAACAACTCATAACCGACAGTGTACAATAATCTTTTAGATTATCATTAACATACAATTGCAATTACAATTACTAAAGCATTCAACGACACTTCGGATTACTGTTAGCACACAGTAAGTCCTCAGATTACTGAACGTATTCAGTAAACTCAAAACACTCCTAAGAGGTTAAACTAAACCAGGGACGCTTGTTTGTATTAAGTAACAGATACAAAAAGATACAAATATAATTATAGGTCTACCAAGGAAAAGTCAGAAACTAAAGCAATACAGTCTACTTTCCAAAATAGGTTGTCCAGGTAAAACATATTGCCTTGCACAGATCATGCATAATCTAATCTCTAATACTTTTGTGACGACAAGTAGCTTGTCACTCCTGTTATGATTTGATTTAGACTCAATGTGTTTGTAAACATGTGCCAATTTACCCGTGGTAGAACTTACACGTCGTTTTAAGCTATTTATAAAAACATATGGTATGATATTACATCTCTAGTAATTTAGCTGCGCTATGTATTGAGTAAGCTATAACGGACATATGTTCATGAATTCTGTCCATGATTTCTTCCTGGGTGTCCGGAGAGGTAGATGACCAGTATTCAACGGCAAGAGACTGAATTCCAGGAAACGCAATTCCAGATCCATAATAATTGACTGAACCGGGTGAATGGAGTAAATTTCTGAAATATAAAAAAGTCTAACTTTAATATTTATCTTACCTATTATATCACGCCAAATTTTGTTAACTTTTGTATTTTTTTTTAAAAAAACTGATAATTCTTTCTAAGAAACCATTTGTATTTCTTATGAAGATTGTTTGCCATGGTATATATGTGTATGGAAATCAAAAGTAGTATTTCAAAAGCGGCATAAGTTTTAAGTTTTTCATGCTCTCTCTCTCTCTCTCTCTCTCTCTCTCTCTCTCTCTCTCTCTCTCTGCCTGCAGTCTCCATCTGACTCTGTTTTCCTTTTTCTAAGTCTGTCAGTCCTGTCCTGTCTGTCTGTCCGTCTCTCTCCACTTAATGTGACGAAAGAACATGGTTTTCAAGGTTCTCTTTCAGTGAATGTCATAAAATATTAGTTATGATATTTGATTGGTTACTCTTTTTCTATCATAAAATTTGATTGGTTATTTTTTCACTCATAAAATTTTACTTGTTACTTTTTCTGTCATAAAATTTGATTGGTCACTTTTTCTATCATAAAATTTGATTGGTTACCTTTTCTATCATAAAATTTAATTATTACTTTTTATTTCACAAAATTTAATTGGTTACTCTTTCTATCATAATATTTGATTGCTCACTTTTTCCATCATAAAATATCATTTGTTACTTTTTCCATTATAAAATTTGGTTGGTTACTTTTTCTATCATAAAATATCATTTGTTACTTTTTCTATCACAAGATTTTATTGTTACTTTTTCTTTCTTAAAATTTGATTGGTTACTTTTCATCATGAAATTTGATTTGTTACTTTTTCCAGCATAAGATTTGATTAGCTACATTTTCTATAATAATATTTGATTGGTTTTATCTATCATAAAATTTTGCTACTTTTTCATTCAATTTGACTGGTTACTTTTTCATAAAATATTATTTGTTTTGCTATTATCATAAAATGTTACTCTCAAGGGAAAAATAGCATTAATTGTTTTAAAACCATTTAAGCCGCTTTTTATTCCACTTATATATATATATATATATATAACTATATATACAACCGATGCAGTAGAATGCCGAGGTACAGTTTTTAAGTTGTTAAAAGTCAATGTAACTGTGTCTTATATATCACATTAAGACACAGAATATATTAAACGAATATCATAAACATGCTCCTAATTTAGATATATTTTCTAAAGAGAAATTGGTATCAGACAAGGTCAAATAATAAATCCAAACGTATAGCCAATTTCCATCCAAGAGTAACCACTGTTAAAATATGGCGAAATATTACTTTAGTATAAAATTATCCGCTGGAACCGAATATACCAGGTACTAGGTTTATGTATACCCTTGGGGACTCAAACGGTCCACCAGCAGTGGCGAAATGAATTTATGACCCACACATAACAATTACATCATAAAGATTCATCGATGTATTTCTATAAATCAGACACTTGCCGAAGAACAGTAACTACCGTAGCTTACAAAGCATTAAGCCTTAGAATCCCAACCCCTAAAAATAGCAAATACATGTGGTAATATTAATAGATATTTGATTGGGTAGAAATGATGAATGGCAGCTCTATCTGACGATTGCATATCTACATGATAGTTTACTTTACTTGCAAAAGGTTCCTAAAATGAAATCCTTTCTATGTTTACGTCACACGCAGAACGGATCTTTGTTAATATTAAAATATGATTAACAAAACTAAAGTTAGTTTTACAAAGAAATCCAAAACAAATGTAAAAGACGATCAATGAGGCTACATCAGTTGAGCTCGAATTTGATATTAATGTATATTTCCGAAAGAAAAAGTGGTATAATACAAGGCCAAATAATAAATCTAAATGTATTGCCAAATCCGTCTGGGAGTATCCACTATAAAAATGAATATCTTAGCTTTGATAAGTTTAGAGTTTTGTTTCAAATTTTCGACGTTTTGTACAAATACTTTTTTTAAAAGAAAACAATCAGGGGTTGAAAAAAAATGAAAAACTCTTTTTATAATGTCGTATTTGGGAAAAGAAACTGGATGTGATTAATGGGCGAGTAAACATTTGTATTCTTACAAGGATGGCAGGAATATCAATTGTCGGTGCATTTCATTCAATCTAGGTAATATAGGCATGGTATTATAAAAAAAATCTACAGCAATATATCTTTTTAACCTTTTGTATTTTGTTCAAATCGCGGTATACTTTATTTTAACAAAATGACAGCCTGTATACCTTTAAGGACAAACAGCTGGTGTGTAAATAACGTAAAAAGTTACTGACATATAGAGCGATTCTACAAAGAGTGTTAGATGATTATCATGCTTATCTAACTCGAGTTAGTTAATTTTCAAAATTTGAAAAGACTCGAGATTTACCGAGTGTCTTTTCAAATTTTGAAAATTAACTAACGAGAGTTAGATAAACATAATAATGAACTCACACCAGTTGCTGAATCCATTTCTACCATAACTGAAAATTTGCGTAGTATGGAACATTATCCTGCATCACGTCTAGATGTCATCGGGTTTTGACTCTTATGATCGCGTCAAACCTGTACCTGGTCACAATTTCTCCAGATTACACCAATATATGTAAGTAGGAAACCCGACATTGTTAAAAACTTCAATAACGCCCCCCTCCTTTCCATCCAATTACATTGAACGTCAACTTTGGTTGAGACAACTTCCTGTACAAACATTTTCATTGCAGTGGTAGTGCGGGCTCGGCCAGTGATATTTATTCAGCCCTGTTGATTACTTGTATATGTTTTACTAACTGCAGCTTCGTTTATAAACTGCTTGAGAGTGGTATAACGACAAAAGTTATGGTAGAAACAATTTTAATTGCAGAATCCGGGATAGGAAATATACATTAAACAATACTTTTAGCTAGAATATTTCACTAAAGTTAGAAGATACTTACTTAAAATGCGGTCTGTCAGGTAGACCATTGTCATCCAACAATGCTCTTTCCAAACTCATCAGTTTGTCGTTAATAGATCGAACCAACAACGGGCTAAAAAAGAAAAAAATGTTTGTCAGAAACATAAAAGGTATGCCTGGAGTATTTCGCCTCTGAGAATTCACCCTAGGTTGGTTTTCAATAGCAGTTCATTTTTTTAAAACATTTTTGCTTTGAATTTGAGTTCAACACCGTACCAGATCTGAATTAAAAATAAACGGAAACCTTTTACAGCATCACATACATTGAGTTGCCTATTCGTTGGCGGTTGTTGAGACGTCTGTACCAATTGTGACGAGGATACACTCCTCGCGTATTTCATTGGACTTGACTGTGGACTCACTGCGGGTGTCACCGGTCGACAGGGGATGCTTACTCCTCCATGGCACCTGATCCCACCTGTTGGTTTCCAGAGGTCCGTGTTTGTCCATTTTTACCGGATTTGTATCTATGTCCTGGACATTCTATTGATTTATACTTTGGTATCTGAGATTTTTTTTTTATATTTGACTCGTGTTGGAATTATCGGTTTGCATTTTAAATTGTTCCTTTCATTTTAAATTCATCTTCACATTTAATGGGCAAAATCAAACGGAAGCAAAATTTAATTCCCGGATCACGGTATCACACGTCGTAAGTCCCCCCGGGCATCTAATTTCACAATTCACACAATACTAAAAGTTAGCCACTGGCTTAAGTGGGAGAAAATTGAAAGATTGTAATTTTTAATCCTTAAATGTATGTTTATTTTATTTTATTTACCGCCGATAATTATTTCTTTATATGGATATGTGACCAGTTAGGTGAAGTACCACACATTTTGACCTCTGCTATGAACCGACGTCAATGCCGTGAATCTTATTTAACGTGTTACAGTTGACGTGACACAGGTATTCGGTTTAGTCTTTCATCCGAAAGTTCCTTAATTTGCATTTTTGCTGAGTGTTCATTACTTGAAGTAAATGATGACTAAAGAAAAATAATTAAGAAAGCGTTGTTATTAGCTGGAGCAAAGTTATGGAAATTAACATTCGCATTATAACATGGCGCAAGATTAAAATGTTTTATGCTACCCGACTCCATACTGGCACCAAACGCTACCAATCAGAAATAGTATTTCAAATATAACAGTAGTAATGATTGGAGAGGCTGAGGTTAGTTTGGGATAGAACATGAAAAACGGTTAAAAGTTCTAGGTCATGTGGTTTACGAGATTTGGTATGGGTTGGGAACTCTCAAGGCAGTGGACTTAGTCTATACCAACAGCTATTCCTGTCGATCAAAATAAAACGTCCTCTTTAAAGCAAAATTGAATTACTGTCACCCTGTGGAAAATTCATTTTCATATTTATAATTGACTACTAACCCCACCAAAAAGAAAACAAACAAACAAATTAATAAACAAATAACTTTTTGTAGCATTTACCAATAACAATTTGATGACAACCTTTTCCCCATTGTTGACGGATTTTCCTTCATTTTAACGGGTAAGATTTCCTTGTCAACCCCTAGGGTATTGACAAGCTACACGTTCTATGACGTCACAATACAATTTATGCTATAGTGTGTCTACGGCATCTAGAATGCTGTGCATAATGTCAGCGTTCATTTGCGTAGATCTCGAATCTACATGTACTTAAAATATGGGAGGAAAATAATCAACCCCTGCCTTGAGGGTATGACAAAGGAATCTCAATTCTCGTGATAAGATTCTTGAATGACAAACCCTCGGCAAGCCTCGGTTTGTTATTCAAGAATCTTACCCTCGGATTGTAATTCCTTTGTCAGACCCGCAATGTATGGGTAGATTCTATAAATCTGCAATTTTAAAAATGTATAATTTCAAAATACGGATCTCAAGTTGAAAAAAACAACAATTTCTAAAGGTGTAATTCATATTCAATTGTTCACTGGTTCACTAGATTTAGTAGATCGTTGTAAACGTCTTTTGTACATATCCTACTGCATATCGGTTGATCTGGCAATACATTTAGGTTTAATATTTGACCTTTTATGATACCAGCTTTTTCTTTCGGAAATATATACATTTACACTAAATCTGAGCTCAACTGATGAAGTCTTATCGGCAGAAACGATCGTCTTGAGCATTTGTTTTCACCTTTTTTTGTAATTTTTATGATATTGTCTAAATATGTAAATTAGTTGAAGTATGTAAAAGCTAACATATAGCTATAATACTTTAGGCTGGAGATCGGTATCAATTGCTGTTTTCCACTTACTCTTTCTTATTTGAAGTTTCAATAAGATTTTTAAACTCAGCAATTTTCTCTGTCAACAAATTCACTCCCTCGTTGATGCCATCTGAAAAATATGTGAAAAAAGTCATATAGATATTATTCACAATACCAAAGTTATACTTTTACAATAGAGGCCAAAACACATGCCCAAGAAGATGAAAATATTTTTCAATAAGTTTTTAAAACTCAGCAACCTTCTCAGTCAATAAATTTATTACTTCGTTGATGCCATCTGAAAAAAATATATATCCAAAAAGCCATATAACAGGATTTTCTATATATAAATTTTTAAAACTCGGCAACCTTCTTTCTTTGTCATTAAATTCAGTCATTTGTTGATGTCATCTGAAAAAAATATATGAAGATGTCATATAACAGGATTTTCATAAATATTACTGATATAACTATTATCATTGAATAATAGATGTCATCTAAAATTGTATTAAAGAAAAATAATCAAAGTGAAGAGTTCGATTTTATAAAAAGTCGAGCTCCACTGGTGAAATTGTATGATAGAAAGAATCATCTGGATCATACATTTTTCATTTTTTGTTTTTGTAAAAACACCTTTGATGTACAGTGGATTCCTCTTAATTGCATAGCCAAAATGTCACAGAAAGTTATGCAAATAACAGGAATATGCGATTAACAGGCATAGTGTATTTCAGTAAACAATGATGACTCATAATCATCTAGTCCTTTCATTTGCATGTATAAAACTATTATAAACATCCTAGGTACACTAGTAATGTATTCACATTCAGCATTAGGGTAAAATGATGTTGCATGTAAAAAGTAAAATGTTCATAAAACACAGTTTAGTATGTTTATATTTCCATTAAATTAGTATGTCCTCATATAACTTTTTACCGTAATCAGTCCATTTCCCCCAAATTTGGGAAATATTTTATGCATTTAACAGGGATTCATGGTTTAACCTATGCAGTTTAAAGGAATATTTTAAATATATAGGACATAGGAAATGGTTTTGTGTTTTGAGTTCTCATGCAATAAACAGGAATATAAATTATCAGTTATGCAATAAGTGGAATCGACAGCATATCTTCAAGATATTAAGGTATAAATGCAAACTTACACTATGCAACTGACAAGAATATCACAGTTCAGAGTCAAGTTTGTCATACATCTCACTTAATCACATGGGTAATTCACTTATCACCCCCTGAAGTCATATTTGGACCCACCCCTTTCAAAGAATGGTTAAGTTGACTATCAAAATTCAGCAGTGTATGGTTTAAAATAAAACTTTTATAATATTTTTAATACAATATGAACTTGTTCGCTCCTGAATTTTGACAGTAAATCATACCATTTATTTCAAATTTCTTGAAAAACATATATGTACTATAATTTTTAAGGGATAGGTATAGTTCTTGTTTATTTAGTTTGTTTGTTTTGTTATTTTACATAACATATAACACTTTTTTTTCAATTATATGGTGGTGGCTAGTTGGTAACGGTGGACAAGAAAACGAAATTTTAATCTAACCTGGAAAAGAGAAATGGCCCTTCGGAAGAAAACTGACAAAATAATTCCCACACAATCAGCTAAGTTCCAGCGGGCCTTGAAATAGCGTTGACTAGAGGGTAGACACTAGATGGAATAAACCGCGATGGTCTTACTATTCGGCCACAACGGTCACTCCGGTATAGGGTAGTTTGACTGTTCTGAGTATTATAATGCATATTATTTCTCTAAACTTCCATGACCTAAACACCATATTATGTGTACAGAATTTTTTGAGTTTGTTAATATTTGACGTTGAACAATTACAAAGCGTCATCATCCATTAAAATAACCATAACATCTGAATCTTTATAATATAAAAAAATTAAGATAACAAAGTATAAATCAATAGAATGTCCAGGACATAGATACAAATCCGGTAAAAATGGACAAACACGGACCTCTGGAAACCAAGAGGTGGGATCAGGTGCCATAGAGGAATAAGCATCCTCTGTCGACCGGTCACACCCGCAGTGAGTCCACAGTCAAGTCCAATGAAATACGTGAGGTGTGTATTCTCGTCACAATTGGTACAGAAGTCTCAACAACCCCCAACGAAAAGGCAACTCAAATTTTACTTAGTGAAACAGAGTAGTCGCAAACAAGACTGTTATACCGTATTGAATCTGTATAATTTCTTACCATAATACTTTTCGTCTGCAGTGATGTTATGTGAATTACTGAGGAAATTATGCATAGATTCCACAGAGTCTTGGATATCTTTTAAATAACTGTCAAGATCAAACGGAATAATGACGGAATCAGCCAGCTGCCGGACCATTTCTGCCAATAAACCCGTCATGATCTTGCTGTACTTCATTTCCGGGTCTATCATCTTCTGGGAATGATATGTTTCGTAACTAGAATGGTATAGTGGCGTTACGGATCCCAACCAAGCAGAGTCAAGCTGGTGAATAGAAAATTATTCCATGAAAAATGTTTCCTATCATTATCAGGTAATTTCATAGAGTAGCAAACAGTTCTGTAAGATTATAATACCATGCTTACTTTTTAAACATCAGTAGTAAATATTTCTTATCAAAATTATATACACGAATGTATTAAGCTAAAACTATAACACACAGGGTAGACTTTTGACGGATAAACTAGTCAGTTTTCACAATTTTGTACACTTACCGATCCCATGAATTTAGAATACATGGAAGGGATTCCAGCATTGGCTACAAAAGGCACGTGATCACTTCCACCACCCATAGGCCTACAAAAAGGAAGTGTGTTTATGATTGATTCATTTATAGCTTGTTTTGTAAGGTGGATGTTAGATGCATAAAACTCAAAAACTGAGAATTTCCTATTAATCCGTGTGATGTTAATTGTTCTGTGGATTCTGCTAGTGTTCTCACTTTGTTGTCTTTGTTTTCTGCTTTTGACAAGTAGAAAAAAGCATGACTTACTTCAAGCACAAGGAAAGACACTTTTTAACAGACTAACATAGGTTTGCAATTATACAGAGTATGCCATCTCTCATGACTCAGTTTGACTCAATATTATACACAGAGTATGAGGAGAGTTTATCATCTTCTCCAACACATAATTAAGGCACTGCCTTGAAACGAGCGCAGCTTTGTCATTGTGACATCGTAATGTAACATTAAATGCATCGGGTTAAGAAAACCACGTGGAATATAATATTGATGCAGACAGTGTTTTGGATCCAGTGTATGTATAGCTCATTTTCTACTCCCTTACTATAAAGTGGTCGCTTTGCTGGCTTAAAACCATGCTAAAATTGTTGCCAAATTATAGGTAAGGCGTATTTGACATTGTTTTATTGGAGCATTAAGATGTTGGTAAGCCTGGACTTGGGCTGAACTCTGACCAATCAAAATAGTTCTTTGGGATGTTCCGGTAGTAAACTTTTTGAAGCCCATAATACTCACTGGAATACTTTGACGGTAAGAGGGCGCTCTGTAATTATTCGACCTAACTCCAGATAAAACATGTCTACAATAAAGAGCTCACTGCGCTCGCAGTTAAACACACTTATCTAGTGTTTGTCAATTCAATACACAGTCATCTAGTTTTTGTCAGTTTAACACACAATCACTTTGTTTTTGTCAGTTTAACACACAATTCTCTAGTTTAAGTGGGCCTTCGTGACCAAGTGGTTAGAGCATCGCGCTTTGAACCTTGAAGTCTCTCACTTCTGGTCAGCGCAGGTTCGAGCCCCGCTGGAATCTAAAATGACTTTTGTAAGAAAGTTGCCAGTTTACTTGCGGAAGGCTGGTGGTCTCTTCCCGTGTACATTGTAACCGGGTTCTCTCCTCCACCACTAACAACCACCATATAACTGAAAAATTGTTGAGTGTAGCGTAAAACAATATTCAAAATCCAAAATTCTAGTTTAAGTCATGATTTAACACTCTACTTCACCTGTAAAGCAGAATACAATATTAGATAAACACAAATTCATTCAATCCTCAATCATTTCAATTCCACTGTAGACTCGCGACGGGTGTGACCGGTCGAGAGGAGGGCATGCTTACTCCTCCATGGCACCTGATCTCTTCTCTGGATTTTCATAGGACCGTGTGTGTGTTCAATTGTGACCTAATTTGTATATTCTCTCATGAGCCTACTTTCGAATAATACTTTGGTATACGTGATTTTTACATTAGATGCATATGATATTGAACGATCACTAGATGTCCTACCTGCATTTCATCTCACATACCGTATGTTTGGTGGATGACAAATAAAAGCAGTGTGAAACTGTCCTTCGGTGTACCTCTCGCATATCTTATATACCAGAACCAATAGCGAAAATGTCGACCAACAGTATGAACAAAAACGTGGTTTATCACTTGATGATAACAAACAATGTTCACACAGAATGAACCATGTGTTGCGAGTTCGTAAATGTAAATCAGGTGTGGGAGAATAAGCTATTAAACAATATGTCAATAAATTAAGAAACAGATAAAATATATGCCCTTGCATAACCTTATTTTTCCAAATGTATCTTTCATCCATGCTTCATACAAGGTGTCTTCCCTTCCGTTCGGGTCCGGTAACTGTAAGGGAAAACAATATGGCAGCAAAACAAAACAATACTAGTTGTAGGTCTTCTGATTGATCTAATTTCACTTTTAAAAGTCGACAAATATATAGTAGGTATGTTTATAGATCACGTACAGTTATGTTTTCCACATAATTATTACTACATTACGGAATACTACATTTATTTATTTATGTCATGTACAAGTCTACCAAGCTAAATTGGAACAT
Organism: Atrina japonica; assembly: GCA_030159075.1. Taxonomy (NCBI): domain Eukaryota; kingdom Metazoa; phylum Mollusca; class Bivalvia; order Pterioida; family Pinnidae; genus Atrina; species Atrina japonica. The sequence goes on along the minus strand of BROG01000070.1, from coordinate 785,507 downwards.
GTTTACAAACAGAACGAGTCTAAATGTTTAGGTTTTTGACTAGTACTGGATGTGCCACTTAAAATGCCTTGGTATACCTGTACATAAGTTATAAGGAATTTTGTTGATAAATTATGTGTTGTCTGTTGTGCATTTTGCTCATTGTCTGGTTTGTTGTCTGGTTGCCCATTGTTTGGGTGCTCGTTGTCTGGTTTTCGTTATCTGGTTGTCTTTATCTGGTTGTTCGCGGTGCTGTTGTTTGTTGTGACTTTCCATGCAGTCGTTTGTTGCATTGTGTTGTGTTGTTGTTTGTTACATTATTATTCTGTGTTGTTTGTTTTAACCTTTTCACCCCTGAGTATCCGAATGGTATGATCTTATCTATTGTTAAGACCAGTCTATTATTGTACGTAGGGTTGAAAGGGTTAATGAAATTTTACGTCACAACCAACAATTTATAATTCATATGAAGACAACAATCTATTGATGGCGGAACAAAAAGCCGGTTACTTTTTTCCAGAGCACCGATCTGGCTATATCAAATGTACTCACTAAGCCAACTGAAGCTCTATTAGCGGATCTGGACCCCACGCGCTAACTGACCAGGATATATATCGTGGTTTTAAGTGTGATGGAATTACCACGTGACCAATGTTACTAATTTGATAGGTTGATGAGCGTTGTGTAAACGAATAACTCTCATTCTATATATAGCAACCATTTTGATTGATGTAAATATGAAAATGGACAATGAGGTTATTTATATGTTAGATACGCATGTTTGATTGACAAAGAGTCCATAGCAAGATATAAAATAATTTAACATTGTATTCATTGTATAAGGGATGAGGAAACAGATAAGAAAACACCACGGATCATGCGCTACACAATATTCATTCCTTCTATCATGTTGTTTTAAATACACAACTTCATACATGTATTTTGGTTAAAAATGCAAGAAAAATGATGACTTTACATACATGAAACTGATTTCGTATTTTGCATCAGTGGAAAACCTGAACATATTCGTTACGCCAAGGGAGCTGTACATAGTAACCGGATGAATACAGAAAATAGAAATTCTGCATTTTGAAAAAACACATCTAGGCAACAAGGTTTAGGTGCATATAAAGTTTCGAGACGTTATGTGCTCTGTTAGTGGATGGACCGGATGGACTTAACTATTTTTATATCCCTCGCCAACTTCTAATAAAACTTTCGAAATATATTAAAGCAGCATTAGCTAAGTTAGGGATATTTTGTAGGTAAGTGTGTAATAACCATTAAACGAATGTATACCATAAAATCACCCGACAATACGATTTACAGTCGAAAACAGAGTGCAGATGCCAAAAAATCATCAATATTTTTTGTGTTTACACAGAAACTGAAACAAGACATGCCGTCTGATTACTTTCCGATCATCTTCGTAGATGTCTACTACATTTATATTTGCTGGTTGAGTGAAGTTATAAGGAAAACTCACACCCAAGACGAATCGTACCAAGACAAAGACATAGACCGACTGAGTGATAAACCTTACCCAACAATTAATAGAAAATACTTTTGTACTACCATATTTTGAGAACTCTCGTCTACAGGGAATATTAAAAATTATTTCCTGGAGAGTTTCCACTCGAATTTAAGGATCTGGGGATTCCCATATAGAACGGATCTCGATAATTTACTCATTCCTAAGAGATGAAAAAGCCGAAATAAATGAGAAAGGGACACAAGATATATCTCGTGTTAAATGTACATAAAACTTTGAAATTTGATGTGACTTTTGCGCAGTGTTTAACTTGTTACCAACATGTACGCACATTTATGTCGATGTGCAAAATACCGTCACGATTGTCCATGATAAACAGTTCCACAAAGACAAGGCGCAGTCGAAATGCGGTCAAAATGTTATCACTTTGAACAACATATTGCTATCTTTTTATCAAACTTCACTCCTCTATCGAAGACATTAGAAGCAATATTGTGTAAGGTAAAATATTTTTGTTTTCTGAATATGTAATCGGTTTCCTTAAATTTCAATTTCAAATAGACACTAAATGTTCACTGTACATTTGTACTTCTCTATAGATATGTACAATCTAAACCATCGAGACTTTCCCAATTTGTTTTGATATGCATATGACCGTGGACTCTGTTTTGGTTCTTCAGGTGAAAACCCCACAAATATGAAGTACTTTGCCCTACTCCTTTGTCTCATTTGCTGTGTTTATTCGTTTCCGTCCAATACTGAACAGAAGAGGTTTCTAATCGACTGTAAGTATATCTATTACTTGTCTTATTCTGAACTGCTTTATTTTATTGTTACATTTTGATCAAAATGCTTCAACCGGAAGATATCTATACTTCATATAGATACTCATACGTCAAAGTAATTTATATTTATGACTTTTCATATAACACAACACGTAACTGGAATAATTCAGTCGTCATATTCCGCTCACTAAGATCGCTTCATTGATTTGTGACTTTGACCTGCTTTTCTTTGAGCTAAAAAAGTATTTCCCCTCAAACATCTAAAGTACATTGTTTTAATCCTTCTTATTTTCATTCATTATTTGAAACGTAAATCAAAACTACGCAGAATCATATAGCACGTCTCTGATTGGTCACCTGATTCACAGGGCACCTGAAGGATGTCTCCTACACTCCGCGTTCAATCCCCATGAAGGACTTTGACCATGAGAGGGCGCTGTAATTATTTGAGTTACATGGTACAATGTAACTGACTTAATGCCAAAAGTCTGAATGTGGCCCTCAATGTGCAATTTGACGTCATTCGATTGTGACGTCATAATCGACAAATTGTTTGACGGCCCATTTAATTATGACACAATAGAAATGCCTGACAAAAGGTGTTTTGTCAGTCTTTTTGTGAAAGGTTAGTTGGATTGTCTCTTCCATTATTGAAAATTTGCCACCATCGTGTAATTGGAAAATTGTTGAATGTGGCGTTAATTACAATTTAATAAAAAAAATCAACCACAAAGCGGAGAAACCTGCTTTTCATAACTGGTACTAGACATGTGATAAAATATTCTAATGACAATTATTAATTCAAATGTTTACCTTTCACTATTTATTCTCGAATATAAGAACACTATTTCCAGGTATAATGTGTGCTGTTCAATATATTCATGAGGTATATTCATGGTTTGATATATTTTTCAGCGATCACTGGGGACTGTCTGCAGGACTCTGCATGCAGTGGCTGCCATTCTACATCTCACATAGGCAGTACCAGTTTATGTTGTCGTGACTGTTACCATGGCGTCGGCATTACCATTACCCACAGCCAAGCTGTTTGTTACTGTAGCAATCATTGAGCTGATAAAACACTGATCGAATAAAATATGATTCCCAAGTGTTCTTAGTCTTTGACCATAATTTCTACTAAATTTCAATTGAAAAGAACAGTTCAAATCCTAACCCCCCCCCCCCAAGCTAAAAATAATCGTATTTCAAAGCGGTTGTGTTTAGATGGATTTGGCAATACATTTAAGTTATTCATTTGCCGCATGTGACACAAAATTCTGTTTTGGAACTCTACTTCTATTTTATTTCTATTTCCAGCCGGCGGCAGGTCGGTTTTTTGTCCTTCAGGTGAGACAGTAAAAACCGAGGTCTCGTGTCACAGTAGGTGTCGGCTCATTAAAGAACCCTCACTGCTCAATGGTTTTAATTGCCGAACATAGGCCAAAATTTGAAGTCCTTCACCGGCATTTGGTGACGTCTCCATGTGAGTGAAAGATTCTTGAGTGGGACTTTAAACAACAATAAACAAACAATCGGACAAATCTGTGATGGCCTGTAGGGGTTAAAGGGTTAAATTCTCATTAGAGCCTTATTGAACTACCTAACTTTAATGAAACTAAGAGGCTTCGTCATTGAATCTAGTCTTGTTATATGAAATAATCTAAACTCATTAAACAAGACAATTAAAGCATAAAACGACTATATCTACTAACTATCTACTAACAAAGAGTCCATAGCAATATATGAAATAATTTAACATTGCATTCATTGTATGAGGGATGAGGAAACAGATAAGGAAACACCACGAATCATGCGCTACACAATATTCATTCCTGCTATCATGTTGTTTTAAATACACAACTTCATACATGTATTTTGGTTAAAAAATGCAAGAAAAATGATGACTTTACATACATGAAACTGATTTCGTATTTTGCATCAGTGGAAAACCTGAACATATTCGTTACGTCAAGGGAGCTGTACATAGTAACCGGATGAACACAGAAAATAGAAATTCTGCATTTTGAAAAAACACATCTCGGCAACAAGGTTTAGGTGCATATCAAGTTTCGAGACGTTATGTGCTCTGTTAGTGGATGGACCGGATGGACTTAAGTTAGGAATATTTTGTAGGTAAGTGTGTAATAACCATTAAACGAATGTATACCATAAAAATCACCCGACAATACGATTTACAGTCGAAAACAGAGTGCAGATGCCAAAAAAATCATCAACATTTTTTGTGTTTACACAGAAACTGAAACAAGACATGGCGTCTGATTACTTTCCGATCATCTTCGTAGATGTCTACTACATTTATATTTGCTGGTTGAGTGAAGTTATAAGGAAAATTCGCACCCAAGACGAATCGTACCAAGACAAAGACGTAGACCGACTGAGTGACAAACCTTACCCATCAATTAATAGAAAATACTTTTGTACTACCATATTTTTAGAACTCTTGTCTACAGGGAATATTAAAAAAATGATTTCCTTGAGAGTTTCTGCTCGAATTTAAGGATCTGGGGATTCCCATATAGAACGGATCTCGATAATTTACTCATTCCTAAGAGATGAAAAAGCCGAAATAAATGAGAAAGGGACACAAGATATATCTCGTGTTAAATGTACATAAAACTTTGAAATTTGATGTGACTTTTGCGCAGTGTTTACCTTGTGTACCAACATGTACGCACATTTATGTCGATGTGCAAAATACCGTCACGATTGTCCATGATAAACAGTTCCACAAAGACAAGGCGCAGTCGAAATGCGGTCAAAATGTTATCACTTTGAACAACACATTGCTATCTTTTTATCAAAACTTCACTCCTCTAACGAAGACATTAGAAGCAATATTGTGTAAGGTAAAATATTTTTGTTTTCTGAATATGTAATCGGTTTCCTTAAATTTCAATTTCAAATAGACACTAAATGTTCACTGTACATTTGTACTTCTCTATAGATATGTAAATCACTTCTTGAACAATCTAAACCATCGCGACTTTCCCAATTTGTTTTGATATGCATATGACCGTGGACTCTGTATATCTGTTTTGGTTCTTCAGGTGAAAACCCCACAAAATATGAAGTACTTTGCCCTACTCCTTTGTCTCATTTGCTGTGTTTATTCGTTTCCGTCCAATACCGAACAGAAAAGGTTTCTAATCGAATGTAAGTATATCTATTACTTGTCTTATTCTCAAGCAACTGGTTTATTTTATTGTTACATTTGGATAAAAATGCTTCAACCGGAAGATATCTATACTTTATATAGATACTCATACGTCATAGTAATTTATATTTATGACGTTTCATATTACACAACACGTAACTCGAATAATTCAGTCGTTATATTCCGCTCACTGAGATCGCTTCATTGATTTGTGACTTCTTTTTGAGCTAAAAAAGTATTTCCCCATAAACATCTAAAGCACATTGTTTTAATCCTTCTTATTTTCATTCATTATTTGAAACGTAAATCAAAACTACGCAGAATCATATAGCACGTCTCTGATTGGTCACCTGATTCACAGGGCACCTGAAGGATGTCTACTACACTCCGCGTTCAATCCCCATGAATGACTTTGACCATGAGAGGCGCTGTAATTATTTGAGTTACATGGTACATTGTAACTGACTTAATGCCAAAAGTCTGAATGTGGCCCTCAATGTGCATTTTAACGTCATTCGATTGTGACGTCATAATCGACAAATTGTTTGACGGCCCATTTAATTATGACACAATAGAAATGTCTGACAAAAGGTGTCTTGTAATTGGAAAATTGTTGAATGTGGCGTTAATTACAATTTAATAAAAAAATCAACCACAAAGCGGAGAAACCTGATTTTCATGACTGGTACTAGACATGTGATAAAATATTCTAATGACAATTATTAATTCAAATATTTACCTTTCACTATTTATTCTCGATCATTAGAACACTATTTCCAGTTACAGTGTGTTCTGTTCAATATATTCATGAGGTATATTCATGGTTTGATATATTTTTCAGCGATCACTGGGGACTGTCTGCAGGACTCTGCATGCAGTGGCTGCCATTCTACATCTCAAATAGGCAGTACCAGTTTATGCTGTCGTGACTGTCACCATGGCATCAGCGTTACCATTACCAACAGCCAAGCTGTTTGTTACTGTAGCAATCATTGAGCTGATAAAACACTGATCGAATAAAATATGATTCCCAAGTGTTCTTAGTCTTTGACCATAATTTCTACTAATTTCAAATGGAAAGAACAGTTCAAATTCTAACCCCCCCCCCCCAAGCTAAAATAATCGTATTTTACAGTGGTAATTTTTAGATGGATTTGGCAATACATTTAAGTTATTCATTGGCCACGTGTGACACAAAATTCTGTGTTGGAACTCTACTTCTATTTTATTTCTATTTCCAGCCGGCGGCAGGTCGGTTTCCTGTCCTTCAGATGAGACAGTAAAAACCGAGGTCTCGTGTCACAGTAGGTGTCGGCTCGTTAAAGAAACCTCACTGCTCAATGGCCTTAAGTGCCGAGCATAGGCCAAAATTTGAAGTCCTTCACCGGCATTTGGTGACGTATCCATGTGAGTGAAAGATTCTTGAGTGGGACATTAAACAACAATAAACGAACAATCAGACAAATCTGTGATGGCTTGTCGGGCTTAAAGGGTTAAATCCTCATTAAAGCCTTATTGAACTACCTAACTTTAATGAAACTAAGAGGCTTCGTCATTGAATCTAGTCTTGTTGTATGAAATAATCTAAACTCATTAAACAAGATAATAATTAAGGCATAAAAACGACTATATCTACTAACTATGCATGAATCTACGAAATTTTAAAGCTCACACCATTCTGATACGACATATTTATTTACACTGAAATGTGACGTCATTTCTTGTGTCACAGCACTATAATTTAGTGTAATAGGTACTGGGCAAACTAATTACAGTCTATCTAACGGTGGACTCTTGTGGTTGACTGTAGTCTAATGATAATCGAAGTTGTTTGTAAACACAGTAAATAAAATAAATAAATAAACAAGTCAATGTATAAATAAATAAATAAATAAATAAATAAATAAATATATATATATATAAAGAATCTGGGATACCAAAGTATAAATCTTAAGAATGTCCAGGATACAGATAGGTAAAAAGGGACAAACACGGACCTCTGGAAACCAAGAGGTGGGATCAAGTACCATGGAGGGGTAAGCATCCCTTGTCGACCGGTTACACCTGCCCGAGTCCACAGTCAAATTCAAATGAATTACGTGAGGAACGAACCCTTGTCACAATTGGTATATCTAAAACTAAACCCACTTTTTAGCCCCCCGAAAAGAATTCAAAGGTTTAATATTGCGCAGACTAGATCTAGAGACCTCAGATTTTGAAGATGATGTATTTTCAGGGCTTATAGTTATATGCTACTACTACATAAATATGCTTTTTTATCTGGCACTTTTTGGGTATCGATAAATCGACTGAAAATGACTTGTATGGCCATGGGACTTAACTTTTGTGTATAGACTCTATATATCGTTAGTAAGCATAGACTTATAGAATCAGTTATGATATAGGTCTACATGTAGATATAGATTTAAACACAATAAGATTTTATTTGTTTCGTACGAAAGCAGGATGAGGTCATATTAACCACGTAAAAATTCGGAGCACCCCCTCCCCCGCGCTCTTTGCAAATTTCAGTATACATAACACATTGATAAATTGACAAATGCTAGGTGATCTGGGGTGTCCATTCCAGAAAAATATACAATTTTTCATGTCAGGAGAGGACATTTGGTATTCTATTTTTTCCCTTACGGCATACATATATCCTCTCCGACGGGTCAAATTGATCAGATGGATACCAGAATATCTCATGTCATTATTTTTTCTTTGTATATAGAATTCAAGATTGATAAAAACAAATATACAAATTCCATAGATAATGTCAAGACATTAAAGCGATATCAGCTGTCACGATGATTACCCCCCCCCCCCCGACATATAGTCGAGAATATGATAAAATGTGTGTTCAAATGCATTATCAAACACGTGAAATGTTGTAAACGATCTTCTTTTCGAAGTTATTTGTTTTATTAGAATTTAAGTTTCCCCGTACCTTAAAAAATCCAGCTGTATTTCGTATGCAATGACCTTTCAGATAAACTATTTCGCCATATTAAATGTACTTCGTAATTCCGTCAGGGGAAAGTGCATGTGTTATGTAAAATATATGCTTTTCAACGCTATTTTAAATACCTGAAGAAAATCGGATGAATATATGAATAGATATATCATATCACTAAAAGAAAATTTTCCGATCTTTAATGTTATCCTGAATGCTGACGTTGACAAAATCAAGACAATTTGACCGTGAAAAGTATGCGTACTTCATGTTTTACGATCGTGCCGCCATATCCGGTGGAGTTGGGCTGTTCATGATCATATGTGTTAAGAATGATAAAGCCGAGAATGCGATGGAACGAGTTAAAAAAGGGCCGATATCACCCTATATACCCGGCACGTAGACAATTATGAAACGAATGTTTTGAAACGACGAATAAGACCAACTTTGCCTGATGTAGGTATGAAATGATAATGTACGAAAATAAACGCAAAGGATAATAAGAATGAAATGTAGATTAACTGCAAATAGCACGTGTTTATTGGTCACTTGGTAATTCCACCAGATGGTCTCTTTGGAATATATATGAGACAGAATATTACATAAAATGGGCAAGTAAAATTTATTTTACCTACGACAGCTCCTATCGCCTATCGCTTTAAAAAGAATTATCTGAACTTGTCATCATGACATTATCCTTCAAAATAAGAATTTTTGCTGATAGTAGAACAAAAATGTGGATTTGACATTAATGGTGAACAAATATAGCAAAATGCAAATTGTTTATTATTCATTTATACTTCGCGCTGCACAGAATTAACCCTTTCAACCCTACAGACCATAAAAGACTTGTGTAAACAATAGAAATATAAAAATCTCAGATACCAAAGTATAAATCAATAGGATGTCCAGGACATAGATACAAATCCGGTAAAAATGGACAAACACGGACCTCTGGAAACCAAGAGGTGGGATCAGGTGCCATGGAGGAGTAAGCACCCCCTGTCGACCGGTCACACCCGCCGTGAGTCCACAGTCAAGTCCAATGAAACACGTGAGGAGTGTATCCTCGTCACAATTGGTACAGACGTCTCAACAACCGCCAACGAAAAGGCAACTCAACATTTCACTTAGTGAAACAGAGTAGTCGCAAACAAGACTATTATACCGACCAAAGAGCATATTATTTAGAAATTGAGGGATGAAAGGGTTAGTTTTCATTTGTTTTATATTTTTGTTTTCGGAATATTAAATCGGTGGGGGACAATCCATTTCCATAAATTTCCAATGCAAATAGACACTGCATGTGAACTTTTTATTTGCACTTCTCTATAAATATGTAAATCACTTCTTGAACTATCTAAACTAATCGTTCTTAATTTGTTTTGATAAGTTTTTGATCATGGACTCTGCATATATCTGTTTTGGTTCTTCAGGTGAAAACCCCACATAATATGAAGTGCTTTGCCCTACTCCTTTGTTTTATTTGCTGTGGTTATTCGTTTCCATCGAATACCGAAGAGAAGAGGTTTCTACTCGACGGTAAGTATATCCATAACTTGTCTTATTCTGAAGCAACTGTTTGGCTTTATTCTTACTTTTTGTTCTTATCGTTATATTCTGCTCACTAAGATCGCTTCATTGTGGCTTCGATCTGCTTCTCTTTGAAATCAAAGAAGAATTTCCCCTCGAAAATCTAAAAAACCTCAGATACCACAGAATGAATCTTTAGGATGTGAAAGGTATATATGCAAATCTGGTAAAAATTGGACAAACACGGACCACTGGAAAGAGGTGGTTTCAGGTGTCGTGGAGGATTAAGCATCCCCTGTTGACCGGTCACACCCACCGTGAGTCCACAGTCAAATCCAAATGAAATACGTGAGGAACGAATTTATATCCCTCTTCTTTACATTCAACATTTGAAACGGGAACTCAAACTACGCAGAATCATTTTGCAATTTTCTGATTGGTCAACTGATTCACAGGGCACCTGAAGGATTTCTACTACACTCCGCAGTATCAGTTTATGCTTTCATGACTGTAATCAGGGGGTCCACGTTACCGTTGACAACGGCCATGCTGATTGTCAATGTCCAACAGAATTGATATAACATTGATCGAATAAAACATGAACGTCAGGTATCTTATTTGTTATTCTGAAGTTGCAGTTCAATAATTACATATAAAGTTACAATTACAATTAATATTATGTTTTTCTCTCATTAAATCAAACGGCTTACTTAATAACTGAATATATCGGGTTTTAGTGTATTTATAATTAAAAATTAAAGATCCGTCAAATTATAACGATAGTTGGGAAGAATACATGCGGTAATTGATTAGGTTCAAACTACGACATCAGCACTAGCGAAACGTCAACACAATGACCAATTGAAAGTCCCACAAATGTTTGATTTTTATTCATTTTCGAAAAGATGTCACGTAAAGCGTCAAGATAACACGGGGGCATATATCTTTACGCTTAATAGAGGCCCAAGCCTCTGTCAATGTTCTACCGTGTGTGTACATGTATGTTGTATACTATGTGTGTACGTATTGTATACGACGTGTGTATATGTTGCATACTACGTGTGTATGTTGTATTTTACGTGAATGTTTTTGTATACGACGTGTGTATATGATGTATACTACATGTGTGTATGTTGTATTTTACATTTTGTGTATAAAAGTATTTTACGCGTGTTGTATACAATGTGTGTGTGTATTGTATACGACGTGTGTATATGTTGTATACTACAAGTATATGTTGTATACCACGTGTGTATATGATGTGTACTACATGTGTGTATACTGTATATACGTGTGTATATGATGTATACTACATGTATGTGTGTTGTATACTATGTGTGTATATGCTGAAAACAAATTGTGTGCATGTTGTAGACTACATGTGTATGTTGTAAACTACGTGTGCCTATGCTGTATACTACCTGTGTGTATGCTGTATGCTATGTTTGTGTATGTTGTATACTACATGTGTGCATGTTGCACACTATGTGTGTATGTTGTATACATATACGTATGTGTATGTTGTATATGAGAGAGAGAGAGAGAGAGAGAGAGAGAGAGAGAGAGAGAGAGAGAGAGAGAGAGAGAGAGAGAGAGAGAGAGAGAGAGAGGCAGTTTATGTAATGTTTTAAATACCCATACCTCTGGCCTTAGGTTTGACATAAAGAACAAACAGGCGTAGAAAGAAAAAAAAAGATGCATCCAATACGTCCATTTCGGGCTCATAATAATCAATTACATAGTCTAAGGATTTCTTCATGTTTATGATGCGGGGAACACTGAATATTTTTACCTGTCGCCTGATCACATACCTTTTTAGCGGCTTCAGTGAAAACTTTGTTCAGGAGTGGAATTCCTTTATGGCCTAGTGTTCGATTACCTATAATAAAATTTTTGTTGTCAGTAAAAATACAATATAATCTTTTTTTCTCTTCTAACAAATATACGTAAGCATTTAATGTCTGTTATCAAAACGACTTTTAATCTATAAACCTTTATCGATGTTTCATTTCTAATTTGGCCAGACCATAGTGACGATTTATTTGAAGTTTTTGCTCAACACTATACTTAAAACCTGCAATTGCAAGTTAAGAAACAATGTATCTATATCAAAGGTAGTATTGCTTTTAAATCAATCTAAATTAACTGGTCGCTCATAAGGCAGACATATATGTTGAGAATTTCCAATGAAGACATGCTCGCGCTGCTGCTGTGAACTTTGTAAAACCGATCGTTAAAGGGGCATTAGCTGTGTTTTTTTTCAAAAATTGTCTTTCCTTTTTTACTACTCAGATTGATATACAGTTAAAACAAAAGATATACACAGGCATACTATTTCTTGTATTCCTATATACTTTGCGAAAATTGTTTGAGAAATTCAGTTTGGCAATTATTCATTGGCAATCGGAGCCTACGGGATTACGTCCCTTTAATTTCTGACCGCTGCAATAACTGGCGCCACCGTTTTCGGTAGTTCCTGTTTCACTCTATCGTGACGTAATAATGGAGTGCGCTATTTCAATCATACTATTCTACATTACTTCGACTACCAACTTGTGATATTATTTATTCCGAATATTATTACTTATTCCGAATATTACCTTTGGTATTATCTTATTTTTGCAAGCATATTTCGTGTTTTTTAATAATCCAATTGTTTTAAAATCGTAATGATAGATAACTGCAGGCCGGCCATGGTCTCGATACGACTGAAATTTGGCTCTAATCATATATCATAGCTAGCGATGCGATAAAAATATCAGTGATTATCGTCCATATAGATCTAGATAACGTGAAAATAAAATTTAAATAAAAATTATGTATGTAAATAAGAAAATATGAAATACACAATCACCGACTTTGTAGGTTTTTTGTGATATATGTCCGAGTTTTCACAGATGTTCCATATTCTCGATGTATATCGATTTCGGACAAATCAAATCCAGTCACAATACCACTTAAAGTCGATGATCTGCTGATATTATATTCGTCTGTGTACGGTCAGAGCAATCGTCGGTATTTACAAAATCCTTTGACACTGTACTGTCCCAGTATTTTCTTAACACCAGTACGTCCGCGTAAGCAATAGCTTGCAAATCACGGAGTCTGTTGGATGAAGTTGAACTAGATCTATTTAATAAATACTGCTAAACCTATTTAGAAATACCTCATCAATTCCCATGAAATTAAAATTCACATTAATTCAGCAATCTAAATATTTCCCGAGAATCTCTCTCTCTCTCTCTCTGTCTCTCTCTCTCTCTCTGTCTGTCTCTCTCTCTCTCTCTCTCTCTCTCTCTCTCTCTCTCTCTCTCTCTCTCTCTCTCTCTCTCTCTCTCTCTCTCTCTCTCTCTGTGGCAAATTTAATTGTCAAAACATTTCATCAAATTATAAAGTCGGCTTACACGTTCATTTATAGTTCAAAACCAAATGTCCGAACAGACAGGGAATCGTACTTGGGCATCATAGACCAATACGATAATGATTAGTGATAAACAGAAGTGATCTTGGGCTTACGCTCCTGAAAAATTCCCTTTTATCTAATCTAAAAATTCCGATACAGGCTCAAATATTATTACACTTGCAAATTTACTGTATTCAAAGATACTAAACGTAGCGATATATATAAAGCTAACATAAAGCTTTATATATCGCTGCTATACGAACTTTAATATTTTTAAGCAAATTATCATTTCTAATTGACTTCAAAGACCTTTTTGAATTACACAAAATTAGATAACTTTCCCTACTTTATTATTTTATACATAATTTAACTTTATTACCGATATCGTAGACATATCTTTGTCGATATACAAGGATTTATAAGATCCACGATATATAAAACTTTAAATTATCTCCTTCCTTTATCATAAATTGACTCTGATATTGTTACTTTTAATTTACTTTGTTGTTTTTAATTTTGATTTTCAATTGTCAATTAATTGTCGAGAAATCTATATATAACTACATTGTATAACAGACTTGTAGTTTTTGCATTCGATAAACTTGGGACTATACCATTTATTACTACAGGTTATTCAAATAATCGTTTCAAGGACCGCCTGGGTATTGTTTATTGGGACGGCATCCCGCTGACAGGTGAAGCACACACGTATGATGACTCTCAGCATGATATATCCGGTCTTGATAAAGACGAGTGATCTAGGCTACTTATGTATCCTATTGGTATTACACACCAGTCTCGGAGAAAGACTTTGGAAAACTATCAATATATGTACTAGTACTAATTCTTAAATTGTTTTATACCGATTCACAATGAAATGAATTATCAAAAATTTAATATACTACAACTTTTGAACATATTTATTTACACATATGTGAAAATTATAAATTAGTTAAACTGATCAATTGTTCTGTTAGTAATCTATATCACCCAGCCAAGCACATTTCCCACTGATGGAAAACCGGAACTACTCTCCTCGCGTATAACATATTCTCGACCCTGATTCGTGGTGTTAAAAGCGCTTTAAATGGCGATAGCGGTAGGATCCCATTAATCAATTCAACCTTAATATTTGTATATGCATACCACACAGGACCTGACCTTATTTTCACATAATATATAGTACGTAAGATTTGTTATGCCCGTGTAAAGCTTTTATTTGCTATTTTACATCAAGTACAAGTGGGATAAATAGTAGAAAAAATTATCAATTTTTCTTTTTGTAAACACAGAAGATTATGTCTCTTTGATGCATTTCTTCAATCTAAAAACTGCATATTAAATTAATGGGATGTAATTAAATATACTGAATTTAAAATACACTGTAAATTATACAAATTGCATAGAAATCGACAGCATACTAACCCACCCAAAGCTGGTAATGTATCCATTTGAAATATAAAATCATTGAAAAAAAAAATTAATAAAAAAAATCACATATGTATACATATATCGCAAGAGACCTCTTACCTGACACAGGTGAATCACTGTTAACGTAAGCTACAACTTTTGATTTAAGCCACTTCATATTATCCTGTGAAATACATTAAACTATATTATAAACATAATATCAAAGTTATAATGCTCAAGACGATCGTTTCTGTCAATTAGACTTCATCAGTTGAGTTCCAATTTTAAATAGATTTTCTACAGGGAAAATGGTATAATACAAGGCCAAATAATAAATCTTAATGCATAGCTAAATCAGCCTAAGGATAACTACAGTAAAAAGATGCCTATCTTAGCTTTTGAAAAATTTAGAATTTAAATGGTGCCAAATATTACTTTAGAATAATAAGAAGAAGTTTTTGAAGTATAGTTTTTTTTTCAACATAAGATTCGAATAGAAGACACCGGGATTCGGCGTTATCAAGTTTGGGATATTAGTATTCTCTATTAAATGAATGGTCATACTTCTATTATGCATATATCTAACGGTCTGGTGGCAGAGCGTTCGACTCGCAAGAGGAAGGTCCCGGGTTCGATTCCCAGTACTGGGTCATATCAAAGACTTTTTAATGACTATTACTTCGTCAAACGCTCGTCATGAGAAGTGAAAGTCGAGGGTCTTTCGGATGAGACTTAAATTCGAGGTTTCATGCCACTACAGGCGTGGCACGTAAAAGAACTCTGCATTTGCATCGGTCAACAGCACAGGCCCAAATTTGTGATACTTCATTTAAAGTTGGTGACATCTCAATAAAAGTGAAACATTATTGACGGGATTCAAAACAAACAAACAGAAATCTAACACCTCGAGACCTTATAATTGATTATTTCTTTTGTTTTTTTTACAAATATTGTACATTAAGAATGATAAACTAAAACTATTCAATTTACCTCTACCCACTCATATGAACCAACAAGTCCATACTCTTCCGCATCCCAGCTACACAAAAGAATACTTCTGCGGGGACGCCATCCTGAAGATACAAGAAAGACAGAAACCAAAGTGCAATCTGTAAGTGGGTGTATAGGACATCAATTGAACTCATATTTTTTTTTTTATAAAAGATGTTGTCTAATCACGTGATTTTATTTTTTTTATCAAAATGACAGCCTGTATGCCTCTAAGGTAGAGTATATGACATCTATAAACGAAAAACTACTAATTAACTACAGACTCTTACCGTTTTTATAAAGAAGCCCAAATATCCTCGAAATTTCACTGATTATAGTCGTTCCTGAGGTGGGGTCACTTCCTCCATAAACCCAAGCATCATAGTGGTTGCCCACGACAATATACCTATCTGCATAGTACACAAATTGTCACAGTTAAATATAGAAGGGAATCAAGCAATTTTCACAAAATACATGTACATATGAATTTATTGATTTATTATTTTTTATGCCTGTGTATATCTCTTTTTTGTTATTGTATATCAATCTAAGTAGTAAAAAGAAAAGAAAATGTTTGGAAAAGACCACAGCTAATGTCACTTTAAAATTAATCAAAACATCTATGTTTTTATTCAATCTGCCATCTCAAGCAATTTTCACAAAGTTTTCTTTTTTGTTATTGTCTATCAATCTAAGAACTAAAAAAAGAAATTGTTTTTTTAGAAAACACCGCAAATGCCCCTTTAAGCAAATTGTGTAATTATGAAGAACATGTTTCAAGTTCTGTTGTACATTTTGCTGTGGTATATCACGATCACGTGATCATATAAATATTGTCATCATCAAGTAACAAAACATCGTCGATATACAATTATAAATTTATAGTAATGAATGCTGGTCGGATCTGATATACTCTATATTGGAAGTGAAAATGACCAGATATAAAGACCTAATTTCAAAATTTTGTAAAATGTATTTTTCTTGTAACCTCAAGTAAATCATTGAAATTAACATGATAAATATACCATGGTATTTAAAGCGTTAATTTACTGTTCTCTTACAACAAAAACATTTAATATGACATTACCGATGCATAAGGCTACCTCACTCTCGATATATATACATACCTGGTTCAATGTCTCCAGTAATTTTTCCTATGACATTATAAATCGGACGTTCCTTTAATTCATTGTGCACTTCCAGCTTAACCTTTCTGGAAAAGAAAGTACATTTTTATTTCTGTGATACAAAAATAAGTTGTTTAAAAAGCTGTATTCTCTCTCAATAGTTTCTATATCTATAGTTACTTAAATATGAATACATTAAATGACTAATGTCAATACTTCTGTTTTACGAAGGTTATGTAACGATTCCATTGCCATATTGATTTTTGTTTTTCCTCGGACTGAACCGTCGCTATTTTATTGGGTATAGAGAGTCGCCTTCCATGGTTCTATGTACGGCAGTAGCAAAAAAAAATAGACGGCAATGGCGGATGATCCACAATTTTATCTACAGAGGAAGTTGAAGATATTTCTTAAATGAGGATATGGTCCTCAACAAAATAAAACAGTTATTGGGTTGATTACTTTGCCTCGTCTTACAAGGACTTGATTGACCCAACATATTCCTGTGGACGAACCTCGACTTCTATGGAATTGACGAACCCGCAGTCATATTCCCATGGACGGTAACAAACTTAATTACCAATAATGCATAGAGTGAAACGTCAATGATTCTGTTATATATAAATTAAGTATGGAATCCAATGACAATAATTATCTTTTACATTGATAATGTATGGAGTTTGTGATGAGTGCGCATTCAATTAATTTACAACAAATGTAAGAATAAATCAATACACGAAGTTTCAATATAATTACCGAAAAGACATGTGCATAAATGTCTGGAAATATTGGATTTTCCCTTGACAGTGATGCATTTGCAGTTATTTTTGTTTTGTTTTAGGGAATACCCCTTCATGTTTTCATGCAATTCATCTGGTGAGCAGCCTTTCACGTGATAACTAAAAACCCAAGAAATCGATTTCTGTTTGGAATTATGTGGCAGATATTAGGAACTCCTATGCCTAAGTGACGATATATCTCGTTCGCCGCCTTCTGTTTTTTGTCAGGATGCAATGTTGAAGGGAATGCAACGGTCGATATTTTCCCATTGAATAGAAATAAACTTGATTATATGAGAAGATATATTTAAGTTTTCTTTAATATCTACAATAGTACTGTACTCCCGGTTATTTTCGATCTTCCATGACAGAAAACATATTCGCTCCGTCTTAAATTTGCCCTAAATCACTATAATTTCATTTTTGGCACATTTGTTTTTTTGTTTCAGTTAGCTTAAAAAGTTCACATTCATTTGAGATTCACGCTCTGAGCTAAGGACGAAAATGGCGAAAATTAAAATGGAGCGAAGATTTCTAGGTATACAGTTGTTACAATAAACGACTCAGCTTCACTTTCAAATTAGCTACTTTGGGAACATTTCAGATCAGTGTAATCATTCTGTACAACATAACTTTACCTGTTTTTGTCCAGACTGTGAAAAGTACCGTTTTCATTCTTGAAACTAAAAAAAAACAAAACAAATATATATCAGATAAAAATTATTCAGACAGTTATAATTGTTATAAAATGTTATTAAATATTCAAATTACATGTACATGAATATTCAAAAATACATTCCGATACCAAATATCTCACATGGAATAATAATAATTGACAACAGTACAAAAACAAGTTACATGCCAAAATTCATCGATTATTTAACAAATTTTGTTAACCAAACGACCATCTTTTCACACATTTCTATATATATTATCAACAATACCAGAGTTATAGTTTTACAAATGAAGCTAAAACAAATGCCCAAGACGATCATTTTTGTCACTTGAGTTCAAATTTAATATTCATAAGTATATATTTCCAAACGAATAATTGGTATCATACAAGGCCAAATGGTAAATCTAAATGCGTTACCAGATCCGTCTAAGAGTACTTCATTTTCACAGATAAACGTCTTGAGCATTATAACTTTGGTTTATGTTTATAATATTTATAACCACTAGGTCGTTGCCACTGCTGGTGGACCGTTTGAGTCCCCGAGGGTATACATAAACCTAGTTCCTGGTATTTCGGTACCAGCTGATAATCTTATACTAAAATAATATTTGGCACTGATAACACCATTTAAATTCCAAATCTTTCTAAAGCTAAGATAGTCATCTTTTTACAGTGGTTACTCTTAGACGGATTTCGGCTATACTTTTAGATTTTTTATTTGGCCTTGTATGATACCACTTTCTCTTTAGAAAATACACATACATTTTAAATTGGAGCTCAACTGATGAAGTCTAATTGACAGAAACGATCGTCTTGAGCATTATAATTTTGGTATTATGTTTATGATAATTATAAACAAACAAAATAATTTCTTACGCAAAAATGGCATTAGCATCTCCTGCACTAATTGGTTGACATGGTATTTTGGGCATTCTCTGAAGCGCCTTTTCATTGGACATGCGGTAAGCATATTCTGTATTATAAACAGTAAGAAATATTAGCTGAAAAATGTCTATGTGCGCCGAAGTATGCCATTAGAGGCAGAGAAAATATCAACAAAAATCATGTGACTTGTGAACAGTCGACTGAGGATGCTAATACCTCCAAGACACCTGATCACACCTCTAGTGTTTTTATAGATATTCGTGTTTGTCCAATATACATCAAATTTGTTTGTCCTCTGAACCTCTTGTTGATGTAATATTCACCAAATTTGTATAATGTCTTCTGCACCTCTTGTTTGTTTAATTTTCACCACATTTGTATAATGTCTTCTAGACCTTTTGGTTGTGTAATGTTCACCAATGTTGTAAAATGTCTTCTGGACCTCTTGTTTGTGAAATGTTCACAAAATTTGTATAATATCTTCTAGACCTCTTGTGTAATGTTCACTAAAGTTGTAAAATGTCTGCTGGACCTCTTATTTGTAAACTGTCTTCTGGGCCTCTTGATTGTGTTAAATTCACCACATTTGTAAAATAGATGTCTTCTGATCCTCTTGTTTGTATAATGTTCATCAGATTTGTATAATGTCTTTTGGACCTATTGTTTGTATAATGTCTTCTGGACCTCTTGTTTGTGTAATGTCTTTTGGACCTATTGTTTGTATAATGTCTTCTGGACCTCTTGTTTGTGTAATGTCTTTTGGACCTATTGTTTGTATAATGTCTTTTGGACCTCTTGTTTGTATAATGTCTTTTGGACCTATTGTTTGTATAATGTCTTCTGGACCTCTTGTTTGTGTAATGTCTTCTGGACCTCCTGACTGCAAACATTTCGGCAACAGTGTTTTAGATGTAAAATATGATTTTTCTATTTGTCCAATTCCGTTATTTTATGGAATTGTATGTAATCAGATCACGTGACGTCAACAGAAATGTGACCTTGGTAATTTACAGTCTCGTAATGTCTACATTGACGACATTCAATGATATATTTTTCAGGTCATCTGAGTGGAGGAAAAGTTAAACTAAATGTTCATTCTTGTAAAGTTGATAAGTGCCATGCCTTTCCTTTAGGCTACTTATCAAATCTGGCTCCCTACACTCAGCATAATACATATTTCTGGCCAACTATGCCATAAACTCATTAACCGGAAGATATGTAGGACATATATTTCGTTGAAGGTGCATAATATTATTACGAACCATGTCGGAACGGGACAATTCGGAAAGGTCTATTATACTGATTTCCCTGTACATGTTTGTTGTTTTAAAGACATTAGTATAATTGTTACACACTCTGTATAAGTTTGAAGATATTTACAGTCCAAAATGATTCCAAAGTTTAGTGTGGGATCAGGTTTCATGGAGGAGCGTGTACTCCCTTGTGATTTAAAATGATGCAATAAATGTATAAAAATAAATAATATCTTATTGTTTTGTAGACTAACAGTAACACCCGTCAACTGCGAATGAAAAGAGTATGGACCTAAGCATGGTATCCGACTTGTTGAAATAATTGCAGATATGATGAATTGAACAAGTGCTGATAAAAATCTGACAATTATTTTACGTTTTTATAATTTTTTAAATACTTAAAAAACAATTATTTTTATCTTACCTGTAGCCGGGTATCCCGGTGTTGCCTGGTCACCTTTGTGCATGACAACATTACCACGCTGTACTCCAGATTCGGGCAAGAACCACGTATCCGGATATGCAGATTGATTACCCGGTGGGCCATAATCTTTAGCGTCACTAAAAAGGATAACACCCGCTGCTCCCGCCTGTTCTGCATTTTGAACCTGATATAAAGCAGACGGTAGGTTGTATGAATACCTTCAGTTTTACACTTTCGACAGTTTGTTAGTGGGTTATTATATGCAACAATAAACAGGGTGGTTCATATGACTAAGATGAAATATAATTTTTTATGTCTCTGTCTGTCCATCTGCCTGTCTATTTGTCTGTCTGTCTATCTATCTATCTATCTATGTATCTATGTATCTATCTATCTATCTATCTATCTATCTATCGTCTGATCTGTATATACAGTCACCTTTGTTGAGCAGTTACGTCCTCTAAGTGGACAGTTTCAATTTCCTTATAGAATTATACCCCAATGAACACCTCTATTCAGCGAAAATTCGAGGCTGGATGGAACCTATGCTAATTTTGTGAGAAAGTTTGCCAGTTTACTTGCTGAAGGCCATTGTTTTCTTCCAATGTACATTGTAACCGGGTTCTCTCCTTCAACATTAAAACTGAACAACACCATATAACTGGAAAATTCTTAAGTATGGCGTAAAACAACATTCATTCATTTTTTTTTAAAAAAGTCTAACGATTTTAAATCCTTAGAAATGTTCAAATATTTTTATATGATTCTGACAAATCTAATTTAAAGATCGTCTTTCAAAAATTTAGTAAAAAGTATGTTTTGGTAAATATTTGTTGTAAAAACTTAAATCAAGTTAAAACAATAAAAATAATTAAGAAGCCGTTAACACGGCATTTTTTGCATGGGTATTAAATATACTTACCAAGTTTCCTCTAAACATACGCCCATATCGGACCATGACCACCTTCCCGGTCAAATTGATACCTTTTTCTTCTGCTAAACGATATTCATATTCCTTTCCATACCAAAGCTCTATCAGCTCACCCTGATAATATGGTACAGCATGAAAACTATTGTATGTAACATTCTAGATATTGTATAAATGCAGATCTCTGTCCCATCGATTACAGATTTTTCTTATATTGACTATCAGGCAGTAAGACCGTCCAATCAATTACAGGTTTACATATATTGACTATCAGGCAGTAAGGCCGTCCCATCAATTACAGGTTTACATATATTGACTATCAGGCAGTAAGGCCGTCCCATCAGTTATAGGTTTACATATATTGACTATCAGACAGTAAGGCCGTCCCATCAATTACATGTTCTCATATATTAACTATCAGACAGTAAGGCCGTCCCATCAGTTATAGGTTTACATATATTGACTATCAGACAGTAAGGCCGTCCCATCAATTACAGGTTTACATATATTGACTATCAGACAGTAAGGCCGTCCCATCAATTACAAGTTTACATATATCGACTATCAGGCAGTAAGGTCGTCCCATCAATTACAAGTTTACATATTTTGACTATCAGGCAGTAAGGCCGTCCAATCAATTACAAGTTTACATATATTGACTATCAGACGGTAAGGCCGTCCCATCAATTACAAGTTTACATATTTTGACTATCAGACGGTAAGGCCGTCCCATCAATTACAAGTTTACATATATTGACTATCAGACGGTAAGGCCGTCCCATCAATTACAAGTTTACATATTTTGACTATCAGACGGTAAGGCCGTCCTATCAATTACAGGTTTACATATATTGACTATCAGACGGTAAGGCCGTCCCATCAATTACAGGTTTACATATATTGACTATCAGACAGTAAAGCCGTCCCATCAATTACAAGTTTACATATATTGACTATCAGACAGTGAGGCCGTCCCATCAATTACATGTTCTCATATATTGACTATCAGTAAGGCCGTCCCATCAATTACAAGTTTACATATATTGACTATCCGGCAGTAAGGCCGAACTTTTATTTTCGTGTAAACGTACACGTTAATAATTAGCAATTTCCAGGAATATGACTTCACATATAAAACACTCATACTTAGGTATACCAGTTGGTCCAAGAGACAATGAACATGGGAAAAACATGGCCCCGTTGGTAGATCAAGAGTGGGATCAGGTGTCTTGGAAGAATAAACATCCCCTTGATACATTGGTGAATCATTAAAAGGGAACCGATTAAGGAATGCTTTTGTAGTGTTTGGGTCGCTAGATGATAGGTTATAATAGCATATTTGTATTTGTTCGGGAGAATGTAATTTATCGAGTTAACACTTTTGTACTTCTAAAGTGTAAACATTTTAAACAGATGCATTTAAAGGAGCATTAGTTTTTTTAAAACCAAATATTTGTATACTGTACATTTACTTAAATTATCAAAATAAGAATACGCATCATGAGTAATGATATCCTGTAATCATTAAAGGAGCATTAGCTCTGTTTTTTTTTTTTTTTTTTTTTTTTTTTTTTTTAAATCTTCCTTTTCTACTGCTTAGATTGAAATATACAAACAAAAAAGCGATAAACACAAGCATAAAAATTCTTAAATTCCTATACATTTTGTGTAAATTGCTAGGGAAACCTAGGTTTGGCAGCACTTTTTAAATTGCAATTGATTAACTCAACCTTACTATATGTATATGAATACCACACCGGAACCAACATTATTTTTACAAAATATATAGGATTAATTTTTTTTATTGTGTTGTGTATGGCTCTCATCTGTTTATTGTACAAGTTCAAGTAGTAAGAGTAGAAAAAAATCGAAATAATCTTTTGGTAAACACAGCCAATGCACTTTTAAGTAAAAAGTATAATTTTCAGCTTCGGAATAATAATAATAATAATAATAATAATAATAATTATAGTAATAGTAATAATAATGATAATGATAATAGTAATAATTTGATTTGATTTTCTTTTGTTGTTCTACACTTTGAATACTGGCATAAAATAATTGGTGTAACAGATTATCTAAGTTAACATCAAATTGCCCATTGCTCTCCATTATATAATGGAAACTGGCAAATAAAATAATGGACGTTTGCAAAAGTGAATAAATAAATAAATAAATAAATAAATAAATAAATAAATAAATAAATTTTGGTTTCCGTTTAATTTATATTTTCTCGCCATTTTCATCTTAAGATGAAAGAACGAATTTAAATTGAAGCATGGAATTTTGTTTTCCGAAATTTTCATTTAAGATGAAAGCTAATTTAATAGAAAGGACATACATGCATACATGCCATCCATGAGACTACAGTGATTTAGGGCGAATTTATAATAAGGTGAATATATTAAGTCTAATATAGTACATCCAAGTAACCTTGTAACAACCATTGGTTCCTAGTTAATGTTTAACACTACAACACCAGAAATACCACCGAGTTATATTTAGATGTTGCTGTAACAATTATATTTGCCCAATTCACATAACTTGGTGGGATGGATTTAACCTTTTGGCTAGCATACGGATGGTTCTAATCACTTTTCGGTTAAGCCTGACTTAAAAGAAATGCATATAGTGATTAATCAGGGAAGTGTAATTCTAACCCATTCATCCCTTGAATATCAGAGTGGTATGATATATTTCATCGTTTAAGACCAGTCTATTATGGTATGTCTAGAAGAAAAGGTTTATGTCGCTTTGCTGCATTACCTGAAGTTTAAACCCAATAAGGTCAATATAGAATTCACGAGACTCAGTCCCACCAAGTTATATGAATTTAATTATTGCACGTCGTAAAATAATCCCTACACAAAAATACTATAACGTTACAACACCAAAGGAACCATTGACTCAATGTTAATTATACCATTGGCTAAAAGTATAGAGTTATTTACTGTTACAACGACTGAGGGTCCACTGGTCTAAATGGTTAGATATTCATGTTACGTGTAGCCAATCAACATGAATGGCATTATATTAGCTCTGTGTTAAATTTACGAGTAACAATTGTTGACTCATAGTTCAATTTTCGAATAACAGACAATTCCAGAAATACATAAAAATCATGTGATATCGTTACGTTACAACATGGATCACGACACCAAGAAAAAGCTAAGAGCGGCGATCCTAAATGAAGAACCCGAAAGAACTCTAGAGAACCCTAAAGAACTCTAGAGAACCTTTATTTTCACTATTCGTTATTATGTCGGCGTAAAAATAGCAGAACTTTAAGCTTTAGAACACATGCAATTCAAGCAATATCAATTTTACGGGGTTAAAATGTGAACAATAAAATGACAGAGGTTCTTAATATTTACGATGTCCTAGAATCGCGGCAGTAGACGCCATGTCAAAAGACAACTCGTCCGGCGTAAATATCCCAAACAACAGGTATATACATGGGTAAATGAGTTAAAGATATCAATTAGTTAAATAAAAGTGAATGATGAAATAAATATATAAGTAAGAATTCGTTAGAAGTATTTGGTTGAAGCAGAGAATACCCAAAGGGAAAAATTTCCGTCTCTAACGAGCTTATCTTCATTTTTTTTAAATCATTTATCTATTAAATTCAAGTTTTTTGTCTACAAAGGGCATATATGTAGGCTGGTCGTATTCAAGACATTGATTCTACGTAAATTCAACTTAATACCACCGACTCCCGCCACAAACTCTAGGGTTCTCATATCTTTTTAGGGTTCTTCATTCAGTAACACCAAACTAAGTCTGTTAGAAATATGCTAACATATAATTCCAATACTCACATGAGATTGCATCTGCCCTGATACAAATTAATACAGATTAAAACGACATATAGTACTGCTTAGTTTCAACAGTATGATAGGGGAAATAATTTCTCTCAAATACCTGTGAAATAGATGTGTAGGACTGCAAACAATGGGAGCGGCAATAATGGGAGGTGTGGGAGAAAATAAAATTTGTAAATTTGTTCTTTTCGAATCAATACTTTGAA
The DNA here is from genome assembly GCA_030159075.1 of Atrina japonica. Lineage (NCBI taxonomy): Eukaryota > Metazoa > Mollusca > Bivalvia > Pterioida > Pinnidae > Atrina > Atrina japonica. Next base: position 759,682 of record BROG01000070.1, on the reverse strand, counting down.
AACAGCAAGCTTATTTTTTAATGAATCAAAATCAATTAAATCTTGGAGCATTATAATCCTTACCTCAACTGTGCCACCTGGGCAAAATGCATTGAAAGCCTGAACTTCTTCTGGATCTTTCCACTGGAATCCCAGATTTTCCTCTTTCGACCTACTTCTGAATAGTTCGTTGCCATTTTCATCAAGGATACGCACCTGTCAATTATAGAAATAAATATAGGGTTTAATTCCTCGACTTGCAATTTTCACGTTTTACTTTCTCCCGAACACATTCACAGTGTATTGACTTAACGGTTCGGGGTATCATCAGGTCCTGCAAAGGCAGTCCGTAATTTATTATACATATTAATTTATTAAATACTTATCCACTGCTTCATAAATGCACGGTTTTATCAACACCGTGAATAAAGCGAAAATTAACACCGCGAGTTATCTTCCCATTACTGTATATTTCTGGCAATTAGACTCCTAAAAAGTTCGTGAATTAATAATCACAATTAAATAACAATGCTCTATCTATAATTGTTTATTCTGAAACTGACCGGAGGAATGGTCAAGCATTTATTTTCGCGTTCAGTAATGAAGTAGTAATTAATTAATGTGCTGAGCATCGGAACATTTCACTGGAAGGTGCTCCAAAGATTCTCATGGGCAGGGGAACTATTTCTAAACTAATTATAGATTGATTTATGATTGAAAGTAACTAATCAAATTTTAGGATAGAAAAAGAGTAACCAATCAAATATTATAACTAATATTTTATGACATTCACTGAAAGAGAACCTTGAAAACCATGTTCTTTTGTCACATTAAGTGGAGAGAGACGGATAGACAGACGGGACAGGACTGACAGACTTAGAAAAAGGCAAACAGAGTCAGATAGAGACTGCAGGCAAACAGAGAGAGAGAGCGAGAGAGAGAGAGAGAGAGAGAGAGAGAGAGAGAGAGAGAGAGAGAGAGAGAGAGAGAGAGAGAGAGAGAGAGAGAGAGAGAGAGAGAGAGAGAGAGAGAGAGACCGTGTTGTTGTATCCATGTTTAGGATATGACAGCAGGGCCTTATATTCCACTATTTCAGATGTCAAGCCGTATTGGAGATTCTTTCTGTGAATATAGTCAGCTATTTCTTTCTGATGTTTTGTTCCCGCTAACCTTGGTTTCTGGGTCAAGTATCTAGAAAATAAAAACAGCATGGGAAGATTATAATAAATAATTACATAATACCAAAATAAGGTTTTTCAAAAAGGGGCAAAAACAAATGCTCAAGACGATCGTTTCTATCAATAAGACTTCATCAGAATTTAGAATATAATAGGTAGAGCTCCGAAACAAATAGTGGTATCGTTTAAGACCAAAAAAAAATAAATCTAAATGTATTCCCAACTGCGTCTAGGAGTAACTGTTAAAAGATGACTATCTAAGCTGTTGAAGAGGTTCTTATCTGGTATAATATTATAAACAGACATTTTACGTCACTGAACACCTGGAATGAGATTTTCATGGAACTACAGCAAAGAAAGGGATGAAGTATTATACTGCACAATTCGTATTTGACGCTTTAACAGTCATCTGTTTACAAGTCTTTAAATGAGTACTTGAAGGGGCATTATCTTTGTTTTTTTTTTTCAAATGTTACACTTTTTACTGCTACTTAGGTTGATATAAAGTAACAAAAAGGGATATACATTCTTAAATTCTATATATTTGGAGAAAATTGCTTGTGAAACCTGGTTTGGCAATTATTCATTCACAATTTATTATCTCAATCTTACTGTCTGCATATGAATATCACACTGGACCTTAATTTATTTTCACAAAAGTATAGAAATATTATAATTTTTATGCCGGTGTATAGCTCATGTGTGTTATTGTACATCAAGTACAAGTAGTAAACGTAGAACGTTGGTAAACAGAGCTATAAATGCCCCTTTAAGGTCTACCAAGATATTTTACTAGCAACAAGGACAATTTTAACATCAGATCGGTTACACCAACCGTGAGTCCACAGTCAAATTCATATAAAATAGGCGATGATGAAATCCTCATATTGGCACATATGACTCAACAACCGCTATCGAACATGTAACTCAACATTTCATTTAGTGATATAGAGTAATCGCAAACAAGATTATTATATCGACCGTAAAATTTGCGGAACGTTGACATCAAACGCGATTTTCGATAA
>BROG01000070.1:720000-752500 GCA_030159075.1 Atrina japonica | reverse complement strand
ACAGACATCTCAAAAACCGCCAACGAAAAGGCAACTCAACATTACACTTAGTGAAACGGAGTAATCGCAAACAAGACCTTTATATACAAGACTATTACTATTATTAAAACTAATTTGATCCTTTTTCTGACTACAGTTAATCGACAATAAAAACACTTATTAAATGTCTTTACCGTAGTCCACAGACAAATTACAAATATCATTATATTATTACAGTCTACCATAAAAAACGAAAATCATTCCTAAATGGTTATGACCACCGTTTTTGGTTGGTGAAGCGATTCCAAGAGCACAGATGCCTCTTAGCGACTCCCACGTCTCCATGACCAACTCAGTGGTAATGGAAGATAAATATAAAAACGTAATTTGGCTATAGTTATTCAAATATAAAAAAGGAGTCTCCACGACTCGGTGAATACTTCATTATCATATAAATGGCTCTCTGATTGTTTTAAACAATGTGTGGAAATGATCAAAAGAATTACATGTGTGTACTTTTGTGTACAATTTCATATCTATACATACCCATGTTTTACATTAACAGCGATTAGCCATCTGGCCATAAAAGGTCAAAAAAGCAATTATACATAATAAAATGATAGAAATTGGTCAACTCTATAACTTTATACAAATCTCACGGAGTTTATTATTGCATCGTCGCGGAAAAAAAAAGAATGTCGTTAGATGAATACAAATTGATAGGAATAAAATGCGGTTCAAAGCTGAAAAGTACATCTTTGACGCAAAGAGTGTGTTGCAGTAAACGAACCACAAATAGGCATTTTTCAGTATCGACATATCATGAAATCGAATTAACTGTTGATTAAGTCACCTACAACACGGGAAAAATGAAAACAACCACATTTGATGTGTGGCAAAGGCTTTTAAAGTAGTCAAGCCGCTCGTTAAAGCAAAGCCAAAGCGAGCAATAAACATTTCTTTACTTCTTGAAATGATTCAGTTTCATGATATTGTCATATTGTAAATTTTAAATTTACTGGGTGGCAATCTTTGCATTTACTCTCGCTCAGTAAATTCAAACTTTACAACATAATAATATTACAAAATGTCGGATATTTAGGACCGTCCATCATACATTTATGTTGTTCGCTTGTTTGTGTTGTTTTTTTTTTTTTTTTTCGTGTTTTTGTTTTTAATTATTCTTTTTGTTTTTCTTTATTTCTAGTACCGCATTTAGATGTAAATATAATCTTTCGAATCTTGCCATGTCTTGGGCCTAAATTTTATTTCAGTCAATGATAAACTTGTCTTTGGTAATTAATAGTGAAATGAACATAAAAAATGTCGGCTTCAAGCAACTACAACTGGCAACTATAAAAGCTATAGGTCGACATGTTTAGAAATGCCACCATGGGTTTCATCAATGTATCATGTATGTTATTTACAAGTAACTCGGAAACGTCTTAAACGGGATAAGCTTTCCCATCCCCGATGCGTTTTAACTGAGGATGCATTTATTTTTAAAAATTGGCATTTTTCGGATGACGGAATCATTTTATGTGTTATATATGCCTCTGGTTTTATAATGCAAAAGAATAAAAAAATATTTATGTGAAATTCCGTTTAAAGGCACTGTTAAAGTTATGTGTCAGACAAAACTTATACCACTGTATCGAGGAAAATGATTACATGAAACGAATATTGCAATATAAAACATCAATTATGGTGTGTGTAGACAGAAATACTTGTTAATGTTTAAACAATGTATACCAATTTTTTGACCTCGTTTTGGTCAAGTTAATTTATATGTTAGCAATAAATAATACACTTTTGCATGAAGACTTACCTCTAATTATTTTCTGTGTGTGATTTTGATATGTTCAAGGTACGAACAATCTCGGGTACGAACAAGCCCGGTACGAACAAGCTCGGATACAAACAAGCCCAGTACGAACAAGCTCGGGTACGAACATGCTCTGGTACAAACAAGCCCAGAACGAACAAACTCAAGAATCTTTCACTCATATGGAGACGTCACCAAATGCCAATGAAGGGCTTCAAATTTTGGTCTGTGCTCGGCGCTTATGGCAATTGAGCAGTGAGGGTTCTTTAACGTGCCAACATCCACTGTGACACGGGACCTCCGTTTTTACTGTCTCATCCGAAGGCGATACCTTCGTGAAGTATACGAAATGCCATATGATACACGAGGAAGAGCCACTGGGTATGACGTCTATGTCATGTGAAACAATAACTATGTCACAAGGCGTTGAACATTATCCTCTTTCAAGTTTGGAGAAAATATTTCTCAACCAATCTGATACAAGTATAACTCAATTGAAATCATAAATACATTTGAAAATTAATCTCTTATGAAGACATAACCCCTCTCTGCTCTCTTTTTCGGTACGTTTAACGGGAATCTCAGGATTCTGTACTCTTCTCATCTCATGTCTTGGTTGAGATGTCACCAGCTATAGTTGAAGAACCTCAGATAGACGTTTTTCAAATTCTTCCATTCCGTTCAGTTTTGTCAGAATAGTGTGTACTCAGATAACGTGACTTCAACAGAGAGTCGGGCACGGTCGCTTCCGGTTTCGTAATATTAACACTGACAACATTTGGTGATATCTTTTTTCAGTTCATCCATGAGGAATAAAGTTTAGATAGATATTCTTTCTTGTAAAGATGACAAGTGTAATCAGTTTATTGTAGGTTGCTTCTCAAATCTGGCACCTATAGTACTGTATGTATTATATCCAAGTTCCAGGTCATATATATATATATATATATATATATATATATATATATATATATATATATATATATATATATATATATATATATATATATATATATATACACGATACAATGCTTAACCGGAAGTGATGATGTCCGCGTTTTCTCTGAAATTATTATATACTATTATGACGAACCGTGATGGAACAGAACACTGACTCGAAAAAGGTCTATTGTGATATGTGTTATGGGTGCATGCCAGTCGGCTGTGATGTTCCTTTGGCGTGCTACACCGGCCGTGACCAGGGAACTCGTTTTTAAGTATTATCCGAAAGACGTGTACTTCTAACGTCGAGCAGTTAGTCGTTATAGTATGGAGAGAATCGACGGAGCGGGCTTAAATCATTCGCGTTAAGCAGTTGGCGAAGGTTCAGACACACTGACCGTTGGTCCGCGAAGCCGTGTCAGCTTTAGCCATCACTTTACTTTGGTTAATTACTTAAATATATATATATATTCTCCCCTGAAACCACCATAGGGGTCATATAGAGCCAGATTATTGGTGCCCTCCCTTTCAAAATTATGTCAGGCATCTCCACTCGCCATCGAAGATGACCGTCATTGCTAAACTATAATTCCCCTCAAATGGTCATATCCACAGCAGGGTGACAAAAGTGACAAAAGTGAGGATTTTTTTTTATTTTCTCTATATATTTTATATAAAACCACATTTTTAAAAAAGCATTCATGGAGAGTCATTTCTAAAGCAGCTTTGATGGAACTCATACCATAAACTCAAAATATCTAACACTTAATTTTATATTTGCTCATAAAGTTACAATTATTTGTTTTCAAGATTTAAACGCATTTTAATAGAAACTTAAATTCTCTATGTCACAACTCCCTATTTGTACATATTAAAAAGAGACAGTAAAAAGGTATCTGTTGCAAAACCTATTAGAACTGCAAAGTGAAACAATGGATATCCATAACAAAACAAAGACAGAAACATCAATGTTGAAAATTGTACTTAAATTGATGAGAAATGATTTTGTAATATTATTTTGAAAAAAATGCAGTTTTCTATGAAATATATATACACAGGAAAATAAAAAAGTTTTGATCACTCAGTTTTGACACCGTGCTGTACTTTTAGTTTACGCCAGTATGTCTTCAGATTTGGGTTGCAGAGTTGCAGGTTATTAACTCTTAATATTAGACGGGGTTTAAATAAATGTTTGTTAATATTTGACAACATTATGCAAATTATGAAACAATATTTTCAAAAATCCACGTTGTATACTACAGGCCCATCTCAAATGTTTGTTTGTTTGTTGTTGTTTCACGTCCCACTCAAGAATCATTCAATCAGATGGAGACCTCACCAAATGCCGGTGAAGGCTTTAAATTTTGGCCTATGCTCGGCACTTACGGCCATTGAGCAGTTAGGGTTCTTTAACGTGCCGACACCTACTGTGACACGGGACCTCCGTTTTTACTCTCTCATCTGAAAGCCAGGAAACCAACCTGAGCCGGCTGGAATTGAACTCACGACCAAGAGTCGAGCGCGCTACCGACTGAGCCGGCAGACCAGCTCTCCCAATTTAAATGAAATTTGGCCTGGTTGGTTCCTACGGAGCCGTAAAAGTGACATGATGAAAAAAAGTGACATGGTAAGAGACATGAGGAAAAAAAATAAAAGTGACATGGTAAAAAATATAGATATCTCGGTCGCCCCGAAACATACCTCTGCAACAATGTTTGGTAAATTTTTAGTCAATGCTATGGAGATTAATGGCAAAGAGCGGGATCTGAGAGGTCTGCCGTGATTGGTCGGTTATCTCGGGCCCCGAGACTATAAGTCCAAAATCCAAAAAAGAATTTGAAGAATACTTTGAAATTCTTAATAATCACCATCCCGCAGTAAATTAGCGAGGAATCTATAGACTTTTTAGACACAACAGTCTTTAAAGGCCCGAAATTTAATGAAACAGGCCAACTAGACACAAAAGTTTTTTTCAAACCCACCGACACCCACCAACTCCTCCATAAAAAGTCATTTCATCCCAAACACACTTTTAAAGGCCTAATCAAGTCCCAAATTTTGAGATTCAAACGGATAAGTTCTTTAGAATCCGATCTCCAGAAAACAATCAACGTACTGTTTAGAGCCCTTAGACGAAGAGGATACTCTAACAGATTCTTAAGAAAAATAAAAAACGAAACCTTTTTTAGGGGGGCCTTTTTTGGCAAAGATAGAAATAGGTGTTGAAAATTAAGGCTTAGCGCCTAGATGTTTCTGGCGTGTGTGTGTATTAAGTTGGTTTAGCCCCCCCCCCCCCCCCACTTTCAATTTGCTTCCGACAGTGTTGTATATATATCTATATATTTACCATGTCACTTTATTATTTTTTCCTTATATCATAGCATCGTACCAAATTGCAAAAAGCGGTTATGTTCCGCTTACTAAAACTTTCAAGATAGTTCATTCCCCAGTCGAAAAGCCGAGGGTTTGTTGTTTCCGGATTTGCTGGACATGATATATCAGTGCATGGTTTTAATATCTATAATTTCAAGCGTGTAATTGATAAAGACTAAAAAGATGGATTCTTGGCTGCGGCAACTGCCAGAAGTTGTTCTGGCGAGGTATCCATTTATAAGCGCACTTAGCTTGATGATGCTTCTTGGAGAACGTGCAAAAGTAGAAAAGTATGATTTTTTTTTACAAGCGTTCATTTTGCAAGTAAATCTACTGTATATTTGTAATTTATTTAGTTCATGCTCAGAGACAGGCACAGGCGGATCATCGGAGGTGAATGATACTGATATAAGCATGATACTAAAACGTTTGCATAAAAATTTAAACCTGTATAAATTTGAGTCGTTGTACAAATAATATGAGCTATGGCAAAGCTTTAGCCTTTGAAAGCCAGTTTAGCTCGGTCTTTTGGGGTAAGGCCGCTCAAAGGAACATGAAAAGGTAGAAGTTACAGACAGGTTGTCTTTATACGGAGGTTCATTTATTATAATTTATAAACAGTTAAAGGTTATGTTTGAATGACCTCTATAGACGGGTGGCCTTACATTTAGGTGATTTTTAACCCTTTCAATTCTACAGACCACAATGGACCAGTCTAAACAATATGAAAGAGCATACTATATAGAAACTTTGGGTTGAAAGGGTTAATGCAAGTTTGATCCATATTCATGATGAAACATGATCCATATTTATTTCCATTACCCTTTCATAATCATATTCAGATATGGATATTCGCATTGATTTTGTGAGGCATGAGTGGAAATATCTGACCACAAGTGAGTCGTCAAAACTGTCACAAGATGAAGTATAGCTCTGCATTAAGGTATTGGACAAAATGCCAAATCTGTGCTAATTGAAATTGTATAAATGCTCAGAGACTCCTTTTGAAAGTGGGAACAACCTGACATACAATTCAACTTGATGTTGAATCATCTGCTGATCAATTGCATCATTAATTTCTTTGTTTACTTTCAGATTCCCTCCAATGGACCCCAAAGTTATATATGTTCATATTGGTATCTTCATTATTACTGGATTTTTGTTGTCAGCAAAATTTAGACGGAAAGAAGTGGCTTTAGTTTATGCAGGACAACTCTTTTATTTTGCATACAATATGTACTCGAATGCAAATCTGGGATACACCAAATGGCAGAGAGTAAGTAATATACAAATCAGAACTCGGATAAAATTTTCTGGTTCATATGCCACTGTGGCTAGTTTTAAGATCTAAATTCTAATGCACTGGGCACCAGAGAAATTTTACTCAACACCACAGCCCTTTCAGTAGTTTTTAGAGTAAAAAGACAAGTCATGTAATGTAGCAAACAAAACTGTAGGCTGCTTGCCTACATAGGGTGAGAAAAAAAGTTGAAAAATCACTAGTTCTTCGGGACGAGTGACTTTGAAAACCACTTGTTCCTAAACATCTTTAGCTTGTCCCAGTTTTCTATGAATTTGTATGGAACCAGTAAGACTTACTATTTTTTTCATATGGGACTAATAATTAATTAAAATGGCCAAAAAAGATTTTAAAAGCGTCGTGTTCATGGGATGTTTTAGAGGCTGAAAAGTAAGATATTATAGATCTTGAAGAAAAAATGACTCATCACTTGTTATGAGTACCCTATACTAACTACTACTCGTCTCCAAACCATTTTCACTCATCCAGGACGAGTGGAAGAATACATTTTTCTTGCCCTGTTGCTTGCTTTGGCTTGATTTAACTTAAGTTCCTTGCCATTTGTTCCTGTGAGGCAGAGAGATAGATTTTGGGGTATTGAGTGGCCCATATTTCCAATGGCTTTTTAAGCGCCACTGCACTTTACATGTACATTCAGATGAAGGTAATCAAACTGCACATCCTAGACCATTTACCCTCTATTCAGGCATATAGCTGTGTGGACAGGAGATAAAAATTGACTTCTGAAAATCTTGCACAATTGGATTCAAACTAGGGACCTTTACATTGAAGATCTGGTGCTCTACTATCAAAGCTACTCTGTCCCCTCAAAACTGTAGGGCTGAACTTTTGCATACATGTACATGTATATATGAAAATCAGCAATTTTTTTTCTGAACAGAAGATAAAGTAGCGGACAACTTCGATGGCTTTTCATCAGAATAGCCAACTGGCAGCTGTCATATTAATTTCCTTAATGTTGCAGTGAAATAATATATACATGTAATATATTTTGATGTTTCAGAAATGAATATTGAAATTGGATGTGCATTTATATTATTAAATTGTTTACATGCACAGGCCACAAAATACCAGAAATTGCCACAACCCATTTACAGTTTAAGCTAAAAGGAATGACCATAAAGATATCCTGCAGCTTAGGACTTAAAAGGAAATTCATTAAGAACAATCACTCCTGTGTTATTTTGTGGTCTGCATACATTGTTGTAGTGATACATAGACTCTTGGTCAAATCACTACCAGAGTTTTTGAAATTCACCGGTCTGACCAGAAAAAACGGTAAATTTTACAAAAGTTCGGTGAAATCTATCTGATCACTGCTCCAAATCACCAGTAATTTTCCATTTCTTTTCAATTGTATATATATATACAGACCAGTAAAAAAATTTTCTTTGGGCTGGAATTCCTTTATCAGGGTAAGTGGTCCTACATGTTTTGCTATTTTTCATGTAATTTTTTTATATATTTTGAAAAAATCCTATTTTTTCAGAAAAAATTAGTAAAAAATATAAGCTTTGTAGTTTTTTTCTGTTTTGAATGTAGAATCTTGATGATAATTCAGAAGATAAAGTAGCTGTAGATGGTCTTAATGACTTACTCATGGCTTGATTGTTCATTTTTTTTTTTTTTTTATCAGAATATTCCAACTGGTACTTTTTATTTTAAAGTCAGTTATTATATTTACATGTTATCTATATTTAAATTTCCTTTGGTTTCTCAAAATGTTTTAACCCTAGCACAGTTACACTTGCTTTTTTTTTATATATATGTTGTCTTTTCTTTTTGTAATTTGCAATAGATACTTGGAGTGTTTTTGAGATTAGATGACTAAAACACTTGTTTTTCAATATTTTTGCAATGAATTAGTCAAGAAACATTTAATGTTCATTACCATTTATTACAGTGTATACTTATTTCACAGTATAGTTTGACAAAATTTACAACTAGCTGATTTAAATTTTTTTGTTCCATATTTTTATAAAAATATTCAACCTGAAAATTTACATATAAATCTCTATGGTTTAAGCTGTAAGGAAGGGAATATGTACCATAGATATAGTTTTCAGATAAGTGACTTGGTGTTATACGGTTGCCAAAATCGAAAGACAAAATTAAAAAGTGGAAAAATTTCATCAGAGGGGAAAGACGATTATCATGGATACTGCTGTGTAAAAAGGACATAATTTAGTGGTTTACCACAGCTACGACATGGTGCACAAAGGTCACAAAACATTAGTAAATCGTTCTGTGATACATAGGAATTAAGAAACCAGAGTCATTGCCTCCATTCACAGCTTAAAGGGGATGAAAAAATTACAATACCAGAGTTTTTCTAATTTTAGTTTTAATCAACTTCATTTAAGGCCATGTTCAAGTGTCCAATAGACCAGCATGACCCTAAAACAAAAATATCGTACCTTCTTGCAGATGGAAATTTTATCGAAAAGAAATATCAGTGATTTAAAAGAGTCAGACCATTTCATTACACTATGACGAAACTCACAAGTCCAATGTATATATGCACATTAGATACTTTCATAATTCTTTTCAGATTTGACAAAGCCTTAGTATATGCTTGAAGGACCAGTAAAAGCTAATTCCATTTTTCTGCTCTCAAAGACCAAAATAGGCATGGATAAACTTCCAGCGATGGCCCAAATGTGATTAAAGACAATCTGGAGAGAGTTACAGTTGGGCACAGAACCAAGTTTTTAGAAGTTTTTTGATTTTGGGATTTCATACATGTCATGCATCTAAAGCTTGAATTATGGCCATGAAATTGAACATTAATAATTGATTGAGCCTGTTCACAGCTGGAAGGAGAGAAGATTTAAATCTTCAACTGAACTTAGATAAAAATGTTCATAACTCAAGTTGTAAATGGCTGTCTTTAGGTCCATGTGTCAAGTAGGGTATTAAGCCAGTGGGACTGGGGTTAGTGGAGTATATGTATCATCTTCAGTGTACAAGTACCAAAAAGTTGCAGCATTTATAATGGTTCTAGGATCACATCCAGCAGAAATGTTACTTTGGTGCAGCTGTACTTTCTTGAGAATGTGTTTCCATTGTTTGAGGAGTTTCTTGTCATTCAGTCGGATAATCAGATTCATAGCTCTATGATGTTGGAAAAATGATAAAATTACTGCATTGGTAAAGATAGTACAAAAAAATGTAGCTGACTTCCAAATCATCAAGGTCCCAGACTTTCAGAATACTAGGAAACAACCTGAATCCCTGATGGAGACAAAAGAAATGCATCTTGGGTTATGAGATCAAATTGTCCATTGTTTTAAAAAGAAACTACCTTTTAGTAGTAAACTCTTAGCCAGCTTACCTGAATCCAAGAGAAGTTAAGTGCAAATTTGAGTTGATAGCTATGAGAGTTGTTACTCATGAAATCGTTAATTGAGTTTTCTAATCATTTTAGACCATTTCTTACAGCAGGTAGATTTTGGAGAGAAATATTTGGCTCAGACCATTCCATTAAGTACCCAGCATTAAATTTGCAGTTATTAAGATTGCTTTGGTTCTGGCAATCTGATGTGGAAAAGAGGGCTGTCCATCAAATAATACTATAGCCAAAGGAAACCATGGTCATCAATAAATGGATTGAGAGTCAGATGCAAGTTTTGTGATCCTGAAAATATGAAACCTGAAAAACTGTTGGTATTGACAGCTGCTAGAAAAGCTCATAGAGAATATCAACATAGGTTTAGATGAGTAGAATTTAATACCTCCTGGCAAAAAACAGAAAAAAACTTTGAGGAAGAAAGAAGTTGTAAAGCAATCTCTAAATGCATGCATTTTACTGAAAGAAGAACGATAAAATGAAAAAGTATCAAGACTGACTAAAAATATCTTCAGCAAAGGGATTGATACTGCCAAAACAAAACTGGAGAATTTATAACAAATGTATTAGATCAAAAAAAGAAAAAGGATCTTTTTTTTTGGACTTGACAAATAGCAAGGATAACCTCCCAAAAGAATAAGAAGTGATTTTATATTGTTAAACATATATTAATATGCTTTAAGGACTGTTTTTTTTTTTTTAGACATTTCATGAAAAAACATTGTTGCTAAAAAATTGTTTTTTTTTTTCTTTTTTTAGACAGAAATGTTCAAGAAACATTTTTTCATTATAAAATACTCAGTATCTATGTTAAGTAAAAGGGAGGTGTGGTTTATGGCTGAACAAATAATTTAGAAATAATCCGATTAAATATTTACCTATAAATACCCTTTTTTTTCAATCTGAAAAATCCTATTTTCCTATATTTTTGGGGACAAAAGTGGCTTGACACCCTGCTTTATTCACTGGTCCAGTTGACCAGTAATTTTTTTTTTATTTCAAAATGTCTGCAATACCATGTTGATTTCACAAATTTAAATTTGGTAAATGTAAAAAATTCTGTAGAAGTTAAAGATGATGTACATGTATTGAATATAGCTAACATTCCTGTATTTTGATAATTTCTTGAATCAATAATTGCAGTTGAAAACCATTTATACAAAAAAATTCACTCCACACAAGGACTAGAATTGATGAACAATTTACTTGGAATTTCATTGTTTTAACCCTTGCAGGACAAATGGTTAAGTGTTTTATCTGAGCCCTGACAATTTTTTTTAAATTTTAGGCAGCAGGATTGTGGAAATGGGCTGCCCAATTAACCCTTCCTGGTCATATTGCAGGTCATGGTAACCAGACAAGTGATAAAATATCTATTTGGTCATTTCAGGGATGAGTAGAATTTAATACACAAGAACTTTTGTAAAATGCATGGTTTTTGTGACCAGAAAAAAAGACTTAAACTGAAAGGGGAATTAACTGTGTATTTTTTTTTTCAAAATACATGTATTTCCAATTAGCTCTGTTTTTTTTTTTTTCAAAATGTTTCCCAACTTTTTACTACTCAGATTGATAATCGATAACAAAAAAGAGATACACACAGGAATGAAAATTCTTAAATTCCAATATATTTAATGGAAATTGCTTCGGAAACCCGGGTTTGGCAGTTTTTCACTTGTAATTGAAAAACTCGTCCTTACTATTTTTATATGAATAATGACCTTATTTTCACAAAATATTAGGCATATAAGATTTTTTATGCCTGTGTATAGCTCTTATTTGTTATTGAACAATAAGTACAAGTAGTAAAAATAGAAAGAATCAAAATAATTTTTAGGAGTATTCACAGCTAATACTGGTTTAAGTTAAAAATTTTAAATGTGATGATGATGAACATGTCTACATTTTCTCTTTCTTGTAGACAGATTTATAAGTCAATTTTTGTTCATTATTTTGTTTGAAAATTTACTAACATGCACCTTATTATTTCATTTCAGTTGAGGATGGCATCGCGGCATCTAGGATGTGTTGGAATATTTATACTATTTTCATCTTTATTTGAAACAAAACCAACCAATCAGCTCAGGGTATTAGGAGAAAAAGTGACTGGCTTATTTTTAATGTCATATATTTACGTTATCAACACCAGTCCGGAGGACAAAAGAGGATTTCTGTCCCACATTCCAGGTGATGAATGGAGCAGGTACTTGTTTACTCTCATCCTGGCAGGCGGCGCCGTTAGTTTCTTTTCTGGTTACTTCCTGCGTGATGTTGCCTTATCTATAGTGTTGGCATTAGGTATTCTGACTGTATTTGTGGATTGTGATATTAAGTACTGGGTGGAGGACAGAGGGATGCATTACTGGAATCAAGTTAGAATAATATTAGACAATCTATGTATTATATTAGGATTTGGAATGATTGTTTCTAGATTTGATAACAAAGCAAAAATTGATTAAAGCTTAAAATTTTGCAATTAAGTAATAAAAAAAAACCCACTACCAATACTTTATCCCTTTGTTTTGCAGTTTGACTTAATTCCATACCGTCTTAAACTGAGTATCACAAATAATAATTGCAAGCATTCATTTTTTGTGTTTTTCAATTTATTTATTATTTCCCCAAGTAAAATGTGTTCCATTATTGTTTCCTTTGTTTGTAAGTGGTCATACTGTATTGCTCAAATTCAACTCAAGATTTAAGTGGTTTTCATGGAAATGGTTTTTAAAGATTTTTTTATATAGGAATGATTTTCATCAATTTGCTACAATGTAACTTCCAAAGTTAGTTTGATGTCAGACTCATTTCTGTATTCTGCATATTCTGTGGCTCCAAATGATAATTTTTGTTACTTGTGTAACAGGCAAGGAAAAAGGGCACAGCCAGACCAATATGTCAACCCAGGCCTCCCACAATCTATGTGGCTGCTCTGCCATCTGTGCTACATATACAGTCCCAGTTACACTCTTTCTTCCTTCTTTTTTGAGATTTCAGACCCCCTAAATCTACACAAGTCATGTAACCACACATTGAGTTTTTTTTACAACAGGAGTCTGGAGAGGAAAAAGTGTATGACCAGACTGCAATTTTGACCCAGACCGCCCTCAATCCATGCTGAGGTTCCGCTTGATTTAACTTATCCCATATAAATTAAAAACATGTCAAAAGTTGTAATAGACTTCTTTTTTGTGAAAATAAGTTATCAAACTTTATTGACTCAGGGGTATTTGACAAGAATGTTACATTATTGTAAAATACAATGAAGACACAACCCCAAGAGATACGATATAAGAGTATGAAGCATGTTTTTTAACAATATACATGGGGGTCTAATATGAATCACATTTATCTTGTGAAAGAGAGGGCGGGTGGGGGTTCCGTGGTTAAAGCATCACACTTTACACCATGAAGTCTTGTACCTCTAGTCAGCGAGAATTTACGTCTCACTGGAAGAATTTTGTGAGAAAGTTTTTCAGTCTACTTGTGGAAGGCTGGTGGTCTCTTCCCTGGGACATTGTAACTGGGTTCTCTCCTCCATAACTTAAAAACAAATCGCCACTACCATTTGACAGAAAAATTGTTGAGTGTGGCATAAATTCTAAATTCAGATCTTGCAAAAGATTATATCTTATGCATAAATTTGTGGAGGGACCTGTTTGTAAATTCAAAGATCTAATGAATATTAATTTTATTAAAAAAATTGGAATAAATATAAAAACACTGACTATTAACCAATTGGCCCCTGTAACCACATTTGGACTCACCCATTTCAAAGAATGGTAAAGTCCACTATCAGAATCTAATAGTGTATGATTTTGAATCTAAAAAATAAAAAAATTCACCTGTAATATTAACCTGCTTACACCTGATTTATGACAGTAGACCATGCTATCTATTGATTTGGATGAGTTTAAATATGACCACAGGGGTTGACGTGTTTTAAAAAAGTGTTTATGCAATGAACAACATATTTAGTGTTCTTTATTCAAAGATGGATGTTTCTGAAATTTAGAACAATAATACATGTGTGGATCTCCTTACATGAAAATCATGTAGCCAGTCATTCCAGAGACATAAGTTTCAGTGTTCAATTTGTAACTCACAAAATACAGGTTTTATTGTGCCTGTAACATTGATAATTTGTTTATACCTGTAAGTGAATATGTCCAAAAAGTTTAGTATGCAAAATAAAGTGCACATAAAAAGGAATATACAGTACTGTACTCAAGTGATATAAAGTTCTGTATACAAGTGATAACCATCCTTTAGTTGTGTTATTATCATTCATAGCATTTCTCATAATTTTTGTTTGAGAATCATATTAATATCATTACATTTAATTATAATGTGAACATTGTAATTACTTTATTTGATTTTTCAATCAGTTTTCCTTTTGATGATTTGTATACCTATGTCCTAATATATATACAAAGAATTTTTATATAAATAAAACATTTCATACATTTGTACTTCGTCTTCATTATTTCCACATGACGTACCTTTACAAAAATTGAAATCCATGGCAACATAATTTAGTATTGTTGTGTTATAGCGTCAGTAGAACAAAAGGCCCAATGGGACTTAATGGTCATCTGAGTGAAATAAAACCCAGATTTTGGTCCATTGAGGAGTTCCTGTGTCCTTACCCTTTTTCATTCTCAATCATGGGGGGTACTTCTTGCGTTAAAATTGGCCCACTGGTTCTTAAAAAGTCGAAAATGTGACAGAAAACCGATATTTCTGATTACATAGGTGCCTGAGACCTTGACCTTTGATTAAATGACCCTCAAATGATCCTTATATAATTATTAGTATTAAAAAAAAAAACAGTTTTGAGTTAATAAACCATTTGCATAAAAACCATACCCTATGTCATTTGGAGCATTTGTACTGGCATATTTATGAACATTTGGATTAAATTTATTTGTTTAGGAGAGGTAGAAAGACCTTGAAACTTTGTCACACTGTTCCTTAGATAATTAATGGATTTTGTTCTTTCGCAAATTTTGCAGATATTGATTTAACAATCATGTTTACTAAAATTGAAAAAAATCTGATTATTGGTTTATGAGAAGAATATTTTTTAAAATCGGAAGACCATAAAGGATAGCTTGTCAGCAAGACTGGAGAACAGGGCATTCAGCTATTTCCCCAGTGCTTTGCAATTCAATCTGAACTTGTCGACCCTGTAGCCACATCTGGATTCATTCATTTCAAAGAATGGTAGAGTCTGCTATCAGAATTCAAGAGTATATGTAAAATTTAGAATCTAAATTATACAATGATTTACATTCGATAATATGTTGGTCACTCCCTAAATATGATAGTAGACCATACTATTTATTGATTTGGACGAATCTAAATGTGACTACAGGGTGTGATGAGTTAATATCAAAATCAAATATTTACTGGATTCTTCACTTTATTTTAGTGTTCACTTTGATGTTAGCATGTACATCAGATTTATATAAAAACATAACAATTAAGGTCTATTTGTAACATACAAGCATAATTCAGGTGAATACATTTTTTTATTGACAAAGATATTTTGGGATAAATTCTCCTTTGTTACACTTCAAGTTCCAGTGATAAAAGTGCAGAATATGGACATCGTTGAAAAAACTGAACTGAACTAGATAAGTAACAAAATCAAATCTTAAAAAAATCTGAATACGTGTATTGTGAGTTAGACATTGATGTGATCGTTGATATAAATATATTTCAGACGGTCTCTGCTTGATTAAGCTTTGATTATTTCAAACTCTAAAAATTTGCTTTGTCATGTTATTGATACATAACTTCTTTTGTGACTTAAGGTAAATGCATCACGCTGCAGGATCTGAATGTCATTTTAAGTAGCTTTCTCAGAAACCCATGTATGTACTGAATTTTCAAAAGACAGTTATGAATGAGAAATTCAGTGTTTTAAGGGACTACATAAGACATTTTTAACGTGTTCTGCATACAATAACAACCTTTTTGCTTTAAAGGTGATCTTCACTAAATTTCTTGAAATTTGATTTATCTATTTGTTTCGTTTTAAGTCTTATAGTCCGGTTCAAATTACACTAATTAAAAGATGTGTTTCTTGGGCAATCCCTTGCCTAAATATACATTAGCCTATCAAGTGTTTTAATTGTTGTATGATAAATACCATCCACCCTCGCATAGGTAAACCATAAAATGAGAACATACTTATTATCCTTCCAAATATTGAAAGACGTCAAAAAAGGTTCTATGGAGTATTTGACTTAGTCTTACTATGGACACAATTGAACAATGAAATATGTATAAAATCAAAAGAACTTTTATGTATAAACGAAAATATGTAGGACAATAAGGCATAAAAAGAAAATTTGGAACCCTACCCATAAAGGATTTTGAAAAATAAAAAATAATAAAACAAAATCCCCAATTACCTTGCCACATTTTCAAAATCAGTTCAAGTAATGTTCAACCCTATCCATGTTTCCATGGAAGTACATTTCTGACCACACTACATGATAATCTATGATCTACCACCTTTTGGTCTGCAATTTTTTTTCATTAAAACTAAAACGACAACAATAATAGGTGAAGTACATAAAATTGACTTATGTTATTGCTGTGTGGTTTCAAAGACATGGTACCACCCTAAATATCAAATATATGTAAATGCTTCATTTATATTTCCGAGCGTTTTTGAGTGAACAATGATTTAACTGATGTTCTTTTGTTCTTCTTATAATTCACTAGAATTGCAGCTTTTAAATTCTAAACTTCTCAAAAGCTAAGACAGTCGTCTTTATACAGTGGGTACACTCAGACGGATTTGACAACACATTTAGGTTTAACGTTTGGCCTTGTATGACACCAATGTTTTCTTTCGGAAATGTACATTTATATTAAATCCAGCTCAATTGATTGACGTCTTATTGACAAGAAACGATCGTGTTGAGCATTTTTTTTTTTGGCCTCTTTTTGCAAAACTATAACTTTAGTATTATGTTTATAATATTTAATTATACCTCATAATTAGCAGATTTAATAGATTCAATTGAAATGTCAACAGAATATACGTTTTATTTCATAAATATTACACATGATCGGAACTTAAACCTGAAACATACTAGATCCGCCAGCGCTTTGTATCTCTGATCAAATGACACGATACATATAAAATTGGTAATGTAAAATTAACCTTTTCACCCCCTAAATATCTAAATGTTACGTTTATTTCTATTCTTTGGACCAGTGTATTACGGTCTATAGGGTTCAAAGGGTTAATGAAACTTCATTGTAGCATCAATGTATTTTGGTGACTTTGTCCCAAGTCTGGATTTCTGCAAATATTCTCTTCTAAGGCGAAAGAAATGTCTTGCACTTAGATCCACACCATTGGTGTCTCTGGTTTACATCTATACACTTCCAACTGCAAAAAGATAAAAAAAAAATCGTAGTTGATGACAATGTATACAATATAAATATCTCGGATACCAAAATATAAATCTTCAGGATACCCAGGATACATATACAAATCTGGTGAATGGTGGACAAACGCGGAACTGATCCAGAGGTGGGATCAGGTGCCATGAAGGAGTAAGCATCCCCTGTTGATCGGTCACACCCGCTGTGAGTCCAAAGTCAAATTCAAATGAAATAAGTGAGAAACAAATCCTCATCATAATTGGTACAGACGTCTCAACAACCGCTATTGAACAGGTAACTCAAAATTTCATTTAGTGAAACAGAGTAATCGCAAACAAGGTTATTATATCGAGTGTAAAACAGACAGAACAAATGAAAATCGACTGGAATTGGATTTGTAAATACATTAATTAAACCCGAACATGTAATGGAATTCGGCTCTGATCAAGGATATTATATTTGACATATATTAAACTTGGATGCTATTTTAAACTCACTTGTAAGAAAATACTAGATATTGCAGAAATTTGATAACATTTTACACCACAGAACATGAAATTTAAAAAATAATAATAATAAAATAAAAATGATTAATGGAGACGAGTATTAATATATGCATTGCATAAAGGTACTGAGATTTTAGAACCTGACCATTTGCCCGTTACAATCCATATTTTAATCGTATAACTGAAAGGTACCGAGGAAAAGTAATTTAAATTATTAGTTTTTACAATAGTTGTTTCTCAATATTGAGTTACAATAGGTGTACATATTTTGACATCCGCTATCCGACAATGGTTTTATGTAAGTCAGAAGTGACAAGCAGACTTTAAGATATCATGCCCTTCAGGACAAGTAAAATTTTCGATGATTTTGAATATCAATATCACAAATATAAAATATACAAACCGTATCAACGTATCCAACAAAGTTTTGGTATCCAAATCCGAAACCAATCTGCAGTGCGCAATGACGTGCTTCAATGTCACCTGTCAATCATGAATGATGTCAATTATTGTCCGGGAATTGAAGAAACAACAGTTCATCTTAAAATGAACTTCCAATCTGTTATGTTGGATATAGGTGAATTATTCTATATTCGCGTTTCATTTCAGAGTAAGAAATAATAATAATAAAACAATAATAATAGTAATTATAATAATGAATTGATAATCACAATGAAAATTCAATGAAAATTCGCTATTAAGACCGACTAACTATCTGACTCAAAGTGGTCTGATTAGTGAGGTGGTCTCCAAAATAAGGTGGCATTTATGCAGTGTTCCACTGTATTACAATAGTAATGATAATAATTCATCAACAATAATAACAACTGATACAATAAGACCCAGTTAAGAAACAAAATTGATTTTCGAAAAAAGAATATTTTGCTCTTAATAAAAACAATATTCATGGAAAGGTGTTAGCTTCTGAATAAGAGATGTTGATTTACTTTTGAGTTTCTGTTTGCGGTATTATTGAAGAAACTTCACTTCAGATGTTTGTTCTGATACCTACCTTCGGACCATCCAACACCACCAGACACTCCGTTTACTTTCCCCTCTAATCTGTTATTTATAAATTCATATTCCACATTTTTCCACTCTGTTGCCTAGGAAACAACACAAAGGATAATGATTCAGGTTCTTAATCATACAAAATATTTTTTCTTTGTTAACAGGACGGATTAGATTTGGATCAAACCCGATATTGCCATCTTTAGTATTAAACTTAGTTTGTTTGAAAGGTAAGTTTTTTTGGAAGATAATCAAAGAAAATGTCTCTTTATAGGGGCATTAGCTGTGTTTCCCAAAACTTATTATATCGATTCTTTCTACCTTTACTAGTTTTACTTGATGTCTGATAACAAATAAGAGCTATACACAGTCATAAAAACCTTATATTCCTATATATTTTATGAAAATAAGGTCCGGTCCAGTATGGTATTCATACATAAAGAGTAAGGTTGAGTTAATCAACGGCAGTTGAAAAAGTGCCAGACCTGGGTTTCTCAAGCAATTTTCACAAATCATATAAGGATTTAAGAATTTTTCTTTGCCTTTGTATATCTCCTTTTGACATTGATTATCAATCTAAGTAGAAAAAATGAAAGAATTAAAATACAGCGCATGCCCCTTTAAGTTTGAACTACCTACTTGCATCGTATGAATCTTGGACGTTATATCCGCACTTTTAGGCAATGTATATATATATATATATATATATATATATATATATATATATATATATATATATATATATATATATATATATATATATATATATATATATATATATATATATATATATATATATGAATAAAAAACGACTGATACCAAAGCGTTAATCCTTGAGGAGGTTCAGAAGACAGTATGCAAATTTGGTGTCAAAGATTTGAAAAAACGGACTTCATGAAAGTAGAGTAGAGGTGTGAGCAAGGCAACATTTGAGAATTATGCATCCTCTTTCGACTGGTCACACAAGCTGAGAGTGCATAGTCAAATTCAATACAAAACAATGGAGGAATAGCTCCTCCTCACAATCTGTGTTGACCAATCAACAACAACTATCATTAGGCAACTCAACATTTCTGTTAGCAAATCATGAAACGTCCAAACGATGTAATTATACCGATTGTAAAATTGTCAAAATGTCATTAACTAACTATTGCTAACAAAACCACGTGGTCAGATCTATTTTTTGATTTGAATTACACGCTCAAGTACAGGAACCATGAGCTACAATAAATCATTAAATGTAAAAGAAATATCTGAAGTTGTAAATGAACCGGAAATTTGACATACTTTGAACATATATAGTAAAATCGTTTTTGAAATCAATTATGCAGGTGGCAAGGTCATAATTGTATTTCCTAAGCTGTTGACAAATACAGACTAAATTCTTACCGGCTTTGGAACTTTAAATGAAACTTTATCAGTCCGAGGTTTCGTTTTAACAGAAAAGCCGATTTCTTTTTGTGAGGTAAATATTTGCACAGTGCCATCATCACCACAATCGCCATTATTTATCAGAGCTTGTAATGATCCTGGTTCAGCATATATTCCCGTCCCCTTGTAGCGAATCCTCATGACAAAAGTATTTCCGAAATCTGCGTTTGTGTACTGTGGTATCAGCAATCTGCTCTTTCCATCGAAATATGCCGTGCCGTTATCAAACGTCACGCCTTGGTTATTCACGTAGGTCCACTTGCCAGAAGAGTCATGAAGTCCGTTGTTAAACTCCAACCGAAGATCTGCTTCGCACATCTTCGGAGCCTTGACAGTGTCTAAATTATGAAATAAAATAGACTCCATCAGTATGGACAAAATTGTATCTTTTTTTTATCTAGTATTTGTTTTGAGTTCTCAAAATATACAATAAGAACAAATAAGGATTCAATAAGTTGCTTCTGAATAATAAATGTGTCAGTCATTATACAGGAGGCCGTGGACAATTTTTGGATCTCTAGAAAATCAAGGGTTGAGAGCAGGAGACATGGACGGGTGACTTCAAGCTCTTGCCAAATCCATACTAAAACCATTCAGTATGGAGGACTTACTAACATCTGTGTTTTTAGTAACTCAATATTGCATATGGATATGAAATCGACTATATATATAAACGTTACAATACATCACAATATCTTAAAATTCTTACACATTTACATTATATTTTGGCATATCACCATTGCATTTTCTTTGCAGCCTTGCAAATTGTCAATGTGTATTGTGGCATTTAACATGCAAAGGCAATGTATAGATACAGTCGAACCCGAATATATAAAAACCGAAGGTGAATGAAGTTTTCTTTCAATAAGCAGGGTTTCAAAATATCTGGGTTATAATGGTTATCAATAGATAACTTCAATTAAAGCCGGTAAGGATATAACATTAAAGGTACGGATCCACCGATTAAACTTGGTATGTTAGCTTGACGCGATCTTTTACAGAAAAAAAGTTAAAATAATTAGTATAAAACCTTTTCGACTATCTACATATACTTTACCTGGACGCCCAGCATGACTAGCGATCGACGTGATAGTTATACACAGGCAATTGAAAGTACTGTATTCTGTTCCATAGGGACAGTCCATCTCAATGTCACCGTGACCTTTGATCCATTGAATATATTTCTGTTTATTATTCGGTATTGCTTTCTTGTGGCATTCTGGAAGAATGGGGACAGAATATGTAATTTCAAATGATAAAATGATGAATTAAATATTTAATGATAATTAAAATTATTTTAAAAGTTCAGTTTGACAATGCCATTTTGAAACGAAAGTTATTTGTCGTGAAATATGACACGAGAAAGTGGGAGTCACGTGCACACAGTTGACCAGTGATATCCATGATTAATCGTAATCCACGTGTAAGTAAACGAAATAATTATCTGGCTGGATTGAAATTTAAAGGGGCATTAGTTGTGTTTACCAAAAACATTTTGATTTTTTTTCTACTTTTACGACTTGTACTTGATGTACAATAACAAATAGGATTGAATTAATTAATTGCAATTGAAAAAGTGCCAAACCTGGTTTTTTTCTCAAGCAATTTTCACTAAATGCATAGAAATTTAAGAATTGTTATGCCTGTGTATATCTCTTTTTTCTTCTTGTATATCAATTAAAGTATTTTGAAATTTGAAAAAAAACCCACAGCTAATGCCCCTTAAAGAAATGCTTTATGTATAAACATATACCAGTTTTTTTTTTTACATACAATATAATTCCATATCTACAAAAATAACATAGACATAGAATGACTTAATAGCCGGTGATCTGACCGCCATCATAAAACTGAAACATTGGTGTGGCATTGTGGCATACAACACCATTAAAACAAAAGATAATAATAAATGTTAAAACTGGATGGTGGCTAATCTTTTGAAGACGTGGATGCTTATGAATGCAGTTTACAAATACTGTACTGGCAGAAATTTTAGCGAGGATTCAATTTTGGCATTATTAGCGAGTTACTTGAGGTTGCTAAAATTGAATATCGCGCAATCAACAATCAAGAGTTCTTCATATATATATATATATTATCTTTTATATATATATATACAAGATAATCATATTATATTTACACAGTAAACCAGATAACATTAAAACGGATTCGACGAGAGTTGATTTTATGACCTTCTGAATAAGTAGTTATTTATTTGTACAAAATTTACGATAGTTACGATTTTCTGTTCTGACTGTAATGATATACTATGATAAATGATATGTAAATAAATCACAATGTATAGCCTGGTACAAATAATTTTCATTAGTATTTAATAAATCTTTTTTGTAAATACAGAAATTACTTCCCGCTAAAATTATTTACCATTTTAAGGACAAAAAAAGGCTAAATTTACGCTTATACGGTAAGAAAACATACACCATAGTGTTATTCGTAAAAAAAACCCAAAACATCAATAAAAGGTGGATATTGAACAAACACGGACTTTTGGAATATTTAGAAATGGGGTCAGGTGCCCCTGACGGGCTAGCATTCCTGCCGCCCCGAACATACCCACATCCACACGCCACAATGCGTAGGAAAATTCAAATCAAAAACAGGAAAAAATTCAGAAAACAAAATGTATATCATCAAACTCTTATAATTCAAATATAGGTGGGGTCAGGTGCCTCTGAGAGTTTAGCATCACCTGCTAACCGGGCTCACCCACTTAAAATCCGTAATAAAACCAAACTAAAAAATAGGTAAAATCTAGCAAAGAAAATGTAGAACATCGAACTCTAAATAACTCAAAAATAGTAAAGCAATATTGAAATAAAACTATTGGAACAGGTTTATCTATTAGCTCCAGACATACAAGGAGAGTTATTAGATACTTTATAGAAATGAAATGAGTACCTTCTTTTTCCTTCTCTTCGATAGCATGATAAGAAAAATAAACATATATAAGCTACAAAGCATCTGATACACCATGTAAACATGGACTTCGTTAATATTTTCTAAAACCCATTTAAATAATTTTTTTTGTTTCTCTACAGACTAGGGGTCATACAAGTCTTTTTGTTCGAGTGTTTGAGTCAGTTAAATTATATTGTTATAGGGGATATATCATATGTGTCGTCACTTATAGATCATGGTCAGATAAATCATATTGTTATAGGGGATATATCATATGTGTCGTCACTTATAGATCATGGTCAGTTGAATCATATTGTTATAGGAGATATCCTATCATATGTGTCGTCACTTATAGATCATGGTCAGTTAAATCATATTGTTATAGGGGATATCATATGTGTCGTCATTTATAAACCACGGTCAGATAAATCATATTGTTATAGGGGATATCCTATCATATGTGTCGCTATGTGTCGTCACTTTGTTATAGGGGATATCATATGGTGTCGTCATTTATAGACCACGGTGATAAATCATATTGTTATTGGAGATATATATATGGTCGTCACTATCATAAATCATATTGTTATAGGGGGATATATCATTTATAGACCACGGTCAGTTGAATCATATTTTGTTATAGGAGATATCATCATATTGTCGTCACTTATAGGAGTTGATATATTGTTATAGGGGATATCATATCATATGTGTCGTCATTTATAGACCACGGTCAGATAAATCATATTGTTATAGGAGATATATCATATGTGTCGTCACTTATAGACCACGGTCAGATAAATCATATTGTTATAGTCATATGTTCGTCACTTATAAATCATTGATTGTTATAGGAGATATCCTATCATATGTGTCGTCACTTATATACCACGGTCAGATAAATCATATTGTTATAGGGGATATATCATATGTGTCGTCACTTATAGATCATGGTCAGTTGAATCATATTGTTATAGGGGATATCATATCATATGTGTCGTCATTTATAGACCACGGTCAGATAAATCATATTGTTATAGAAGATATCATATGTGTTGTCATTTATTGACCACGGTCAGATAAATCATATTGTTATAGGGGATATCATATGTGTTGTCACTTATAGACCACGGTCAGATAAATCATATTGTTATAGAAGATATCATATGTGTCACTTATAGACCACGGTCAGATAAATCATATTGTTATAGAAGATATCATATGTGTCGTCATTTATAGACCATGGTCAGATAAATCATATTGTTATAGAAGATATCATATGTGTTGTCATTTATAGACCACGGTCAAATAAATCATATTGTTATAGAAGATATCATATGTGTCGTCATTTATAGACCACGGTCAGATAAATCATATTGTTATAGAAGATATCATATGTGTTGTCACTTATAGACCACGGTCAGATAAATCATATTGTTATAGAAGATATCATATCATATGTGTCATCACTGATAGATCATGGTCAGTTAAATCATATTGTTATAGGGGATATCACATCATATGTGTCGTCACTTTTAACATTTGAGAATAGTTACTGCTATCTTTATACTAACTGTTTTGTTTGTTTGTTTATTATTGTTTAACGTCCCACTAAAGAATCTTTCACTCATATGGAGGCGTCACCAAAAGTTGGTGAAGGGCTTCCAATTTTGGCCTATGCTCGGCACTTACGGCCATTGAGCAATGAGGGTTCTTTAACGTGCCGACACCTACTGCGACACGGGGCCTTGATTTTTACTGTCTCAGTCCGAAGGACAGGAAACCAACCTGCCGCCGGCTGGTCTCGAACTCACTATCAAGAGTCGAGCGTGCTACCAACTGAGCCGGACCGGCTCTATATTAACTGTGATGTACTACTTTAGTACAACTCATAATTTCTTATGTAACATTTTATGTCGTGAACGAAACATTTAGATATTGTAGAAAATTTGTGGTGTATTGTATCAAATGAATGAACTTGAAACTGAACTCTGCAGTATATCACTGGGTATCGTCACCTATATTTGGAAATGCACTTATTAATGGACCTTGTATGATACCACTTTTTCTTTCCTTTTGGAAATATACATGTACATTTATACTAATTTTGAGCTCAACTGATGAGGTCTTATTGACAGAAACGATCGACTTGGGCATATGTATTGGCTCTATTTTGTAAAACTATTACTTTGGTATTGTTGATAAAGTAAAAAAAAACGACTGGATCGCTGGCACTGTTGGTGGAACATACCTGTTATTTCGATTCAGCCGATTATTTTGTACTTGAGTAATATTTTCCTAGGATTGCAACATTTAAATTCTGAACTTTTCAAAACCTAAAACATTAATTTTTTTTTACAGTGGATACTGTTAGACCAATTTGGCAATGCATTTGGGTTTATTAGTTGGCCTGGTATTTGTATTTAACTCGAGCTCAAATGATGAATTCTTATTGACAGAAACGATTGTTCTGGGCACTTTTGGCTCTATTTTGAAAAACTGTAACTTTGGTTTTGTTAATAATATTATAACATGTATCTTGAAGTATCAAAATAACACAATACCAAAATTCCAGAAATACAGGTTATGCAAAATACGTAAGTAAATCTGAAATTTTGATATTATATTATTTTGTTTTAAGGTATAGTCCATTAAAAGTCTTACTTTCTGTGGCATACACATCCTCAGGAGGACATGTGTTGTTGCATAACTTCGTTTTATCCCTGATGCAACCTCTGCCCTCTAAATAAACTTTGCCTTCGGCACAACACAACGGATAGGTGCCATCTGGTGTACATTCCCAGTAACCTTTGCAGTTATCTGCGTCGGCATAACGCTTCTTCCCTTTTATAAGCATACAGGGATCTGTAATGGAAATAATTTATTCACATAATCAAAAGCAAGAGGGGAATTTGTGCTAAAGACTTGGTCAAAAGTACTTTTTTTTTTACATAAATTGAAACTGTTCCATCACCATGAGCTCCAATTATAAATGAGAGTTATTGGCCGGGTAATATTTTAATCGAGATCCCTTCTAATGGTAGGTCGGGCACAATATTTAAAGAACTCTCAATAAATATATATTTCATTAACTTCATGGTACAAGTCAGGAGAGTAGCATTTCAGCTTTAGGCGATAAGTTTTAATTGAGGTGACGAAATCTGAACAGAAAAAAAAATCCCAGTCTTACAATGCATTCAAGGATAGATAATCAAAAGTCCGACAAGATTTATTACCGACATTCAATAAATATAAAGGCCAAAAAGGTTTGACCTTTTCCCGCAAAACTCTAACTTTGGTATTATGTTTATAATAAACAACCACTGCTGGTGGACAGTTTGAACCTGGGGGGGTTGGGGGGTGGGGGGTGGGGGGTTATACATCTACCCAGTACCTGATTTTTTAATACTTAATACTTTTTAATATTAATTCTAATGAATAGCAACGTTTAAGCTCTAGATTCCTCAAGAGCTAAGATAGTCATCTTTTGATAGTGGTTACGATGGATTTGACAATATATAAAGCTTCATGAATTGGCCTTGTATGATACCACTTTCTTTTTCACAAAATTGTAACATTGATTTCATGTTTATGAATGATGTATCAATCTTACCAGTGGCACACTTGACTCTGTGTGATTCCTGACATGAAAGAATGTCTTGGTCCCAAAACATTCCGTATGGACAATCTCTAAATTTTGCCCTGAATGATGAATCTGGTTGTTGAAAACATTGAACATATCTCGTACAATCATACGGATGATTGTTAAACCCGGCTCCGTTGGACATCTTACAACCTTGACATGCAATGCGACTTTCCTCTAAAAATATAAATATAAATCAGTTTCACAAATATCAGTCACATCTCCATCTCTCTCTCTCTCTCTCTCTCTCTCTCTCTCTCTCTCTCTCTCTCTCTCTCTCTCTCTCTCTCTCTCTCTCTCTTACAAGCATACATGAAAAAGTTAAAAAACTTATAGAGAAAGGGTAAGTAAAATTGATTGTGAGAGCAATATTGTCATTGACCATCAAAATTGAAGTTTAATGGGAAGCGATGATTAATGGGATATACCATCATTTAGCGAAAGAGACAAGCCATGGATGCAATCAGTATAAAGAGGGTTGTCACCTCTCAGATTTGAGATTTCTTTGCCCCTCCCATAACATGGTGATTGATCTTTTTTATCATGATTTAAGTTATTCTTCCGAGGAAAACAGGTAATTCAAATAATTATCACCATTGCACGTTCGTCAAAAACTTCCATTTAATGTTCGGTCATGCCTAGGGAGAGATGAGAAAATCTCTTTCAGCAAAATACCGTATAATCGATAGTTTTGCGGTTCTTTAATTTTCGTGATAGTATTGAAATCGCAAAAATTAAAAAACACAAAATATGAAAATATTGGATCCACCTAAATTAGGACTCACTATATTTACGTACATGTTAACTTGGTACCTTGCACTTTTTTGTTCTGATCGTTGGTTGTTGATTGGACTGTAACACCACAGTAAATTAATTGCTAGAAAAATATCGGACCCCAACAATTGACAAGTGACAGAGTATTGGTTTATGGTAACGCTTTGAGTATAATAAAATCAAATTGCAAAATGTCAAATATGAAGTTTGACTACAGAAATCGAGAAAAAACGTACCGCAGAAATAACCGGTTATATGTATACAGTTATTCAATTTTCCAGTCCAAAGTATAAGAAATAAAGATGATATAAAAAGCGAGAAGAAGATCACTTAATCTTCGAATTTACTAATCTTCCATTATGAATAACATGTGAGTAAGCTAAAATATAGTCGTTAGATCATAAATGAGATCCCAAATGGTGTAATAATAATAATAATAATAATAATAATAATAATAAAAAAAATAAAAAAACAATAATAATGATAACAAAGGGCAATTTTCAAAGCATGCATGGTGAAAGAAACAGGAATGACATAGTTTAAAAATACCAATAAGGTGTGATAATACAGCACTACATGTGAAGGGATAGCAAAAATAAATTACAGAGTTATCTCCCTGAAAAGTGACAGTCATACCTTCAGTAGCATAGTCTTCGGTTGCAAGATAATTGAAAAATGTAGAGATTATGATAATGTATTTTACAATATCTATTATGAATTTAAACAGTCGAACCCGAATATATGGAAATAGAGGAATAGAATAGGGAACAAAGTCTTTTTTCAAATAAACAAGAATCACCAAATAACTGTGGAATAAACGACATAAAAATCGGGATTTCGATGTTACCGGGTTCAATATAAGTGGATTCTACTTTATATATGAATAAAAATGAAGAAATACCAATGGATAATCGAACCTCAAGTCCATTAGAATACGACAAATTATGTATGTAAATAGTCTCAACATGAAGAACAATGGGATAGGACCGGGTATCTATATAGTTGTCCAACTATAAACTAACATTTGGGATTAATATAACATTTCAATATAGTGGATATGTGAAGATGAGCATATCTGACTATGCATGAGTCCAATATCAAACCAAATGTTTAATTTCAAATATCATACCATATCGTCATTTTAAAATATCACCAACAATATATATATATATATATATATATATATATATATATATATATATATATATATATATATATATATATATATATATATATATATATATATATATATATATATATATACATACACACACATATGTATATATATTTATTTATTTATTCATAGTAGTGAATATTTTGTGAAAGTTCTAGACATTGAAAAACACAAAATTGTTAATTGTTATATATTTATGTATATATATATATATATATATATATATATATATATATATATATATATATATATATATATATATATATATATATATACATATTCTGTGAAATAAATTTGTAATTCAAACGCAATTTTGACAATCGAAATATCATCAAAATGACTGTAGGATCACTAGTCAGGATCCAGATGCCACATCTAAGGTATATGTATGAACATTCTGGGATAGATAGCCTAATTGCTTTTAACTCAAAAACAAAAGGAAGAGATATAGGGTTAAAACAGGTATGCAACTTGATCGATTTGGACGATTGAAACAGTAATCCGCGCCCGACTTTCGATTCGAGGGCGTAAAATGATAAATTATATTTGTACTATATCACAATCGCCTGTTTACGCTGATGTTTTAGTGAAGGAAGAGGGATTTTAGTTTATAACAAAAAAATTAAAATGTTATATCTGTCTTTTAAAAACTACTACAGTCTTTAACCAATGATTAAAATGAATATTACAAAAAGACTGCAACATAAAATGAACAAATATACCTGAGACCTTATTAAATACATTAATATGTAGCAATATTTGGAAGAAGAAATCTATTCTTATTGCCAAATAGTAAAACCATGTGTTTGAGATAAATGATAAACAATGCCCCAAGAACTAAGCCCCATTCTCTGATTGATACTACCAAAATTTTGCCATATTTAATTTCTCTCTTCAGCTTACCGATACACAAACCAATTTTACCAGTTTTAGTCAATTTAGGAAAGAATGTTATTTGGTGGAAACCGGACTGTTAAAAACAGACAAATAGACAGAACAAACTTCATGATTTTCTACCTCAGGGACAACCGCCGCACACAAATATATTCTCCTTGATATATGACATAAACATTCAAGCAAATGCATATGAATCTGCCATCAGATTTAATTTAAATTGAATGGTATACCTTTGTTGAGTTCAGTTGGACTGTTGTAGGGTGCGTATTTGGAGCATCCACAAGTTGGTTGATCGAATAGAGTTCCAGGAGCACATCTTAATTTAACATATCCAAATCCTTGCATCATCTGTTCATATCTCGATGTATCTCTTGAATAAGTCCTCTTGTCGCATTCTGCAATTGTATTTATTGCCATACATGTGTAATCTTACAGTTATAATACCAATAAAACCGTGAAATACGTAGCGTTGCATTGCACTACAATTGGATTCTTAAATTCTGCTGGAACTACTTTTCTAAATGGAATTACATTCATCCAAAATAATTGATGACGTCAATCCCATTTCATCTAAAATATTTGATGATATCATTAATGTCAAATTCATGACGTGGTAATTTGGCATTAGTGTATATATTCCACTGTGGTATGAACGCTAAAAGAGTAATAAATATTAAACTTGTGTACACAATTAAATTAATTAGGGGAATGTAATACATACCAAACCACACAAATGTTTCCATCCGTGTCATCGGACTTCACTTGATCGTTGTAAGATTCAACTCGAGCTACGCTCTCGTTGAATCACTCCGCTACAACGATCTCGTGTAGTCTGATGATACAGA
This sequence comes from Atrina japonica, assembly GCA_030159075.1. Lineage (NCBI taxonomy): Eukaryota > Metazoa > Mollusca > Bivalvia > Pterioida > Pinnidae > Atrina > Atrina japonica. The sequence continues at coordinate 722,104 of BROG01000070.1, read as the reverse complement.
TAGAAACATCTGTGTAGTGTTGTCTATATATATTCCAGCCGATTATTTTATAATTAAGTAATATTTCGCTCGGACTGCAACATTTAAATTGTAAACTTTCAGGGTATTCATAGACGGATATGCAATACATTTAGGTTTATTATTTGCCCTTGTTTGATACCACTGTTATTCTTTCGGAAATATACATTTAAATGAAATTCGAGCTCAGCTTATGAGGTCTTATTGGCAGAAACGATCGTCTAAAGCATTTGTTTTGACCATTTTTTTGTAAAACTATAACTTTGGTATCGTTAATAATGTTTATACGAATCACAGGTATCAAAGTATCACTTTTAGTAGAAGTATCAGAATGCGATGTGCAATATTGAGAGTAACAAGACGCCCTGATGACATAATGGATTCTGTTAAGATTGCCACTGGACGAAATTCAAATTGAATATATATATTATCAAATTTTCTAAATAATGAAGAAAACTGGCGTTTTATTTTTATCTGAGATACTCACCAAAATTGTTCTTTTTCACTTTTGGAGGACAAGATGTGCCACACATATTATTAAGATCTGGCACGCAGCCAACTCCCTCTTTGTACATGTGACCACCAGCACAACATTTCCCGCGTGTTCTTCGCCCACACTCCCAGTAAGATCTACAGTTATCTGCATTACCGTATGAAGTTATTCGGCCATTGGAAATGACACATGGATCTGAAGTCAAAGCAGTATTATTCTAAGTTTTTGTTGCATTATGAAACAAGAGGCCCATGGGCTACATCGCTCATCTGAACTGTGTTCGTATCTTACAAATATGGAAATCTCAATTTTCAAATTATCATAACACTCCAGGGAGGAGAATTGAAAATGAATGAAAATGACAAAGTCGGGAAAGACAAAAAGACATGTAAAAAAATATTTTTTTCAATTTGTTCCAAAAACATGAAATTGAATCATATATCCATGTAAATCACCCAGACGCAATTAGTTTTCCAATCCATGCAGTAGTTCAGTTCTAGAGAAGTAGATTTTTAAAGAGGGGTACTCCCTGAGACCTATTTTTCCACTCTGGATCCACCTCTGAGTCGATCTGGTCAAAAACGTTACCGAACAGACGGACTGGGTTTTTCAAGCAATTTTCACAAAATTTATATAGGAATTTAAGAATTTTATGCCTGTGTTTATCTCTTTCTTGTTATTGTATATCAATCTAAGTAGTAAAAAATGAAAGACATGTAAGACGTTTGAAAAAAAAACACAACTAAATCCCTTTTAAAAGTTAAATACTTACAGTAAAAGACAGGTATAGGATGCTGTTATTAATGTTACTGTCTTTGATAGTTTTAAAAGTACTCTTTCACAGATTATGGCGTGTTGGGTAACTATTTTATTTCTGCTGAAATGTAGGTCTCGAAAACAACTTGAATGGGTTGCACATAAATTTTAACAGACTTACAAAAATGTAAAGAAACTAGTAATTCAATATAAAAAATCTCAAATACCAAAGTATAAATCTTTAGGATGTCCAGGATATAGATACAAATATGGTAAAATTGGACAAACACGGACATCTGGAAACCAAGAGGTGGGATCAGGTGCCATGGAGGTGTAAACATCCCCTGTCGACCGGTCACACCCACCGTGGGTCCACAGTCAAGTCCAAATGAAATACATGAGGAACGAATCCTCGTCACAATTGGTACAGACTTGTCAACAACCGCCAACGAAAAGGCAACTCAACATTTCATGATCATTTAGTGAAACAGAGTAATCGCAATCAAGACTATTATACAATGATGAATTTGATTAATATCATACGTTAAAAATCATTTAAATAAGCAAAAATATAAATTTATTGAATGCAATTGAATCTATTGCATCATAGGGCTAGTATGTACCTTTTCACCCTGTGCCTGTTAAATGGGATTTTTCAAAGAAAACTTAATGCAATAAATGATATTTTCATTTAACAGAAACAGTTTCTGATAGAAAAAATACTACATTAATAAACTTTTAAGGAGCTTTGTGAGAATCGGCCCCGAAGTCACCAAATTTACTCAGTATTCAAGCTCAACTTTTATTTTATCATTTTGACTTTATAATCGTCTGTAA
>BROG01000070.1:577500-715000 GCA_030159075.1 Atrina japonica | reverse complement strand
ATACCTAACTTTAATGTCGATCGTTTTTTAGGATATAGACATATGTCTTGCTTAGAAACATTTTCCAGTCTATGGCATATTTGTAATCCAAGGATAATTATATATTACTGCTTTTGTATCACAAATACTGATAACGAAGTCTGAAATTTGTAGGTGTTGGTTATTAAAGAAATTTTCACTTCCCGTTTTTTCATTGTACAACAATAAAACTAATTAACATATATTTTGCCTACCTGAAGTGACGCCAGGTTTATTGTCACGTGCAGCAGGAGAGCAATCACATATCTTATGGTTATATTCATACCCCGTATCACAAGTTTTATCAACCCAGCCAATCAGATTAAAATATTCTCGATACTTTCTTCTGTCAAAACTATCTTGTTGTCTGTTACACACTACAAATATAAGTTATCATAAGATATTTTACTAAAGTTAGTAAACCAATCAAAAGACCAGAATTATTTTATTGTCTATTACACACTGCAAAGATATGTTATCAGAAGATATTTTTAGGTCAATAAAATATACCAATCAAAAGATCAGAATTATTTTGTTGTCAATTACACACTGCAAGGGTATGTTATCATAGTTTTCATTGCAGTTAATTAACCAATCAAAATATCAGAATTATTTTGTTGCACATATACAAGTAAGTATACGCTATCAAAGTTACTAATAAACCAATTAAATCATCTTCTGTTACAGTAAATACTTTATGAAATACAAATGTCTTTCATGTACTTTTGACACTGAGTTGCTGTGAAATATCGCCGTGTCCGGTAATAAGACTAACGTAGTCGGTGTAGACTAGTGATGTGTCCGAGTGGTTCGAGCATCATACGCTCTAACTTACGGATTTTCTCACCTCTTGTGAGCGCAGGTTCGAGCTCCGCTGGAACCTAAGCTAATTGTATGAGAACGTTTGTCAGTTTACTTGCGGAAGGTCGGTGATCTCTTTCCGGGTAACATTGTAACCGGGTTCTGTCCTTCGCCATTAAAATGACAGCCACTATATAACTGAAAAATGTTGAGTCACTGATGCACTTTGGTATGAAACATTGCTTCGGATTTATGTTATTTTTATATGTTGTAGGCACACATATATATATATATATATATATATATATATATGGTGAAATGTACTACGAGGTTTATGTTAAGTACTCCTTCTTTATAGAACAAAGGCACGCGTTGATCATAAAAATAGCCCAAAGTGTCTGAACGTTGAGGGGGGGGGGGGCGTCCGTCTGTTCTTGAATAGTCCAGTGATAGAATTTGATAAAACAAAACTTGAAATAAGAATAGGTATATATTTTGATCTAAAACTGCATTAGGTTACATCAATGAAACAGTATTTTACACGTTTTTCAACTAGGAATTTGACATGGTATCGGTGAACCTTCTCAACCCCACAGATATTGAAAACTGGTCTAAACAATAGAACAGATCATTCCATTTAGATTATTAGGGGTGAAAGGGTTAAAAGATTGGCTGTAATGCCCGTAAAAATGTAAACAATGTACCTGTTGCAGCGGTTGGCGACTGTGACGTTGACGATTGTACGCATGCGCACATACTGTCACTATACTCTGTGCCTGGATCGCACGTTCGCATTTCCCAACCATAGGCTCCCATAAATTCTTCATAGTTTGTTTTGCTTCCTGCTACTGCTTTGAACATGCAATCTATGTAATACAGATTGAAAATATAAATCCTCCTCATCATAAAAAGATACTGGTTTGACGTTATAATAAAAGACCATAGTAATTAATGTACATTTAAAACAACAATTTTAAGCTTAGATAGTCAATTTTTATAGTAATAATTTTTAGAATGAATTGGAAACACATTTAGCTGTATAATTTGGCCTTGCATGGTACCAATTTCTCTATCGAAACTACACATATATATGAATATCATAAAAATCACATCGCTTTAACAAATCACAACCACCATGAGTCAAAAGTCTATCTATAGCAGTTTAAAATAGGGATAGGATAAAAGACTGTACAATTTGCTGTCTATTCACTGATACAAATAAATCAATGATATAAAAAATGTTAAAAGTATTTTAAGCACCTGGTAAATGAAGCGATATCGTCTCCGGCGGACATGAATTCATACAACTGAAATCGGTATCATTAACGCATCCTTTTCCATCTACAAACTTCGTCCCAGGGTCACAGCACTTGACGAAAGTCGCTGATTCACAGGACATGTATGCGCGACAATTACCAGAGTACGCATATGACGAAATCATGCCCTCAGCGTAAACGCATGGATCTAAAATGAAAACGTTTACAGTAACGCGATGGTATTCACACCAAACAGCATAATATGTATAATAATAAACAATGAACGCTGCATCATTCTCTGTAACGCTATATCACGTAATCACACCTCATCATGTAGCAACATCAGGCAATAATTGTCTATTATTATGCGCCACACAGATTTCTATGGACCTTTTTCATGATAACTGCATTCTTACGATCTGCAACTGCGCATAAACGGTTTCAGGGTGGTATCAATGAAAGACGTTTCATATCCAACACAAACCATACCCAATGAAATACATATCGTACACAGGGAACAATTTGTATTTCATTGGATACTATTTGTTTTTGGGACGAAATGGCCTGCGCACGAAACGTTTATATACCAACTCGGTAGTGTTTGTGCGCAGGCAATACTAGTAGGAATGCAGTTATCGTGAAAAGGTCTATTATCAGGCAAATACGTATCTAAAATTGAAACAACATACTAAAAAAAACTATTTTAATTGGCGCACTCAAAATTGAGCTATTTAACAGATGGCAACTTTTATGCGTTGTTTTGATTTAGTTCTTTTAACATTAACATAAGTGACTACTTTCTGAGTACTTCTTACGTTTTTTGCCTTTCGTATAAGCGGAAATTTTAGCGAGACCCCATTTTTAATGTATTGTCCTTAAGATATGGTATATCATTTTAACGAGAAATAATTTTAGCGATAATATGATTAAAACAAGATAACTCTTTCCTACGATGGAGAATGAATTGTTAGCGATAATTGAATCCTCGATAAAATATTTGCTTGTACGGTAATTTAGCGCATATTATGTAAATATAACATTTCTAAAGGGTGGTATTGAAACTTGTCACCCCGAGAAAATACATTGAAAACCAAGGATAAGCCACAATGATTCTCAGGTGGTGACAATATCAAACACCACCCTCCCAGGAATGTTATATTTATCATATTTTACCGATCACTCAGGAATATATTCTTATGATAAATGATATAACATCTGCATCAATTTACATGTACATGTATATTTCAGTCGGCATCCAAACATTCAGGGAAACTGGACAGAGGTTGCCCTTTTTACCTCGCTTGATGAAAATCGAACTGTACGTCAATTCGTTTATTTTTAGAATATCACACTGCTACATTATATCACGCGGGAAATATCTAGACATTTGAAAATACCAAATTTTATTGACAAATGAAATTGCAAGAAACTATGAATAGGTTTGATAGTAGACTTTAGAGCATTCATTTTGCTGCGCAAAAATTGTTAACATTAAATAACGATGCAAAAATACATAATTTCTCTGTATGCAAATTATATAGGTTATTAAAGTTTGAAATGAATGTATCAATTCCAAACTATTTATGCAAGGGAAAAATATGTTTGAACGTTTTTGAAAAATAAAAGACAACAATGGTTATCGTTTATGAATAAGGGGTAGTTCTTCCCCTTATTTTCTGTTTAAGTTTTGATACATATACTTCAACAGGCAGAGAGAATTAAATTGAAAGAAGTAAGTTTTGATAGTAAACCATAGAGTACAGACAGTCCTATATTGCTTCATAAAAACGAAATATCTTTTTTTTCAATACAGTTCATAGAATCTACAATGCGTTTTTTTAATAAATGTTTTCGAACAAAAGTCATTGTATACTTTACCGAATTTATTTCTCACAAGATGGGAATCTTGACAGGACAGAGACTCTTGTTGCCACATTTTCCCGAACGGACACGACATTTCACTCGCCAAGAATGTGTTGTCCGGCTGCGGATCACACTTGACGTATTTTGTACTGTCTAAAGGATAGCCAGTCAACCCCACGTCCTTATAAGGAATTGAATCACACAGACCTTTGATGTCTACAAAATTATCATGGCGATTTAATATTATCTCTATAACAATAACAACTTCATCAACATTTGCAAATGCTTCTTCTATCACTGCTGCCTCTGTTGCTGCTGCTACTAAAGCTATTAAGCCTGCCACTTCTCTTATCAATGCATATAGTGCTGGTATTGCTGCCATTGTCACTGGTGTTGATGCTACTACTACTACTACTACTACTACTACTACCACTACTACTACCACTACCACTACTACTACTACTACTACTACTACTACTACTACTACTACTACTACTACTACTACTACTACTACTACACTATTACTACTACTGCAACAAAAACTACTGCTACTATTACTACTAAGAAGAAGACGAAACAGGAGAAGACGATGAAGACGATTGTGACAAGAACGGTGAAGATAAGAGCGATGATGATGATGATAATCATGATGATAATAATCTAAATAAATGGAGTAAATGTATGTATTTTGTGTTTCATGACATGCAAGCCAACACCTCTACTGCACTCTAATATTTCTTTAATTTCAATGTCATTACTACTACTACTACTACTACTACTACTACTACTACTACTACTACTACTACTACTACTACTACTACTACTACTACTACTACTACTACTACTACTACTACTACTACTACTATTACTACTACTACTATTACTACTACTACTACTACTACTACTACTACTGGTAATATTGCTAGTAAATGTTCACCAACATTACTCTTTCCATAAATATCACTTTACTGACATCACGACTAAATAACATTTCAAATGAAGTAAGGATAATATTGTAAAAGAAATATTGCTCTATTTATATTCAGCCACTATAATGTTCTCGGAGAATTGAAAAAAATAATACTATTACAACAATTATGGTGAACTGCCATGCACAATATATGAAGAAATATATACTCCTTAATATCAGAAAACATACATACCTACAGTAGTGTTCACGGGGTACGGAACAATGATAGAACACAAACACGTGTTCGGATCGAATTCTTTACCGGTTGGACATCTCCTCTCCATGTAAGTACCAGTGGAATCTGCCATAAGGTATTTACCTTTGTCCGTATCAACTGGTTTCTTATCACAGACTTTAAATAGAAACATTCAGTATGGTAAATTCATTCCGGAATTAATTAAAATTAATTTATTTTTCAATTGCAATACGATGGAATCTAACTTGTGAGACCAATCTTATATTAGAACACATGTTATCTGATACCTCATGAAAACCAAATGCTCAAAAAGCCCTTTATAAAACACATTTCAGAAACCATCTGTATGTACGACCACACTTCCATGGCAGATAGGATGGTCTCTCAAGACATTTTCAAAACTAGAAAATATACATAGGCAAACTGTGTCAACCATGTCGCATCAAAGAACAGATAACCATAAGACGTTTAGCTAAGATACTCATTTCTACAGTGGGTACTTCAGACAGATTTGGCGGCGTCTCATTTAGATTTATAATTTGACCTTTTTCGGAAATATATCTATATTAAATTCGAGCTCAACTGATTAAGTCTTATTAACAGAAACTATCGTCTGGAAAATTTATTTTGGACTCTTTGGTATTGTTAATGATATTTACGCATGTTTAGTTGATGTAACACACGAAATAGTAATCCTGATGTCAACCAAACATATCAACCTGACACTGGAGATGATTACGGGGGTTGGGGTGGAGCGGTGTAAAAAGGATCTAACAAGGAGTGTGAAGCCTTACAACAATGAATACAGACAGTTACAAAGATTACAGACATTATCGAAGATTATTTGGAAAGAAAAACGTACAGACACCTAAGTGTTGAAGAAGACGACCAAAAGATCAAATACAAATGTCGTGAAAAGCACAAGCTCCTGGAAAGTTACAGGTGAGATCAGGTGACATGGATAAATTTCATATAAGGAAAATCTCTGTCGCCAAAACAATGTATTTCTTTATTATCGTTATCAATTTATATTTAAATTGGCATTAGCTCCAAAAATTTTCTCCAATTTTTCTTTTCTTTTTAATTACTTGGATTACTAAAAATACAATGACTAACAAGAGATATACACAGGAATGAAAATTCGTAAATTCCTATATATTTTGTGAAAAATGCTTGAGAAACCCAGTTTGGCAAGTATTCGTTTTGTATGTACATACGACTCTGAACCCCTTTAAGGGAACCATGTATTTACATTTCTTACTATGCAATTATGCAATAACACTATTTATCGATATCATTAACAGATTATACAGTTTTCTGATTTATTATTATCCTTTGCAAGAGGCCAGTCAAATAGGAAAAGACACCAAAAAGCTTTATGTTTACCGACAAATGTATATTCTGCCAACAAGAATTGGCAAATGTTTACAGATAATTATAGGAAGTTGAAAATAAATCCTAACTTGGATGGCAGGCTAGTTTTCCGGCTCCAAATGTCGGAGCTATGGTTCGAACAAGATAAATTGTCACATGTCTACAAACACAACGGGTATGATGTAAATCAGGAGTTATTTAATAATTTTCGGCACAAAGAAGAGCTGCAGTAAAACAGCTAGTAAAAGACAAAATGTTCTACCTGTACTCCCGTTTTTTTTGTTTTTTTTGTTTTGTTTTGTTTTTTGAAAATGGACAGTATATTGTGTTTGGTATTTAACAGAACCCAGATCTGTCATTCTATCTTGGTAGATCAATTCAGTATGTTTACCTCAAGTCATAATTTATACCAGTTCATTAATTTTTTTTATTCTATTACAATTTACATTCTAGAATATATATATATATATATATATATATATATATATATATATATATATATATATATATATATATATATATATTGAAAATGGACAGTATATTGTGTTTGGTATTTAACAGAACCTAGATCTGCCATTCTATCTTGGTAGATCAATTCAGTATGTTTACCTCAAGTCATAATTAATACCTGTTCATTATTTTTTTTATTATATTACAATTTACATTCTAGAATATATATATATATATATATATATATATATATATATATATATATATAATATATATATATATATATATATATATATATATATATATATTGTTATTTCACTATACCAATGTTTAGATATTCAACATATTTATCTAATTCGTTAATACAAAAAATAGCATGTTTACCTTTAGTATTACTAGATGGCGCTGTAGCAGAACCCGTAGGAGCACAATTGCACAGCTCGTGGACGTAATGATAACCCTGGTTACAAGCGTGCTCCTGCCAGCCTACATAATCTACATACTCTTCATACAGCACACTGTCATAAGCTACAGCTTTTTTGTTACATCCTACAACAAGAACATACAATTAATTTTAACTCATCAACTCCTGAACAACAGTGGATTCTTCCGTTAATCAATCACTTAAACCATTCCAAATGTCTCTTTAGAGGTGAATGAATTTATTATTATTATTATTATTTTGGTTTTGTTTTATTGTTATTTTTCATCCCGCCAAGAATATTTCACTTATATGGAGATGTCACCAAGTTTAGGTGAAATGCTACAAATATTGACCTTTGCTATGGACTGGACAAATACAGTGGTTGTTCTTTTACGTACCACGGCTACCGTGACACGTGATCTAAAATCTGGTGACATGCTCTTTGTATGATGAACTCTTGGCAAAGGAACAGACACTACTACTACTACTACTACTACTACTACTACTACTACTACTACTACAACTACACTATCTTAGGTCTTAGGTATGACCTCGTATTGGGATTCGAAACCAGGGCCATTCACTCCACCAATCGCTGACACCTTCACTTTCAAATAGACTGATATAAATTTAAACAAAATTAAAAATATAAAATGGCGCGGGGAAAATAGATATCAGCAAGCTATAGTTAAGATATAATGCTGATTGCCATCAATACTACTCACACGACGATAAACAACCATCCTTAGAGACCTTAATATTTTAGACAATCAATATATTTAACGCAGTATTCTTGATATACCCTGTATACAGAAAAACTCGCTTATAACGAATTTCAATGGACCTTTTTTCAATTCGTTATTAGGACAGTTTGTTATACAGTTATAGCGAAGTAGGCTGAAGGGTTACAATGCAATTGTTAAGAACAAAAATCTCTCTAAATTCATGGGACTTTCCGAAAAAAAAAAACAGAAACTTTTTTTTATTTAATCAGTGAGTATACCGCCTGCTTATGCTTCGCGAAAAAGTCAAGAATTTACTTTTGTTATAATGATATTGATCATTTCGTTATAATACAACAAAAGGCATGGTTGGGGCATCAGGGGACATAGAAATTGGTTTGTTATAGGCAAATTTCGTTATACAAAATTCGTTATAAAATTGTTTGCCAACAAAGAATATATAGAGGTGAAGTCGAGGAATATATATTGATTCGTTAAGAGTACCAATTCGTACAAACCGAGTTTAATATTACCTGATGTTCCCAGTGTATGAGACAATTTCATAGGAGCACAGCCACATGCTTCTTGACTGTATTCTGTTCCTGGAGCACATGGCATCAATTGCCACCCACGTGACACTATATATACTTCATATTTTGTGTTATCTAAAGTGTAGGGTCTTTTGTCACAACCTGTACATAGAAAGAGACAAATAATTTTCATACACACCGTACAAAGACAGAGAGACGCAAATAATTTTCATACACCCTACATAGAGAGAGGCAAATAATTTTCAAACACCCTGTACATAGAGAGGCAAATAATTTTCATACACCCTGTACATAGAGAGGCAAATAATTTTCATACACCCTGTACATAGAGGGGCAAATAATTTTCATACACCCTGTACATAGAGAGAGAGGCAAACAATTTTCATACATCCTGTACATAGATAGGCAAGCAATTTTCATACACCCTGTACATAGATACGCAAGCAATTTTCATACAAACTGTACATAGGGAGACGCAAATATTTTTTCATCTAAACTGTACAGAGAGAGAGAGAGAGAGAGAGAGAGAGAGAGACAAATATATATTTACAGATTTACACCTGGGCAACATGTGGAATATGAACCTACCGGCCGACCGGCACGCAATATGTCCGTCTCGTAGCGAATATAATTTACTATAATTTTTACTTAATTTTAACATTAATTACCTGAAGTTCCCGGTGTGTAAGACAATTTCACAGGAGAACAGGCACATGCTTCTTGATTATATTCTGTTCCTGGGTCACATGACCTTGGTTGCCATCCATGTGACACTATATATACTTCATATTTTGTGGCATCTAAAGTGTTGGGTCTTTTGTCACAACCTGTACATAGAGGCGCATATATATATATATATATATATATATTCATATATATCTATGTTGGGTCTTTTGTCATATATATATATATATATATATATATATATATATATATATATATATATATATATATATATATATAATTATAAACTGTACATAGATTAAGACAAATAATTCTTCTCATACAATCTGTATATATAGAGAGGTGTAATATAAAAATCTCAGGATGTCCAGGATATATATACAAATCTGGTAAAAATTGGAAAAATACGGACCTCTGGAAATCAAAAGGTGGGATCAGGTGCCGTGGAGGAATAAGCATTCCCTGTTGAGCGGTCACACCCGCCGCGAGTCCACAGTCAAATTCAAATGAAATAAGTTAGGAACCCTCGTCACAATTAGTACAGACGTCTCAACAACTGCTATCGAACAGGCAACTCAACATTTCATTTAGTGTAAATGCAGAGTAACCGCAAACAAAACTATTATAACACCATAAAATTTGTGGAAACGCAGTTTTCGACATTCCTGTGTCAATAATTTGTCAGAGTAGTTTACCTATGTATATGAAATGTTCATATGTTGAATACGCCCTGGAATATCGGATCATTTGTGAAATATATACGCTATATGCAGGTGATTGTGGGATTTTACTACTTAAATATGGAAAATTTACGATGGGAAATCCGACATCGTCGCGTTTGTCTTATAACCTAATTGTTAATTTCCCGTCTTTGTGTAGTAAGTAAAATGTCTAAGTAGGAAGCGTGTGTGCTTGATTCTGCTGCATCTTCAATTCTAGTTCGCTGGGATATATCGCATGTATGAAAATTGTCAGTATGAACTGTCAAAACATAAATCGATATATCTAAATGTAGAATTAAAGCACACCGCTAGCTTTTTTATTCTTTTGATTCAGCAGTTTCTGAATGAATTCTGCTACGTATGAATAAAGGAACAGGACAACCAATAAAGGGGCAGAACTGGTTCCTATCAAAAATGCCGACAGTTTACTGAAATGCTACGTCTCCGAAAATTAAAAATATACTGTCTATTAGAAAAAAAATCTTTTCATACAAACTGTACAGAGAGAGAGAGAGAGAGAGAGAGAGAGAGAGAGAGAGAGAGAGAGAGAGAGAGAGAGAGAGAGAGAGAGAGAAATAATTAAATGAGAAACTCTATACTAGTATTGAGAGAAGCAAATAATTATTTCCATACAAAATGTACAGAGAGAATGGCAAATAAATTTAATAAAAATGTACATAGAGAGACGCACCTGGACAGCATGTGAAATACTCACATACCGACAGACCAGCATGCAATATGCCCCACTCGTTGGAAGGGATAATTAATATGGTCCTAATGAATGTATTACCTGATGTTCCCGGTGTGTAAGACAATTTCACAGGAGAACAGGAACATACTTCCTGATTGTATTCTGTTCCTGGATCACATGACATCGGTTGCCATCCACGTGACACTATATATACTTCATATTTTGTGTTATCTAAAGTGTTAGGCCTTTTGTCACAACCTGCACATAGAAACGCAAATAATTCATTTTTATTTAACCTGCGCATAGAAACGCAAATGCATACCTACTGTCCGCGCGGCTCACTTCGGAAATCAGATAATGGTCCACAGTTCTTTTATTATATCATCTATGACAGAAGTTTCATGGCACCTGATCCCACCTCTTGGTTTCCAGAGGTCCGAGTTTGTCCATTTTTACTGGATTTGTATCTATGCCCTGGACATTCTATTGACTTATACTTTGGTATCTGAGATTTTTTATATTCTTCCCAGTTAAGAAAGTTTGTTAATAATCAAATATAGCACTCGATTCTCGATTAAAAAAAGCATCCAATATCCCCAGAAAAAAGGTTTTGGTAGGCAGTTTCCTATGCAAAATTCACATCGCAGTGTTGGTGCCATATTTAGAACTGCACATATCAACAAGTTAAGTGGGGAGTGTCAGCTGACAATTCTTTTGTCATTATTTATTCATCACTCAAACTTCGTGTTTAAAATATTCTGTCAATCTTTTTAAAAATGATTTATTAATATATAATTTAACTTCTTTCGTTATCTTCGCGGTTCATTCAGCTGGCCTGCTCAGACTGCTTTTACAATCGATAGTATGTTACGTACCTGCTGAAAATTAGAATCGTCCACATCTTCGTTTAGATGAAATAATTATTTTGCATTATAAGCAGTGTATACACAATATTCATGTACTGTATATCATTTGATCAGAAAACATACTTAGATTTAACGAAATAGCAATACCTGATATTTTATTTCCTGTTGTCTTCGGAGGACAGTCCTGTCGGCAACTGTTGTCCGTATCTGTTACACAGCCTCGTTCCTCTACATATTTCATCCCAGCATCACAACACATGACATGCGTACTTTGCCCACACTGGAAGTAAGCACGACAGTTCTCCCTGTAGGAATATGACGTAATCATACCTTCCGCAATCACACATAGGTCTGAAATTAGAAATATTTATATATTCAGATTATTTTTTTAAACTGAAACTTTAGTGTTTATGTTCTCTTTATTTACCTCGTAAACCCCTGTATTCACAATAAGACTCACCTCAATTTATAAATAATATGGTCCACTGTCATAATTCAAGAGTGAACGAGTTCATATTGCATGTAAAGTCATCATAAAATTTTGATTCTAAATCATACACCTCTGAATTCTGACAGTGGATCTAAACATTCCTTGAAATGGGCAAGTCCAAATATGACTTCTAGGGGTTAATGAGTTAATGGTATTGATAAATCCGTGGCTGTGATTACACGAACTGACGAGATTTTTGCTATTGGCAATCTACAAATTCATTTTTGTTGTTGTATTGTTGTTTAATGTCCCACTCAAGAATCTTTCACTCATATGGAGACGTCACCAATGCCGGTGAAGGGCTTCAATGCAGGTGAAGGGCCTATGCTTGGCACTTACGGCCATTGAGCAGTGAGGGTTCTTTAACGTGCCGACACCTACTATGACACGAGACCTCGGTTTTTACCTTTTCATCCAAAGGAAAGGAAACCAACCTGCCGCCGGCTGGACTCGAACTCACAACCTCACGATCAAAAGTCGTGCGCACTATTGACTGAGCCAGGCTGGCTCTCAAATTCATTAAAGTGTGATCGTGTTTGGAGAGAGGGAAAACGTGAAAATTGCATTCTGGGGACTTAAAACCCTTTACAGTAGTTAAAAATGTTTTGAACTTTAAAAATTGTAAATTGTATTATAACTATGAATTATTTGATACATTTCACAATAACAGATTTTGAAACACTTCTTGGATTCATAGTCTATGAATAAAGATAAAATGAAAAAATAAGAAATTAAAATATATCAGTTTATCTGTCTATTTTTCACTGTTGTTTTGAGCTCCATTTAAACCATTTTACGTGCCAGGGGAATCAGCAATTGAAGATGAAGTAATAAAATTTAGACTCAGACAATGAACTTATGCTTCAGCACTGAGCAGAAAGGGTTATTTGCCCTACGTTACACTACCCTACATTACACTGGACATCGGTCTTGGTGAGAAACCGGTTATTACCACGTCTGATGCAGCCACCTTTGCATACAGAACTTCCGGTTTTATATATCAAATATATGTATGTTTGATTAAATATTTTTGTAACATAACATTTTTTTATGTCTACTATCAGTATGTGACCTGTAAAAGCGATATTTATATCATGGAGCCTCTCGCTCCGTGCAGAGGTCACATAATGATGTCAACAATTTGAAAATACACGTACAGTCGAACCCACTTATAATGAAACCTATTATAATAACCCAGTCATTTTGAAAACCCTGCTTATTTGAAAAAAAATTAATTTCCCCTCAATTTCAATATATCCGGGCTCGACTGTAATACTGTAATACTAATAATATTGATAAAAATAGTGACAACAAGACTTACAGACCTCATTAGATAAAGGATACATTACACATAAGACATGTTATCACAACGTATATTTTGGAATCCGCTAAAGAACATTTACCGAATTCTAAAATCTATTGATATAATTTACCGTAAGGATTACTGGTAATGTGAGAATCTAAGCATGACATTGACGGTACATCCCAAAACTTTCCGAAGGTACAGCTTATCGAGCTGGCAATGTATGTGTGATCTGGCTGGAGAGAGCATTTGATGTATTTGGTGCTGTCCGTGGGGTCAGGTAAATAACCAGATGACAGCTGCATCTTTGTGGCGCATTCTTGTGCATAATCTGTCAAAAATGAATACTATTTAAAGACACATAAAAGCATAAAATAAATATATCTGAATCCGGATACATTGAAACCAACGGAGAATAAATGTTTCTATCAAATAACAGTGGTTTCAAAATAAACGGATTAAGATGGTAATACAGAAATTTGTCCGGGAAATAAAAATAAATTTAAAAAAGGGCTCAGCTCTATAAGGAACTTACAAAACGTAAAACTCATTTGTTTTATTTTTTTCGGTGGTTTGTTTCTTGGTTTTTTTTTTGTTTGTTGTGGATACATTTTGAAAAACAATGCAGTGGGAAATTCTTTTTAAAGTGAATAGAAACATTTTAAGACAGAAAACGGAAATGAATAAAATTTATGAAATTATTTGAAAATGCACCTTTAATATGCACAAGATATATGTTATGTATTAAAACATTTAAAAGAAATATATCTTTGTGAAGATAAACATGATTAAAATCACAATGATAATAATATTTTTAATGATACCTATATGTGATGGTGGACGACCATATTTCACTGTCGAACATAGGCATGTATATTGGTTGAATTCCCGCCCAAAGGGACACGATTTCTCCCGGTAACCTAGAACAGGATCCTGCACTCCGTACTTACTGGGGTCGGATGAGACAACCGTCTTATCACAAGCTGTGAAAATGTAATTTGACAATTGTGCAAATATCAGAATACATGATTTAGAAGAATTTGACATGGCTAGTGAGTCTTCTGAATGAATTGAAATAAATCTATAGATTAACTTTGGACTCTTGTACTGAAATGTTATATACTTGATGTAATAAAGACCGGAAGAGATGTCATTAACATTTCAAATTTGGTCTACAAGAAACCAGGGGATCCGCGGCCGATTGGTTACAGCATTGCACTTTGAACCATGAAGTCTCTAACTTCTGGTCAGCGCAGGTTCGAGGATCCTAAGTTGATTTTTTGTGAGAAAGTTTGCCGGTATACATGCGGAAGGCCGGGTATATCGGCCTTCTGTAAGTAAATTGGCAACTATTTTTAAAAAATCGGCTAAAGTTCCAGCTGGACTTGAATTCGTCCTGACTACCGGTGTAAGATTACAAAGATAATTATTTAAATAACATATGACTTTGTACAGATTTTGAATTTTGCAAGGACCTAATACATCTTGTGTTTGTTTTCACGTGACTTGTTTTGGCAGGTATCCTTTTTGTAAATATTTCCATCTAACATAGCTTTATATAGACATTTGGCGGAACAACAAAATATCTTCTAAGAGTCTGAATGTTTATTATTAAATATCTTATCGCTAGCTCATTTTACCATTAGCTGTCGAAATCTTGGTTACATCCGGTTGACTGACGCCTGATGTTGTAGGTGACCCGTATGTTAAACTTGGTTCTTTCTGTTGCTCTGGAAACAAAGAACAAAACATTGTCGAGAAGGAAATCAAAATAAAACGAAAATTGAAAATATCGAAATCTTGTGAATTTCTGTTGATTTATCTAAATGACGAAAAAAGTAAATACATGTAATGATGTATTGTTGCCTTGATAATATCACTATTGAAAGAAACAGTTCCATTTATATATTTTCTCGAGTTTCGAAATCTTGTTGTAAGTTATTAATTTCATAAAGCATAATTCAGATTCCATTGTTTTAATATGCGGCTTTTGCCGAATTCCGGCTTCATTTGTTTTTAGAGTATAAGATTATCAGCTATGAATAAAATAGCAATAATAAGCACATGAACACATTATATACTGTAATAAAATAGTTGATTAAATCGGCATCGACACTTAGATATTTATTGAGGATGAAATATCTCAATGTCAAATCTACTCTCCGAAATTTTGGTCGTGTTCAAAGACTCGTACAAATTAGTAACAGGTCGACACAAACAGTGCTGTTTAGTGATGATATTTACAGAATGTGTTAGTTAAACAATATATTACATATGATAACATACATCAACTGAAACTAAGAACGTATACTAAAATCAAATATCTAATTATTTACCGGTAGGATTACTGGTAATGCTTGAATCTAAACATGACATTGACGGTGCATCCCAAACCTGTCCGAATGTACAGCTTATCGAGCTGGCGATGTATGTGTGGTCAGGTTGAAGAGTGCATTTGATGTATTTGGTGCTGTCCGTGGGGTCCGGTAAATAACCAGATGAAAGATGCATCTTTGTGGCGCATTCTTGTGCATAATCTATCAAAAAATAAAACGAAAATAAGATTATAATAATAAAGTGTTAACTGAAAAGGGTGTCCATGACATACCATACCGACAGTGAATATTGGAAATGCAACGTTAACCCTGTGGTGAGATCTGGGGTCCGTCTTAAGGTGTTGCGTCTAAGAGTTGGTCTTAGACTCACACTTATGACTTACCTCCAATTTACAAAAAAAAAAAAAAATGTGACTGACGACAAAATTAAGAAACATCTTTATGACTAGTAAGAGGTAGTGCGTTGACCTATGTTATTGTTGCTTGTAGTATAAAGTATGTTTGTAAATGAGAATAAACTATCTTGATCTGATTTTAAAATAGCGTAGATGCCTTAAGATATGGGTTAGGGCAGGGTAAATGGAAACAGACCTAAGTTTTGTCTTAATTCAGTTAACTTACGACTTCTTAATAAAACGAATCCAATATTGATATACATGTATTCATTTATGGCTTGATTAACCAATTAGTTTCCCATGATAAGCTGAAGTTAGCTGCAGTCATTACTTTGAAAACTTTTGATAAAAATTTCCTTGACGTCATCATATTTTGCGTATAGACCAGATTGTATAGATGAGGACATACCGGTTGTACTTGGAAATTATCCACGGAGTTAATGGACGGAACAGAATGTGTTTGAGAAACACTATGGTCCCAAGAATCAAGTCTTTTCCCCCCAAACTCTGACATTCATTGCAGAGTGATGGCGAAATCGAACTCACCTTAGGTCTCATTGGTGTGAAGCTTCAGATGAAATTTAGTTAAATTTGAGTGAAATAAACACGAAGTGATTTGCCGGAAATTTGAGCAGACAAACAAACATCAATACACTCTGATCTTCGAAAACGAGATTATACCACGATAAAAATCATTATTATAAAATGATGGTGTAAATCATATCTCTAAAAGAAATTATTAAAAATGCTTTTTAAATAAAGTGAATTTTATACAGATTTTGTAAAGGCTGTTTAAAAAATATATGTTATTGTTTTCACGTACCGTGTATTGTTGTATATGCCCTTTTTACTCTTAACACAACTTGGACCATACATGTAATCATTAAAAAGAACAAAGTATTTGCTAAGAGGCTACATGCTTATTTAATCCTTTCACCCCATATTTATAAATGATACTCTCTTTTTTATTGATTAGACATGTCTATTTTGGTCTGTAGGGATGAAAGGGTAAATGAATCTCTAATCTATAGTGCATCTTACCGATAGGTGTAGACATTTTGGTAACTTCCGGTTGACTGCCGAGTGATGTTGTAGGTGACCTGTATGCTATAGTTGGTTCTTTGGGTTGTTCTGAGGACAGAGGACATAACGTGTCGAGAAGGAAATCAAATGATACAAAAAGAGAAGAAACGAAGAAACTCAAAATTATACGAAAATTTTTAGAAAATCGAAATCCTTTGATGTTGTATTGATGCATCTAAATGATGAAGATATTTTTCAAAGATACAAAGAGTTGTATTTTTTGTCCCAATTTAAGAGTTTTAAAATATAGTTGTAAGTTAATTGAGGGTAAAACATATCATTATCAAATCTAATCTCCCAAAATTGTAGTCGTGTTTGGAGACTCGTACGTAGTAAAAGAAACCAGAAGCAAACTCTTATGTTTGATATATATAGAGATGTCTCGTAGGCTTGTTAACACTACAGGTAAAACTAAAGAGTTAATTAACTGGGTACCTTTTGGTTGAGAGCCTACAAGTGGCGTTAGGGACCCGTATGTCAAATCTGGTTGAGTTTGATCTGAAATTAGTAGATAACGAAAATATTTGTCAAAAATGTATAAAGATAATAAGATATATGAAGCAAGTAATATTTAACCAAGACGTTTCCTTCGATACATTTTCCATTTATTCGAAATATTTTATAATTTGAACATATGTAACAAAGATTAAATGAATTATGTGCCAATTCATCTTAGTAGACCTATCTATTGTTGTCCTTTTGTTTGTTTGTTTTTTATTTACACTTCGCCAACATTTGTCCACTTATATTGCATGACCACCAGCGTTAGGTGAAGTATCAACACGTTTTGACCCGTGCTATGGCATCAATTGACATCTTTCCATGTCAAGCGCTTTGGCAAAGAAACTATCCCTTTTTAAATGACCTGTTACTAAGCATCGAAACCTGTACCGAGAATCGAACCGAACCAGGGACCTTCCTTTTTCGAAGCAAACACTCTACTACTAAACCATTGTAAGGAAACATTTATGTAACGTAGTACCTTTAGGCTGAGTACCATCAAATGATGTCAGGGACCCGTATGTCAAATCTACTTGTGACGGTTTATCTGAAAAAAGTTTGAGTTGACGGAGACATTTGTTGAAAAAAACGAAGAACAATACTTTCATTGTACAAAACAATTTTAAAAAAATTAAGGATTTAAACACTTTATTATTCTAAGTTATTACTCCATGGGTACATATTTTTATATGTATGTTTTCTATGTTTATAACATGAGCTCAGTGTATCGAAAGTTTGATTTGGTTTTTAAATGCGTGAAAATACGAATTTGATAAAGATATTTAAAAGTATTTTGAAATAGATATCGCTATTTCACTGTATTTGAGTTCTAAATATGAGAAATCAATTTTCCTTTGATATTTACCAGGACGGTAAAAATTAAATTGATCTGAGGCAACCTCTAGTTTGAAATCAATCGGTAGGTTTTTCGTAAAAAAAAATCAAATGTCGGAGTGTAACAAATTCAACATCGAAAGAAAGCTATCTCTAACAGGTTCTGCAAGAACGAGTAATAGATCCGGTGTTATATCTAACTGGAACAAAAGCAGGATATATAAGGGTGATAAGTTTGCACGTTGATACGGTATTTTTATCAATATTATTACAATACCTCCATACCTCCGCACTGGTTATAAGAGTCAAGGTCATTGTCAAAAATTACTTTCGGCAGTTAGCCTATCATATGCATCTTCCAATTCTTGGTCACTGCATAATGAATTAGATTTTACTGACCGAATACCTTCATAAATGACATTTTAACGCAATATAATATATATATATATATATATTTATTTATTTATTTACTTATTTATTTTCGCTACAGAAACATTATTACATTCCTTTTTAAATATGTACCCATCAGTTTTCAGTGGTGAAATAAAATAGAATTATGAATGACAATATGCCTTTAATTAATTAAAATTAATTATTTAAGTGTGTTATTGACGAATAAAAACTTCAATTGCATGTGCCTAATTGTACACAAATAAAGAGCGTGATACCTGCTGGTTTGGAGGCATCCATTGCTGTTAGAAATTGATGTGTCAAATCAATTTGTGCTGGGTTGTCTGAAAACGTTGAGAAGACGAAGACAGTTGTAAAAAAAGATGATGACGAATTGTGATTGATTCTCTTTATTCTTTATATTTATGAACATGATTGAAATTAGAATGTATATAGTTTATTAAAACAAACTTTTCAAATTTTTGTTTTTTGTTTTCCTTTGCTATAAAAGTATGAGTATCACACATAACAGTATGGCAATCAGACGTGTCAGTATGACTATCATACATGTCAATATGACTATCACACATGTCAGTATAACAATCACACATGTCAGTATGACTATCACACATGTCAATGACTGTCACAAATGTCAGTATGACAATCACACACGCCAGTATGACTATCATACATGTCAGTATGACTATTACACATGTCAGTATGACTATTACACATGTCAGTATGACTGTCACTCATGTCAGTATGACAATCACACATGTCAGTATGACTATCACACATGTCAGTATGACAATCACACATGTCAGTATGACTATCACACATGTCAATATGACAATAACACATGTCAGTATGACTATCACACATGTCAGTATGACTATCACACATGTCAGTATGACTATCACACATGTCAGTATGACTATCACACATGTCAGTATGAAAATCACACATGTCAGTATTGCTATCACACATGTCAGTATGACTATCACACATGTCAGTATGACTATCACACATGTCAGTATGACTATCACACATGTCAGTATGACAATCACACATGTCAGTATGACTATCACACATGTCAGTATAAAAATCACACATGTCAGTATGGCTATCACACATGTCAGTATAACAATCACACATGTCAGTATGACTATCACACATGTCAGTATGACTACCACACATGTCAGTATGACTCACACATGTCAGTATGACTATCACACATGTCAGTATGACTATCACACATGTCAGTATGACTCACACATGTCAGCATAACAATCACACACGTCAGCATAACAATCACACATGTCAGTATGACTTAGACATGTGTTAATAGGACTTTTACATATTTCAATGACTCGTGTCAGTTTTACTCTCTCCCTTTCTCTCTCTCTCTCTATTTCTCTCTCTCTCTCTCACACACACACACACACACACACACATATATATATATATATATATATATATATATATATATATATATATATATATATATATATATTAGTATGATTCACTGACAGTTTTAATCTAGCACATTTTAATGACTCCCACGCATGTTAGTATGTATTTAGGATATATCAATATGACTCAAACATGTGTCAATATGACTTACACATATGTCAGTATGACTCATTCACATACCAGTGTGTTAGTTTTAACCAAAGAACAGTGGAAATTTGAAACATTTCGATATTTATATTTATACATTTATATTAATGCTAAACACCTTTATCAATGTAACAATCTTATTGTTTGTATCAAAATTAAACATTAAATAAGTCCCCACAATTAAACGAAAACAAACAAGCACGTAAAGAAATATTTAAGTACCTTTAGGTTGAATGGCGCCAAGTGATAATTGGGGCCCGAATGACAGGCTTTGTGATGGTTGTTCTGCAAAACGGTGAGGTGAATGATATTTTTTGTCATAAATATATTCCGGACAAAGGAATGCATCTTCAATTCACGTTACTTATTTCATTTTAAAATTGTCATTGATATTTTGAATTGCGAAACTGCCAAAGACAATAAACTAGATGAGTACAGCTTCAAAGATGAACAGCAAAAGATCTTAAAAATTGTCAAAAATATATTTCTGTACATCGCATTTCACGGAGAACGTAAGTTAAAATACCTGTGAAAGACAGGTATGCATTCAAACGTTTAAAGTAAAAAAAAATATGTCATGAAAAGAATTGAGGTTTAAGATGTACTTCTGTTTGGACGAAAAAGCTTACCTAAATCGTATGAAATCTTTGTACCTCCCGGAAGAGTGCCAATTAAGGTTGCAGCGGGTTCGTATGGATTATTTGGTTGTTCTGAAGACGTCGAGATGAAGTAGTTATATTAAGAAGTACGAAGTATATCAAAATTGAAGAGACGTATGAAAATACTGGTAGATTTTGGATGAATGATGAATGCGATATGACGGAATACAACCCAACCGAAATATATTTTTTCGACCACAAAATGATATTATCTAAAGTATTAATCTTAAAGGAGCATTAGTTGTGTTTATCAAAACAAATTATTCAGATACAGATTTTTTCTACTTTTATTACTTGGTCAGGTCCAGTGTGGTATTCATATACAAATAGCAAGGTTGAGTCAATAAATTGCAATTGAAAAAGTGCCAAACCTGAGTTTCTCAAGCAATTTTCACAAAATATACAGGAATTTCAGATTTTTTTATGCCTGTATATATCTTTGTTTGTTGTATATCAATCTTAGTTGTTTAAAAGTAAAGAAAAAATAAATAAATATACCATACATCTGACGCCCTATTAAGGATGTCTGTAGCAATTTTATAGAACAAAATTGATAAAATCAAAATGTAAAAGACAAATATTAATGTAAATATTACATGTCAACAAGATAGGCCGAAATACAAAAATGTACTTGTCAAAGAAATATTAGTAATGTACTGAAGGCCAACACTTTGCAAATTGTAAGGTCGATAAAATACCCTTGTTTGCAATTACATTATTTCAACAACTGAAGTGTTGGGTTGTCTGTCCGACAGTGCTTGCTGAGTCGTCTTTAACGATTGTGATGAGAATTAATACCTTTTTTTGAACTTGACTGTGGACTCACGGGAATGTAGCTGATTGACAGATATTCCGTACCCCTTTAGTACATCTAATCCTACTTTTGAATTTCCCTGAAGTCAATGTACGTTTAATGATTACCATATTTAGACACTGTCCCCCGGAACGCCAGACTTTTAATACTCAGGTATTTATGGTTTTTATATACGTTTTGCAAGGAAAATGTATTGAGTGTCTTATAGCTCTATTGATGTGTGAACTATCGTGGAGTGTGTTAATAAATACTGTAGAATCAGAAATTTTCGTGGGGATAAAATTTTTATGTTTAATAAATAAAACAAATTCGTTAACATTTATTAATTTTTTTAAATAAAAAGAGTGTTTGTAAACGAACATAGTACTAGGTGTAATTTATGAAAGTTTCGTAATGGTTTAAATTTCGTTGAAAACAACGATAAAAAAACGAAATTAAAACTACAATGAAATTTTCTGATTCTACAGTACTCAGTTAGTGATTGCGGAGGAATCATACAGAACCCAGTCATGATCATGAGTTACATTTAACATTATGCTGATAAAGTTATCTGAACATGTAGTCTTTTTGTAGTAGAGACAGGAAGAAAATGGCTCAAATGTAGTGCTTAGGAACTTCCGATCCCATTGACCGTTTTTGATATGGTTTTTATGTAGATGATTGTGCATAAAATAAGTTACTTAAGACTTAATGCATATTTCTCACTGATTACTATTTTAAAGGAAGTACCTGCTGAACTGGGTTGCTGTGACGTAGAGATCTGTGTACACCGGCATATAACGTCATTGTACACTTCCCCAGTTGCGCATGTTCGCATTTGCCAACCGTACACTGCCATATACTCTTCATATCTCGTTTTATCCGTCGTTACTGCTCTCCGGTTGCAAACTGTGGATAAAATACCAACATAAATCATATTCAAATTCATTTAACCTGATGGAATTGCATGTATAGGCTTCTTATGCTGTATATATCATGGAAACAATAATACAATTTTGAACCAGTGTTATAATTTTGCGAACAAAACGGCCAAAACAAGTGCTCGAGACGATAATTTCTTTCAATTAAATTCCTTATTTGAGCTTTAATTTAAAATAGATGTATAATTCCGAAACAAAAGTTGGTATCCTATAAGTTTAAATTTAAAATAATTGTAGAGTACCGAGACAGATGTTGGTGTCATACAAGGCCCAACAATAAAGCTAAATGTATAACCATATCCGTCTATGAATAAGAAGTAAATAGACTCTACCTGGACTATGTGATAAAATCTGTTTAACTGGAGAACAGTTACATGCTTCCTGACTGTACTCTTCTCCTGTGTCACATGGTTTTATCTGCCATCCCAGTACTCCCATGTATTCCTCATATTTATACCTGTCCATGGCATGAGGTCTTTTCATACAACCTGTTTACGATCATATGATGGTTGTATTTATAAACAAAACGGGTAAATCAATAGGAATTCATATGCGAATTATAAATGGTAACATAAGTTGTGTTCACCATAATAGATCTTTGTCAATTTTCATATTTTCTAATCGTACTATCTTTACAGTAACAGATAAAAGCTATACACAGTGATAAATAAATCTCATTAAAAAAAAAAATGAAAATAAAGTCAGGTCAAGTATGATATATATATAAAAATAGTAAGGTTGAATTAATCAATTCCATGTGAATAATCGCCAAACGGGGGTTTTCAAGCGATTTTCGGAAACTACATATGAATTCAAATATTTTTATGCAAAAGTTGTATATCTCCTTTTTGTTATTGTTTATCAATTTAAGTGGTAAAACAGGAAATATAAAAAAAACTAATACCCCTTTCAATTATCAACCGGAATCTCTGTTATGTTTATTTCTTTCCAAGATTAACGAGCAAATGTGTATGATAGCAAATTCGAAGTGAAATGACTTAACATGCAAACAAAGAGAATAAGTATTGATCATATTTCTTCTAAAATGTAGAATAAAGTTTAAATAGTATAAAAATTATATAACTTTCAGATTCGTACCACGTGAGTTGAAATTTATTTCTCCACTCATTGCACGCATGTTTGATTTTTTCCCACTCTTCGCACACATGTTTGATTTTTTTCGCCCATGTTTCAAACGCATGTTTAAACACGTAAATAAAAATCTGACAACTTTTTAAAGCATTGTTGTCTCATCACACAGAAGTCATACATTATACAATAATATCGTGACGTCACAGCACGTGTAGCGTATCTACACACTAGGGTGTGGACAGAGAAATTATGTCTCAGTGGATTAATAGAGTCTTACATGGGTGATTCAAATGGATAAGGAAATCGCCACCCGAGTGATAAGAACCTGTTTGTCCGATCCGAGGATCTCCGATCTCAGATTCTTACCACGAGGGTGGAGATTTCCTTTTTTTCCTGTTATTATTTTTCTCTCATGTTTACACATTTATGTAAATATACGCCAAGAATGTCTGCCATAGCTATGCACTGTAGTTTAGAAGACACAGAAACTCTACGTCACAAATTGTAATGTGACGTCATAGCATGTGAAAACTGGGAAAGACAGAGTTTTCCTTTCACGGGTAATCTTTGTCTTTTACGGCAGGTATGGGAAAAACACATGTTAAAGGTGGGAGAATTAACATATTACCTGCATTATTTCCTATTGTCTTCGGAGGACAGTCCTGTCGGCAACTGTTGTCCGTATCAGTTACACAGCCTCGTTCCTCTACATATTTCATCCCAACATCACAACACATGACATGCGTACTTTGACCACACTGGAAGTAAGCACGACAGTTCTCCCTGTAGGAATATGACGTAATCATACCTTCTGCAATCACACATGGATCTGAAATTATAAAAATTACAAGAGTTAGTTAACCTGCCAATTTTAGATAATGGTGAAGTCCACAGAATGAGTTAAACTTAAAAACGGAATTGCTATAAATTATAGAACCTGAGCAGGATTGAAAGGCATTCTATCACCGAATTAAAAACCATCTTTTTTATTTCATATATATCTTTAAATTAACCGAAAAAGTCAAAGGTTCGAAAAAAGTACTGTACATAATAAATATAAAAATCTGGCCTTACATACAACAATCAATGGAAAAATAATTTAAAACATTACAACAAAAAATCAAGAAAAAATTCGGGTTGAAAAAGTGGGGTTTTCTGAAATGGTTCCACTTATTTCTGACGATTTTGATTCTGTAAACTATGCATGACAGTGTAGCTATTTAAAAAATCACAATTAGGCTACTCAAAAAGTGTCATTTATTTTAATATCAAGCATTATGGCAATGCTTTTAATATAAACAAGTAAACATTGATATTTATGATACTCTGACAGGGATACATATTCATGGTCATACATTACATTCCTTTCCGGAAGTTATTAAGGTATCGGTATATATTTACCATATGCACTCTTGGTAATATGGGAGTCTAGGCATGACATTGACGGTTCGTCCCAAAACTTTCCGAATAAACACTTCTCCGAACTGGCAATATAGGTCTGATCAGGCTGCAGGGAACATTTGATGTATTTGGTGCTGTCTGTTGGGTCACCAATATATCCCGATATATGACGCAGCTTCGAAGAGCATACCTGTGCTAGATCTGAAATTTAACGCAAATGAGATTTTCTACTCAGAAAAAAATACGTTTCCATTTGTTATACATTTAGGTTATTTGTTTGCCTTGTAGTACACAACTTTTTGTTTCGGAACTCTATATATCTATTTTAAATTCGAACTGTAAATGACAAAAACGATCGTCTTCAGCATTTGTTTTGACCCGTATTTTCTTTTTGCAAAACTATAACTTTGGTATTATTGGTACAATATTTTAACAGATAAATATCTATAACTTTTGTCTTATATACCGGATTAATGACAAATGTGTAATTTGATATATGAAAAAAAAAATAAAATCCAGTCTGTCGTATGAGGCCATTTTAAGTTATTTTTCTCTATTTAGCGTCCGCTGATAGATTAGTTTTGCGATCATAAAACAGAAAAAAATACAAACATCTAGCATGGGGGGATTTGGAACATAGCCCTTAAATGAATAGTTAAACGTGAAAATTTATTTTCATCATTGAGAAAACTATCATTTCATAGGTAATTTATAAGTATGTAGCAAAGACATAGTTTTGATCAATTTTAATAGTTTTTCTTTTGTTAACACATTAGGAAAATACTCAAATGTGCATTGAATTGCATTTGCTTTCCTAAAATGTCTTTTTCAGTAGTTTTTGCTTTTCCAAATAGAATGATAGGTTTTTAATTATAGGGTGGACGCTAAAAAATAAACACAGGAAAAAAAACTTGGAATGACCTAATTTTATGTACACATATATATTCTTATATATATATATATATATATATATATATATATATATATATATATATATATATATATATATATATATATATATATATATATATATATATATATATATATATATTAGGTCATTCCAAGTGGGTGAAATCACTTAACAAGTATATCATATATATACTTCTTAAGTGATTTCACCCATGAATTTTTCATCATATGTTTAAAAATTAGGAAAACGCATGTAGATAACTGTTTTTTCTATAACGACTCTTACTTATGTTTTGTTTAATTTCTGTTTTACATCCCGCCAAGAATTTTTCACTTATCTAAAACTATAACTTTGGTATCGTTGATAAATTTGATATGGAGATATCATCAGCTTTAGGTGAAGTGCCACAATTGTTGACCTATGCTATGGACTGACGGCCAATGCAGTGAGGGTTATTTTCCGTGCCATGCCTACTGCAAACTTTTCAGTCTCACTCAAAAGAACTGTGATTTTAAGTTCTTTATACCGAGTGTTTGGTGAGGAAATAGTTATTACTAGTTAAACGCATTTATACCTATATGGGTAAATGGTAGATGGACTGACGCCAGTGCATTGTGGGCTATTTCACGTGTCATGCCTACTGCAACACGGAAACTCGGTTTTCAGTCTCATTCAAAAGAACTGTGATTATAAGTTCTTATACCGAGCGTTTGGTGAGGAAACAGTTAATACTAATTTTTAACGTCTTTGTTATGACACAGCACAGTACTAGGAACAGAATGATTTTGCAAGTCGGGCTCTCTACCGCTAGACAATCGAAAGCGGTCTGTCACTTATGAAAATAAAATGATTACTTAGAACATGGAAAAGAATGAAACAAATGACGGTGTCACAGATTAAAGTTGATTTCTCTGATTGAAAAATAAATAAAGAAAAATGAATCAACATTTATGAAAACAAAGGCATTTATACCTATAGGGGTAGTTGGTAGTTGACCGTGTCTGACAGTTGAGCACAGGCAAGTTTTGGGGTCGAATTCTCTTCCGAGTGGACACGACTTCTCCTGGTATCCGGAAAGGGAATCATGCACTCCGTATTTACTATGGTCCAGCGATACAACCATCTTATCGCAAGCTGTGAAAGAAATATCATAATTCCTATTACATTGAAGATAGCCATCTTTTTACAGTGGTTACTCTTAAACGGATTTGGGAATGCGTTTAAATATTATAAACATAATACCAAAGTTTTAATGCTCAAGACGATCGTTTCTGTCAATTAGACTTCATCAGTTGAGCTCTAACTTTAAAAAGATTTTCTAAAGGGAAATTGGTATAATACAAGGCCAAATCCGTCTAAGAGTAACGACTATCTTAGCTTTTGAAAATTTTAGAATTTAAAATGTGCTATCAGTGCCAAATATTACTTTAGTATAAAATTATCAGCTGGTACCGAAAACCCAGATAATTTATTTCATGGCCTTGTATGACAACATTTTCTGTTTTTATTTTATTTTGAATTCCAGCTCAACTGTCTTTTTGACAGAAACGGTCATCTTAAAGGAGCATTAGCTGTGTATACCAAAAAAAATATTTCTATTTTTGTTTTCTATTTTACTTTTAAATATTAAGACCACTTAACTGACTGACTCAAACTGGTCTGATTAGTGAGGTGGTCTCTTAAGTAAGGTTCTGTACTTGTTAAATATTTATCATGAAGAGACTGGCAATTCATGGTCTTAAATGTGAGGTGGTCTGCTAAGCAAGGTGGTCTTTAGGCGAAGTTCCACTCTACATGTATGTTTAATTGGCATTTCAATAAGTACAGTAATGATCTGAGTCAAGACGATAAACAATACATTATTTCATCAAAGTATTAATATCTTAAAGCTATTAAAAGGCATGTAAAATGCAGATTCATTATATCAACAATTCAGGGTCTCCATGGCCCAATGGTTCGAGCATCACGTGAATTTTCTCACCTCTAGTGAGCGCGAGTTTGAGTTCCATTGGAACCTAAACCGATTTTTGTGAGAAAGTTTGCCAGTTTACTTTCGTAAGACCGGTGATCTCTTCTCGGGTTCATTGTATCCGGGCTCTCTTCTCCACTTCTGAAAATGGCCGCCACGATGTGATTGAATAATTGTTAAGTACGGCGTAAAACAACATTCAAATTCAAATATCAACAATTAGTTAAATTTAGAAATAAGCATTTTCATAATGGTTTGATGGTTTTTATAAATTCAATTCCTTGTGAAGTCTCTTACCAGAAGGTGCAGAACTCTTGGGAATTTCTGACTGAGTCACCACTGGTGGAGAATGTAACCCATATGTCACACTCGGTTGTCCTGGTAATGATAAACGATATGTGTTAAAATTACAGTACATATTTAGGATAACAACAACAACAACAATAACAACAGATTCTTGTGAAAATCTGAATCATTATAATTTTATCAGAAATATTTACAAAATAATTATTTTAAAACGATTTCGACTTTTTCCTTTTGATATTTTCCTAATTGGGAAAAGATACATCTGCCTTGAAATTATTCGACCAGAATAAAACTGGAGTTTATAATATTGAATACATCATCAATAAATCTAAACTATTAGTCTACATCCAAAGTAAGAGGGCATATAATCTTTTTATTCTAATTTTAAGGAGATTTCTCTGGAATGTCATATATATATATATGCTATTAATATTCATGATGCCCCCATATTATTGCTAAATGCAATATTGTTATGTATTTGAAACAAGGTGCGTTTGAAAGGCACTAATTTCCTAAGATTTGAAAAATGAAAAGTTATGTGACGGAATCTCTCAGACAGACTAATAGACAAATAGGTTGACCCCAAAAGCCTGCAATCTTCGTTCAGGAGGATCATGTAATACACGTAGAACAAAGTGTGTGGTCTTACCTGACGGATATCCCATTGGAGTCGGATTAATGGAGCAGTCACACATCGCATCATTATACTCGCTTCCCATTTTGCATGTTTCTTTAACCCAGCCTGATGTTGTATACTCCAAGTATTGAGTTTTGTCCATTGGATCTGCTCTTCGATTACAACCTGATATTAAAACCATACTTTCCAAAAAATATTTTAACATGATACATATAAAATATTTCAAAAAACCCCACTGATATCAACGTAATAATTGTCATGTGGTCAAAGAGACAATATACAAATCAGATAAATGATATATATTTTACTTATACACAAGCATTGCAAGTTAAGAGTAAAAAATCGATTGATTAGAAGTTCACACAAGAAACATAAATTGCAGTACCTGTTTTCGAAACTTTTGTAACATCTGGTTCAATAACCTCGGATACAGTCGGCGAAATATTTGACACAACTGTAGCAATAATAAAAAAAGAAAAAGTAACTAACACAAATTATAATATTCCATGTAATTTTTCAAGATATTTTATATCAAATTATATTCATGTAATAATTTAAATTAGTCCAGCCGTCGGCAGGTTGGTTTCCTGTCTTTCGGATGAGACAGTAAAAACCGAGGTCCCGTGTCACAGTAGATGTCGGCACGTTAAAAAACCCCTCACTGCTCACTGACCGTAAGTGCCGAGCATAGGCCAAAATTTGGAGCCCTTCGCCGGCATTTGGTCACGTCTCCGTATGAATGAAAGATTCTTGAGTGGGACGTTAAACAACAATAAACAAACAAACAAACACACATTAATTTAAATCCCTACAGACTAAAATAGACGGGTCTTAATCAATAAAAAATAGCATACCATTTAAATACTCGGGGGTGAAAGGGTTAAATACGTAAAATTACTGAAATAAAATTTTTGGCATAAACACAAAATGCAAACATGGACTACGTCCATACTTTACCTCTTATATTTCCTTCAGTCGTGCTTATATTTAAAAAATGCATGAATAAAACAAAAGATTGAATGTATAAACAAATTAAAATGTCATCAATTAATTCGATGTAGAAAAAGAACATAGCCAAATATAAACATGCATAGTTTATTTACCTGGCGTGTAGGCTGATTTCACAGGGGTACAAATACACAAATCTTGGGAATATTCCGTCCCTACTTCACAGGACTCTTTCTTCCAGACCATTGATCCGACGTAAACTTCATATTTTGTTTTATCCACAGAATCAGGTCTCTTCATGCAATTTGCTAAAAAAATAGGAACACATTTCAGAATATTTATATGTATTTATATTTACAGATGGAATTCAAAATGTTTGAACATCGATGGAGACAAGATGTGCACCATAAGAGCTAGATGAATAAATTAAGAGTTTAATGTAAATAATGACATTTCAATATAATGTAGCCTGGCCTGTAGTGTGGATTTAACATTTGACTGATATAACGATATTAGCATTTATCTCATATTTGCATTATTTGAATAATTGACGTTTGGATAAATTTCACGAAATTTATTTCATCACAATAATATAACCGAATGCGAACATTTCCATGTTTACAACACTGTATATTACCTTGATTTGCGCTAGTTGTCAAATCACTCGATTCGGGAACTTTTGACGGAGCCCTTTGGACAGTTGGGCTCGCTCCGGCTGACTGATCTAAATATTTAAAATAAATAACATATGTGTTACACAACTTATTGGCTAAATTAAGAATAAATTATTCCCTAATTTACAACTTGTATTCCAAACATGACATGGTTCACTTGAAATTGTGCTGTTTTTTCTTTACACTTTACAAGAGATAGTACAATCAATGTCATTTATGATAATCAATCTAAAAATATAATGTGCATATTGTTAATTTGCATGAAATCACAGTTTTGTCTCGCGTGAAATCAGAAATAGGTATTGCACCTCACGATTACCGCAGTAGTAATTATAAATGCAAACTAAATAGACCATTAAAACAAGTAGAATTTATTTAGACCATATCATTGTAATGTCAAACTATTATTGATATGGTAGAACAATCACGTGATATATATTTGTCGGCCATGTTTACCGAAAAGCATTTCCGGATATAGAAATAGCGGTATATTGTATATAACTGTTCTCTGTTATTGCTCCTTTTACAATGTAAGATTTTAAAATACAGTATGAATAAAATGTGGTGTTTTCTTAATTTTATTTATGCCAATAATTAATTGATTGTGCATTTTGTATTTCGTTTCCGGTTCTTGCTACTAGATTTATAGTTATGTTTGTAAACATCGTAAAACTTGGACAAATTCGTTGAATAAACATTTGAAATCATATGAATACTATTACATGTTAAATAATGAAAATATAGACTAAACTTTATTTATTTTACACTTATTAACATAGATAAGTGAAAATAGAATACTTACCACTACAAAACTTGAATGTACAATCATATTCCAGATATATGAAATATTTATGAAAACTGTATTTGAAAATAAGTGACTCGAACTGCCGATGCTATTCAGATATAAAAATCTCAGATACCAAAGTATAAATCAATAGGATGGTCAGGACATAGATACAAATCCGGTAAAAATGGACAAACACGGACCTCTGGAAACCAAGAGGTGGGATCAGGTGCCATGGAGAAGTAAGCATCCCCTGTCGACCGGTCACACCCGCCGTGAGTCCACAGTCAAGTCCACGTGAGGAGTGTATACTCGTCACAATTGGTACAGACGTCTCAACAACCGCCAACGAAAAGGCAACTCAACATTTCACTTAGTGAAACAGAGTAGTCGCAAACAAGACTATTATACCGACCATAAAATTTGCGGAACGTTGACATTAAACGCGGTTTTCGATATCCCTGTGTCAATAATTTGTCAGTGAGTAGTTTACCTCTGTATATGAAATCTTCATATGTTGTGCACGCCCTGGCATATCGGATCATTTGTGAAATATAAACTCCATATGCAGGTGACTGAGGGATATTACTACTTAAATGTGGAAAATTTACGATGGGAAAGCCGAAATCGTCGCGTTTATCGTATAGCTTAGTTGCTTATTTCCCGTCTGTGTTTATATTAAGTAAAATGTCTAAGTATGAAGCGTGTGTACTTGATTCTGTTGTATCTTTAATTTCTAGTTCGCTGGGATATATCGCATTGGCATATGTATGAAAATTGTCATTATTAATTGACAAAACGTCGTCGATATATCTAAATGTCAAATTAAAGGACACCGCTAACTTTTTCTTCTTTTGATTCAGCAGTTTCTGAATGAAGTCTGCTTCGTATGAATAAAGGAACAGGTCGGCCAATAAAGGAGCACAATTGGTTCCCATAGGAATGCCGACAGTTTGTTGAAAGACCACGTCTCCGAACATTACAAATATATTGTCTATTAGAAATTCCAGCAGGTTTTTTATATCAACTTCAGAGCCATACAAACCCGGATACGTCACCCAATTACAAAAATCAGTTGTCATAGATATAGAACTCACAATATCTGTCACAGTAACCTTACTTTTGTTACAAACTAAATAGGACGGTGGTTTAGACCCACGTTTATGCCGAGGAATTTTTAATGAGTGAATGATTATACAGGCCACTAGCTGACGGATGATAGTAAATGGCAATAGGCAACACCAAGAACTTGAGTTCCCTAAAATTGATCCAAGACATACAGTACATATTTCCTTTTTTCTTACCATTTAGAGAACATAACATGTTACATGTGCCATCATAGTCTGTGACACAACCTTGACCCCGCATGTATTTCTGATTGGCTGCACAGCACTTTGGAGTCGTATTTTCTCCGCATTTCCAGAAAGCACGACAATTGTCGGGATTGGCATACGATGATACCATTCCTCTGGCGTATACACAAGGGTCTGCAGATATATTTTACATATTTGTTTTTAATTTTATTTGACAGATATCACTATCACCTCTTCAATTTTTATACTTTATGCCATAGACGACATATATGTAAAGAGACAACACTACTGAAATTAAATTTGCCATTTTGCATCTTAAACCAGGGTCTGCATAAAGTAAAATTAATAATGAGTTTAGAAAAGTAATTTTTCAACCTTTCATTTACATTTATCCAGACCGATAAGGAAAAGCAATATTAAAAAGTAAATTTAAAATGAAAAAAAAAAGTTTGGAGAAAAGCATCAAAAGGCTAACTGTGTTTGACTAACCGACAGAAACATTTAGGTAATCATATATAAGAACATTTCATTTATGCAAAAACTTTATCAGAAATTCAAAATCTCCGAAAGCTAAGATATTCATTTTTACAGATAATACTTTTAGACGTCTTTGGTAATTTAAGTATATTATTTGCCCTTGTACGATACCACTTTTTCTTTCGAAAATATACATTTATGATCAAAATCGAGTTCAACTAATGAAATCGTAATGACGAAAATGATCGTCTTAAGCATTTGTTTTTACTTATTATGTAAAATTATAATTTTGGTTTTGTTAATGACGTTTATACTAACGTATAACGTACCCTGCATGCATTCAACTTTTGAAGAATCTTCACATCTGGATGTTGTAGTACTCCAAAACTTTCCTAAACTACACACTTTGACGTCAGCCCGGACGTTCCCACCGGTAGACATTGAACACTTGATGTATTTATTACAATCTGTATGATGGTTTATATATCCGGGTCCGTGACTGTTTATGAAATCACGACATACCCGGAGTAATTCTGTAAAGGAAAATGTAAAGATTACAGACGCCAAACTATCAACTGTCAGATGAAGAAACAGATGACAATTTCCAAAAATGGCGAACATGGGACAAACATCATAATCTGGAAAATCCATAGGTGGGACCAACTGTCAGGAAGAATATGTATCCCCCGTCAATCAAACATACATGTCGTGAATCCATAGTATAAATCAACAGGGGAACATTCCCTCTCTGGCACTCTGTTCTTTATAGTAAGATATCTTGGTCTTAATTCTTAAATGGGAGCCCGTGACTAAGTGGTTAGGCCATCGTGCTTTGAACCATGAAGCTTCTGACTTCTACTTAACTCAGGTTAAAGCCCCACTGCAACTGAAGCTGATTTTTGTGAGAATGTTTGCCAGTTTATTTGTGGGTTTTTTCCTGGGTATATTCTAACCGGGTTTCTATCCTCCACCAATAAAAACTGGCCGCTACCATATACATTTGCAATTGAAAAATTGTCGAGTGTTGCGCAATACACTATTCGAAATTCTTATCGGGTAGATGGTGACCCCATGACTTATATGGTTCGACGAAGACACAATAAGTATGTGAGGCCTTCTTTATCTTGATTCGAACAATCGACTTCCATGTACTAGGTCAACGTTCTAGCAACCATCATTGCTATCACTGAGGTGTATCAAGATATAGGAGATATTTGGTAACATAACAAATGGAGAAAAGCTGTTGAACATCAATCTTGACATCTGTTAAGGTCAGATCACAAATATATCTGTTTTTGGTTTAACGTCGAAATTAAATAATCAAGTACATTTTGTCCAAATGTCCAAAAGTAGTACAACATATAAAATTTATATAAAACATACAGCCTTCGTGTAATATCAGAGACAAAGGCCATACATTGAAATATATAGAAACACGTGTCAAGTATTCATGAATTTATGCAAATTATTTGATAGTTCATAAATGTGCAATACCTTCCGGAAAACGTCTCAAGTCTTATCAGAGATGACCCCCATACTTGAAATAATGTGGGTTTTGGAAAGTTTTATTATGAATATTTTAATGCTAATGCAAACCTTGCACCGACATACAAGGTGATTATTATTTACCTGGGTGAGCCGTCTGTGTTGCAGGTGTTGTAACTGTAGGTGTTTGATCTGTACTCGTCTCCGCTGATGACGTTTCTGTAGTCTCAGGACCTTGCAGAACAATTGTTGCTTGTAAACCATATTGTTGAGGGGTTACACAGAACACCTTTGAATACGATTCCACAGAATAGAATAAGTCTGTATAGGTCTCCGGTTCGAAAATTGGAGTCAAGAAAGTTGCAATCGATTTCAATTCACTTCTGTCAATATTCTTTCCGACACCTACTGCAAACATTATAATGCCATCATGCCTAGCGAAAGCCGACCTCTTTGCCGTTTGAGTTGGATATTGAGAGTTGCCATTTATAATTACAACCCCAACCCGTGTTGACGATTCCCTTGAGGAACTACGGAACATAACCTTCATTTCCTTAATGGCTACAATGAAACGTAAAACAAAATTATTTATAGTGTATTTATCATGTATTCATTCGAGTGAACAATGAACTTGTATGACACAAGATTATCTGACCATTTATAATTTACTTCAATGAATACAGGTTGGATGTAGCGAATTTAGAATAGGACGTCTACTACAGATTTGTAAATTTAATCAAATTGTGAAAACGTACGCAAGCACATTACTAATGTACATTAAAAACTTATTCCTACCTAGATCCGTCCTTTTTCCATCACTAGGCATTTGGAGTTTGCTTAGTGCAGTTCTCAGATTTGCAGCATTGGAACTCAACCCGACACTTGTAGTTTTGTAAGAACCGCTCTGTATTATAAAACCCAGTCTGACCTTGTCGATAGCCAACTGCATATTGTCTACAAACTTCAGTAAGGCTGCTTGCAATGTTTTAAATTGTACATAGTCCGCAGGTCCATCAACCACAATAATCATATCTATAAACTTTCCGCAACCTAGAAGATGATAATCAACACGAAAGAAACGGTTAAACTTCTTTATCGTCAAAAGAAGATTAGCATCAATGGAAGATATAACAGTTATTTAAAAGTATAAGTACAAGGTAAATTGG
Source organism: Atrina japonica (assembly GCA_030159075.1). Classification (NCBI taxonomy): domain Eukaryota; kingdom Metazoa; phylum Mollusca; class Bivalvia; order Pterioida; family Pinnidae; genus Atrina; species Atrina japonica. Next base: position 678,905 of record BROG01000070.1, on the reverse strand, counting down.
CACATGTTTACAAATACAACAAGTCTAGATCAAATTATAACAGAGGTGACAAGCTACTTGTCGTCACAAAAGTATTAGAGATTCAGTAATGCATGGAGTCCCTGCAAGACAATATGTTTACATGTACAACCTATGTTTGGAAAGTAGACCGTATTGTTTTGGATTTGGGCTCGGATGCGCCACTTTACCTCGGTAGGCCTATACTTTATCGTAAAAGAAGATGATAATCGATAAAAGAAATTATAGTTAAACGACTTTACCGTAAAAGAAACAGTTTTTGAAGAAAACGGGACAATATTTATACATAAATGTCTAAGTGACTTGTTCTGTTTACATTGTTAACTCACAAACGTCTGAGTGAAAAATTCTTTACGTGTATTATATGTACTTCATTGAATTTATAATAAATTGAAACGCAAATTCTGATTATCATTATATATGTTTATATCTAGTCGAAGTTCTGTGACTGTTTTCCTAGAGCAGGGCCTTTGGAAAATCACTAGCTGTTCGTAAGAGTAGACTATGTCGAATTTAAATCGAAATTATTTCTTTAAATATACTGACTCTTCCATTGAATTTTAAGAAGAATATATCATAAAATGTTTTTAAACATTTCTAACGCTTGAAAGAAATATATATAATTGCGGTATGTTAAAAATTGTAGGCACGGGGTAAAATAATCTACCGTACAGGGTTTAGTTCTATGGATTGTAATTTTTACGTTTTTCTCCTTCCTGAAACGATTGCGTTTTACTTTTAAATTGCAAATCGGAAATAGCTTGAAATAAGATCAGGTCCTGCAAAGACGGTCCATAATATATCAGGTATGTATATATATTTTATCTAAACATTTTTATTTAATTTTTCTTAAATCACGAATTCATCAACACTGTAAATATAGCGAATATTTACACCTCGAGTTATCTCCCCCTGTACCATATATCGTCTAAGACACTTTGTAAGTTTCTCTAAAGAATCTATTTCATTCCATGTTAACTCACCCAACCCTAAAACACATTTGGACTTATCTAATCATAGATTTATATAAAAGTCCATTGTTTTAGGGGTTGGTGAGTTAACAAAAAATTTTGTTCAAAGTATGTTCCGTACTAAATATGCAGAATACTTCTTATCTCTATCTTCTGTAGATTTAACCTTGTCTCATTTACATTTGCCTTTGTATAACTACTCTATAACATTATACAGCGTATATCAATATGACTCTATAAGTGAAGCTGCCTCATCGCGCAGTGTTTTTCTTTCTGCCTACGTACTATTCACGGCCACCAAGATATATTTGAACAACATTATATCATTATTATCTTAACTTCGGCATTTAACATATTCTAATTATATTAAAGTATGGTTTAAACAAAATATATTCGATGTTTTTTTTTTAATTGATGGTATGGTATTAAAATGAAAGTTTAAAAAGGAGAGAAAACAAAATTTGAATATTTTGGATGTTCAATAATATATGTATTTAACCGTTTAACCCCCAAATAAGCTAATGATATGCTCTTTCTATTGTATAAAACCAGTCTATTATGGCCCGTAGAATTGAAAGCATTAATTCAATTTGTTGGTTAAATTTCTTTCCGCTATAAGACTTCAACTGCATTCTGCAAGGCGTTAATAGCATAGTTGAAATGCATCATTATATGTGGAGCAATTATTCCTAATGCATAAGGATTGACAAATGATGACAAACCAAAGCATAAGGTGAAATAGATGTATTCCATCATTCATTTCCTCTTCATGATATTCACCATATTCATAATACGAAGAAATATACACGTGCATGTATATTTCCCAATATCATCATACTGATTAACCAGAAATAGAATTCTATGAATAAAACAAGTTATCATAGAGGCACACTGTTACTTGAATAAAATAGATAACTACTTCACCGAGCTAAAGAGTATATGCTATCAAAGAACAGTCAACAGTAAAGATGTTTGTTGTTTGTTTTCACCAAACTCGAGGTTTCCGCCGGACATTTGCGGCGGGTATGGCGTACTGACAGGGGCGCTGACTCTTTTCGGAAGCCCAGTCTTATCCCGTTTGGGATTCGCAATTGTTCTTCGATCGTGTTGAAACCGTTGTTATATCTACCTTTTCACCAAACTTTACTTTCTCACCAAACTCGAGAACGTTTGCAACGGGCGTGGCATGCTGGCAGGGAACGCAAACTCGTTCTGGACACCTGGTCCTATCCTGTTTGGAATTTATAATTGTACTTCATTTTGGGACAGTGTTTATATCTAATTTGTCGTTTTCTAATGGACTTGGATTTGTGATTTTCCATTGGTTCTTCTTCATTTAACTTTGAATTCTGTTTCACGCTTCACTCAACAAATTTTCAATTATATGATTGATTTTGTTTGTTTATTTTTGTTTAACGTCCCACTCAAGAATCTTTCACTGATATGGAGACGTCACCAACATTTTAATGTCGGTGAAGGGATTTAAATTTTGTCCTATGCTCGGCACTTACGGCCATTGAGCAGTGAGAGTTCTTTAACGTGCCAACACCTACTTCGACACGGGACCTCGCTTTTTACTGTCTCATCCGAAGGACAGAAAACCAACCTGCCGTCGGCTGGACTCGAACTCCCGACCTCACGATCAAGACTCGAGGGCGCTACCAAATGAGCCAGAATTATATGATTGAAGTCAGTTTCTAATTGCGGAGGAGGAGAAAACCCGGTTACAATGTATCTCCGTCTTCCCCAAGTAAACTGGCAAACTTTCTCACAAAACCAGCTTAGGTTCCAGCGGGACCTCGAACCTGCGCTGACTAGAAGGGAGATAATTCATGCTCTAATCACTCAGCCACGGACGTCCCACAGGAAGGTGCCATTAGGACATCAGTGACTGTGCAACTATCTTTCACATAGTGTGTAGGGTCATAATGTTATTCTAACATAAAACTATGTTCAATAAGTACCTGAAGATGATTAGATCGACTTAGAATGAATTACATACTAGTAAAGATCAAGAATCTTAAACATCGGCAATTTGCTGTACGGGATAAATACAATTAACCTTTTAAACCCTATACACAATGATAGACTGGTCTTAAACAATGAAAAGAGCATACCACTCAAGTATTTAAGGATGAAAAGGGTAAACATAAGGAACTGATAAAGCGTGTTAGACGGTACATAATATGTTGTCCTTCATCTTGTTCTGTGTAAGCTTTTGGGTATGTACTTCGGAGGTAGTTGGTTCAGTGGGCCCTAATATCCTGCCAGGTGGAAATATAGAAGAAATGCACAACCCTAGCCAACTACAATGATTTAAATGGTTTAAATAGAAGAAAAGTGATAAAAGTAAAAATATCCTGCGAAATTTTGTGAAACGGCTCTAATAATGTCCAGTGGTGGTATTATTACGCCTTCCGGACACTTGGTCCAGTGCGATTATTTGGTATATCAGCGACAGAAACATGAAATAATGAATCGTGTATCGTTTACCGTGTATCATAATTGCAGTGGTATAACGACGTATCACGTATCAACACTATAGGGAAATAAACATATACATCACTATCACAATTAGTTAAATAATGTATCACAACTACAATGGAATTTTATTGTATCATGTATCACGACTACGGGGGAAGAAATAATGTGTCGTGCATCACTACCATAGTAATTTAATCTTAAATGTATCACAACATTGCATCATGTATCACAATTCCCTGGGAATAAATAATGTTTCAGGTGTAACTACCATAGTGAGTTAAAAATAATGTATCATATCTACAGTGGAATACTAATATGTATCATGTATCACAACTACAGTGGAATAAATCATTATGTATCACTCTTTAATGAGTTAGATAATGTATCATAAATAAGGGGGAATCATTGATGCATCATGTATCACAACTAAAGTAAGAAAATATCAATTTAATGTTCAGGATTAAATTTCACGGCCAATAAGTCAAATACACAATGTATATCAGAACTGTTGTATATACTTTGTGGGAGTTTATCAATTTCTAAACAACAAAAACAACTGCCTCGCAACAGTTGAGTTATTAGTACCAAGCGGCATTAACAATAGCCTGATACGCATTTGGGCGTGTCTAATGACCGTTTGGGTAATTGAAAATTAACTCGAATGTTTTCCCTTTTTTACCAATAGAATTGTCGGAAAATTGTCTATTTTATTTAGTCCCTTAACCGTACGCTTTGGTTATACATTACATAATTCCAACTCGATATACATAATAATAGTCTCTTATAATTTTCTGGGTGGAAAAACAGTCATGAAATTATTGTTGATTGATAAGTTACATATAAATACAAAAGCAGTCCTGCTACCAATAATCATTATATATTTATTTAGGGTTTTAAAATGGATTAGTTACAAAACCAATACAAAAAGGAGAGAATAATATTGCAATTTAATAATGATCTATTTCCGAGACAACTTTCCACAAACCTCCCATATATCTAAATATTGAACGACGGGCAAACGGTCGTTTTAGATACATTTCTACATTAGTTGTAAATGAAATTTTGCAATGTAAGACATATGTAAAACATGCAAGATTATCCATTAGAGCCGGTACAATTAAGTCAAATAAATATCAACTCAAAACCTAAAACAGGCCTAATAAGCTAGAACTACAATATTACCCGTCCACATTTGCCTGCATTTTGGTCGTTCGCCATTGTCAGTATTCTTTTCTACAAGATAGATATACATATAGTTAGAATATCTTACCTGCTTCTGTTCCAACATTTGGAACGGCTGTTGGATTTTGAGACTTTTGATCGGAAGAGTTTAACGTTGGATATTGTGATGGTAGGGTTTGTATTCCAACCTTGGGATACGACATGTCAGGTTGTGGTTGTTGTTGCTGAGTTTGAGGGAGGGTTTGTACTCCAACCTTGGGATACGACATGTCAGGTTGTGGCTGTTGTTGCTGAGTTTGAGGGAGGGTTTGTACTCCAATTTGGGGATACGACATGTCAGGTTGTGGTTGTTGTTGCGAGGAACCTGAACCGGTTGACGTTTGTGAGATCGGTGTGTTAAATGGTGAGAGTTGCGGAGAGTCCTGATGAGATGAACTGGGAATCTGGGGGAAAGAATTGGTCTGAGAGCCAGATTGTAATTTTTGTGAAGAAAGTGTTTCAGATGGCGTTTGGGAAGCGACGTACTGGGGATATGGTTGAGGGTGTTGTGAAATAGTTCCCAGTTGAAATGGCAATTGTTGATCAGGTTGTCCTTCCTGTGGCTGTGTTCCGGATGATGCTATTGTTCCCGGATACTGTTGATCAGATTGAGATATTATACCTGGATCAGGCTGTCCTGGCTGTGGTTGAGTTCCGGATGATGATAATGTTATTCCTGGGTATTGCGAAATTGTACCTGGATACGGTGTATCAACTTGTCCTTGTCGAGGTTGTGTACCGAATGATGTTAATATACCCGGATACTGCGGATCTGATTGTGATATTGTACCTGGATCAGGCTGTCCTTCCTGTGGTTGTGTTCCGGATGATATTGATACTTGAGGGTACTGTGGCCCTGATTGTGAAATTGTACCTGGATACTGTGTATCAACCTGTAGAGGTTGCGTACCAGATGATATTGATATACCCGGATACTGCGGATCTGATTGTGATATTGTACCTGGATCAGGCTGTCCTTCCTGTGGTTGTGTTCCGGATGATATTGATACTTGAGGGTACTGTGGCCCTGATTGTGAAATTGTACCTGGATACTGTGTATCAACCTGTAGAGGTTGCGTACCAGATGATATTGATATACCCGGATACTGCGGATCTGATTGTGATATTGTACCTGGATCAGGCTGTCCTTCCTGTGGTTGTGTTCCGGATGATATTGATACTTGAGGGTACTGTGGCCCTGATTGTGAAATTGTACCTGGATACTGTGTATCAACCTGTAGAGGTTGCGTACCAGATGATATTGATATACCCGGATACTGCGGATCTGATTGTGATATTGTACCTGGATTAGACTGTCCTCCCTGTGGTTGTGTTCCGGATGATATTGATACTTGAGGGTACTGTGGCCCTGATTGTGAAATTGTACCTGGATACTGTGTATCAACCTGTAGAGGTTGCGTACCAGATGATATTGATATACCCGGATACTGCGGATCTGATTGTGATATTGTACCTGGATCAGGCTGTCCTTCCTGTGGTTGTGTTCCGGATGATATTGATACTTGAGGGTACTGTGGCCCTGATTGTGAAATTGTACCTGGATACTGTGTATCAACCTGTAGAGGTTGCGTACCAGATGATATTGATATACCCGGATACTGCGGATCTGATTGTGATATTGTACCTGGATCAGACTGTCCTTCCTGTGGTTGTGTTCCGGATGATATTGATACTTGAGGGTACTGTGGCCCTGATTGTGAAATTGTACCTGGATACTGTGTATCAACCTGTAGAGGTTGTGTACCGGATGATATTGATATACCCGGATACTGCAGATCAGATTGTGATATTGTACCTGACTCAGGCTGTTCCGACTGTGGTTTTGTTCCAGATGATGATATTGCTATTTCGGGGTACTGTGGCCCAGATTGTGAAATTGTACCTGGATACTGCATATCAGACTGCCCTGGTTGAGTTTGTGTACCGGATGATGTTAATATACCCGGATACTGCGGATCTGATTGTGATATTGTACCTGGATCAGGCTGTCCTTCCTGTGGTTGTGTTCCGGGTGACATTGATATTTCGGGGTACTGCGGCCCAGATTGTGATATTGTACCTGGATACTGCGTATCAGACTGCCCTGGTTGAGGTTGTATACCGGATGTACCCGAATAATGCGGATCAGATTGTGATATTGTACCTGGATCAGGTTGAGTTCCGGATGATGATATTGTTATTCCCGGATACTGTAGCCCAGATGGCTGCATATCAGTGGCTGTTTGTGTTCCTGGAAACGGCATATCTGACTGTCCTTGTTGAGGCTGTATACCGGATGATGTTAATGTACCTGGATACTGTGGATCGGATTGTGATATTGTACCTGGATCAGACTGTCCTGGCTGTGGTTGTGTTCCAGATGATGATATTGTTATTTCAGGGTACTGTGGCCCAGATTGTGATATTGTTCCTGGATACTTTGTATCAACCTGTCGAGGTTGTGTCCCGGATGATGTTAATGAACCCGGATACTGTGGATCGGATTGTGATATTGTACCTGGATCAGACTGTCCTGGCTGTGGTTGTGTTCCAGATGATGATATTGTTATTTCAGGGTACTGTGGCCCAGATTGTGATATTGTTCCTGGATACTTTGTATCAACCTGTCGAGGTTGTGTCCCGGATGATGTTAATGAACCCGGATACTGAGGATCGGAATGTGATATTGTACCTAGATCAGGCTGTCCTGGCTGTGGTTGTGTTCCAGATGACGATATTGTTATTTCGGGGTACTGTGGCCCAGATTGTGAAATTGTACCTGGATACTGTGAATCAACTTGTCGAGGTTGTGTACCGGATGATGTTAATGTACCTGGATACTGCGGATCAGATTGTAATATTGTACCTGGATCAGGCTGTCTTTCTTGAGGTTGAGTTCCGGATGATGATATTGTTATTCCCGGATACTGTAGCCCAGATGGCTGCATATCAGCGGCTGTTTGTGTTCCTGGATACTGCGTATCTGACTGTCCTTGTTGAAGCTGTGTACCGGATGATGTTAATGAACCCGGATACTGTGGATCGGATTGTGATATTGTACCTTGATCAGACTGTCCTGGCAGTGGTTGTGTTCCAGATGATGATATTGTTATTTCAGGGTACTGTGGCCCAGATTGTGAAATTGTACCTGGATACTGTGTATCTGACTGTCGAGGTTGTGTTCCAGATGATGTTAATGAACCCGGATACTGCGGATCGGAATGCGATATTGTACCTGGATCAGGCCGTCCTGGCTGTAGTTGTGTTCCAGATGACGATATCGTTATTTCGGGGTACTGTGGGCCAGATTGTGAAATTGTACTTGGATACTGTGTATCAACCTGTCGAGGTTGTGTACCGGATGATGTTAATGTACCCGGATACAGCGGATCAGATTGTGATATTGTACCTGGATCAGGCCGTTCTTGCTGTGGTTGTGTTCCGGATGATGATATTGTTATTTCGGGGTACTGTGGCCCTGATTGTGAAATTGTATCCGGATATTTCGTGTCAGATTGAACTTCTGTAGAAGTTGTTTTTGGTGGAGATAATGCAATTGTTCCGGGGTACAGTGGATCAGACGGTTGCATTCCGGAAGTATGTGTTCCAGTTTGCGTTACCGTGCCGGGATACTGTGTCTCGGTTTTTGTGCCTGGATGTTGAGGGTTTGTTTGTGGATCTAACGACGAATTAAGTCCTGTGTGAGAACTTTTATATTCACCAGGAGACACAGTTTCTCCAGGCGGCTGCATACCGTTATCTGTTCCAGATGATGTAAGTTTTCCGGGGTAATGTTCACCAGACGGCTGCATACCATTTTCTATTCCAGATGATGTAATTGCTCCGGGGTGAAGTTCTCCAGGCGGCTGAATACCGTTATCTGTTCCAGATGATGTAATTTTTCCGGGGTAAAGTTCTCCAGACGGCTGCATACCGTTATCTGTTCCAGATGATGTAATTTTTCCGGGGTAAAGTTCTCCAGACGGCTGCATACCGTTATCTGTTCCAGATGATGTAATTGCTCCGGGGTAAAGTTCTCCAGACGGCTGCATACCGTTATCTGTTCCAGATGATGTAATTGCTCCGGGGTAAAGTTCTCCAGACGGCTGTATACCGTTATCTGTTCCAGATGATGTAATTTTTCCGGGGTAAAGTTCTCCAGACGGCTGTATACCATTATCTGTTCCAGATGATGTAATTGCTCCGGGGTAAAGTTCACCAGACGGCTGCATACCGTTATCTGTTCCAGATGATGTAATTGCTCCGGGGTAAAGTTCTCCAGACGGCTTCATACCATTTTCTGTTCTAGATGATGTAATTGCTCCGGAGTAAAGTTCTCCAGACGGCTTCATACCGTTATCTGTTCCAGCTGATGTAATTTTTCCGGGGTAATACTCTCCAGACGGCTGCATACCGTTTTCTGTTCCAGATGATGATATTGTTCCGGAGTAAAGTTCTCCAGATGGCTGCATACCATTTTCTGTTCCAGATGAAGTAATTTTTCCGGGGTAATGTTCTCCAGACGGCTGCATACCGTTATCTGTTCCAGATGATGAAATTGTTCCGGAGTACAGTTCTCCAGACGGCTGCATACCGTTTTCTGTTCCAGATGAAGTAATTTTTTCTGGGTAAAGTTCTCCAGACGGCTGCATACCATTTTCTGTTCCAGATGAAGTAATTTTTCCGGGGTAATGTTCTCCAGACGGCTGCATACCGTTATCTGTTCCAGATGATGAAATTGTTCCGGAGTAAAGTTCTCCAGACGGCTGCATACCGTTTTCTGTTCCAGATGAAGTAATTTTTCCGGGGTAAAGTTCTCCAGACGGCTGCATACCATTTTCTGTTCCCGCTGATGCAATTGCTCCGGAGTAAAGTTTTCCAGACGGCTTCATACCGTTATCTGTTCCAGCTGATGTAATTTTTCCGGGGTAATGTTCTGCAGACGGCTGCATACCGTTTTCTGTTCCAGATGATGATATTGTTCCGGAGTAAAGTTCTCCAGATGGCTGCATACCATTTTCTGTTCCAGATGAAGTAATTGTTCCGGGGTAAAGTTCTCCAGACGGCTTCATACCGTTATCTGTTCCAGCTGATGTAATTTTTTCGGGGTAATGTTCTCCAGACGGTTGCATACCGTTTTCTGTTCCAGATGATGATATTGTTCCGGAGTAAAGTTCTCCAGACGGCTGCATACCATTTTCTGTTCCAGATGAAGTAATTTTTCCGGGGTAATGTTCTCCAGACGGCTGCATACCGTTATCTGTTCCAGATGATGAAATTGTTCCGGAGTAAAGTTCTCCAGACGGCTGCATACCATTTTCTGTTCCAGCTGATGTAATTGCTCCTGGGTAAAGTTCTCCAGACGGCTGCATACCGTTTTCTGTTCCAGATGATGATATTGTTCCGGGGTAAAGTTCTCCAGACGGCTGCATACCGTTTTCTGTTCCAGATGAAGTAATTTTTCCGGGGTAATGTTCTCCAGACGGCTGCATACCGTTATCCGATCCAGATGATGCAATTGTTCCGGAGTAATGTTCTCCAGACGGCTTCATACCGTTTTCTGTTCCAGATGATGAAATTGTTCCGGAGTAAAGTTCTCCAGACAGTTGCATACCATTGTCTGTTCCAGATGATGCGATTGTTCCGGAGTAATGTTCTCCAGACGGCTGCATACCGTTATCTGTTCCAGATGATGAAATTGTTCCGGAGTAAAGTTCTCCAGACGGCTGCATACCATTTTCTGTTCCAGATGAAGTAATTTTTCCGGAGTAAAGTTCTCCAGACGGCTGCACAGCATTTTCTGTTCCAGATGATGTAATTGTTCCAGGGTAAAGTTCTCCAGACGGCTGTATACTGTTGTCTGTTTGTGTTCCTTGAATTTGGGTATGTGACCTTCCTTCCTGACTTTGTTTTCCAGATGTTACTTTTCGGGAATATTGTGGATCAGGTTGTGTCATTGTACCTTGATATTGAGTATCAGGCTGTTCCCGCTGAGGTTGTGTTCCGGATGATGTAACTGTTCCGGTGTACCCAGGACCAGATTGTTGCATACCGGTGACTGTTTGTGTTCCTGTATATTGCATATCAGATGGTCCTGGCTGAGACTGTGTTCCAGATGATGTTATTGTCCCTGGATATTGGGAATCAGAATGTGGCATTGTGCCAGGATATTGTGTTTCAGATTGCACTTCTTTAGAAGTTGTTTGTCCTCCTGATGGTGATCCGATTGTTCCGGAATACATTGCTTCAGACGGTTGCATTCCAGTAGAAATATGTGTTCCTGTTTGAGTTACCGTGCTGGGATTCTGTGGATTAGATTGTGACATTACTGGAGAAGTGTGTGTTCCAGAATTCTGTGATGCTGTTTCTATATCGGTGGCTGTTTGTTTTGCTATATGCATGGTGTCAGACCCTCCCGGCTGAGGTTGTGTTCCAGACGATGTTAATGTCCCAGCATATTGTGGACCAGCTTGTGACATTGTAGCTGGATATTGCATATTAGAATGACCTTGCTGAGATTGTATTCCGGATTGTGTTAATGTCCCGGCATACTGTGGCTCAGATTGAGATATTGTACCTGGATATTGCGTTTCGGATTGTACTTCTTGAGAAGTTGTTTGTCCAGCTCCAGATGATGTTATCGTCCCGGAGTTATGTGGGCCAGACGTTTGCATTCCCGAAGAAGTATGTATTCCTGATTGTGTTAACGTGGCGGAATACTGTGGATCTAAATTTGAGTTTTCGGAAGACATATATATTCCTGTTTGTGTACCATGGTTTTGAGATAGTTGTGACGAATCTGGCCCTGCTGCTACTTGAGAACTTTGATATCGATAAGCAGAGGGTGATTGTGCTTCAGCCTGTGAATATGATTTGGAGTTTTGTTTATTGTATTGCGCTTCTTGTGGTACGGTTTCTGTTCCAGTGACCGTTCCTGTATCCGAATACTGCACGTTGGACTGCATTTGTGTTCCGGGTGATGTTAATGGACTGGAATCGTGTTGTTTTATTCCTGAAGAATGTTGTGTTTCGGGATATTGGGGCGAAGAATCTGATCGCACAGATGTTTGGGGATTCTGATATCCAGAGTCAGATGCTGTACCGGAATTGTGTCCATATTGTGTTTTACTCAATATTGATCCTCCGGCTACTTGCATTCCTTCTGTACTATCCGGATTGTGTTGTACGGGTTGTATTTTTTCCGAAATAGTTCCAGAGCCAGCTGTATTTTCTGAGCCCATATATTGAAATTCAGATAGTTGCTGAGAAGACATACGACCTCCCGATGATGGTGACGAGCTCGAATATTGAGGATTAGTTTGTGATGACATTTGTGGTTCATTTGAGGTATATACACTTTTATCAGAGTTCGGCAGAGAAGACATGGGCGTGTCTGTTTTTACCGAGGAGCTTTGATGCTGAATTTCAGATTGAAGTAGATGCGAAGAGGTCGGTGTTCCAGGATACTGAGGGTCTGTTACTACGGAAGTGATTCCTGTGCCAGTGGATGTTTGGTGTGCACTTTGGTACTGAGTACCGGTTTGTGAATTTAGCGGAGCTTTTGATTGTTTTTGTGTTTGAGGCATCTGATATTGAGAGTCTTGTTGTGATAGATGTGAACTAGATTGTGTTCCTGATTGCATATTCTGTCCAGAACTATGTTGGTTGGACTGTGCCTCGTTTGAAGTGGTTTCAGTACCAGTTATTTCCGATATCTTTTGTGTTTGTGGCATCTCGGATTTAGTTCCTGGCTGTGATTGTTGTGAAGAGGAATGTGAATATGAATGGCTAAGTGTTCCAGTTTGGCCGGACTGTGACTCAGTTAATGTGGTTTCGGTACCGATTGCTGTGTGTGATTTCTGTTGTTGAGAAGCGGTATTTATTCCTTGATACTCTGGTTCAGACTGTGACACTTGTGTTCCAGTATGGGAATATGAGCCGGAATGTTGAGTTTCAGATATGGAACTTATTTGAGTTTCTGATCCTGTTGATAATTGTGGCATCTGATCTTGAGATTCAGGGGACTGATTTGAAGCAGGCTGTGTTCCAGTGTGAGTGTAAGAACCAGAACTCGTGTGACCTAACTGTGTTCCTTTTGAAGAGATTTCAGTACCAGTTACCATTTGTGAAGCCTGATTTTGAGATCCAGATTGAACTAGTTGAGAATCGGTATGTGTTCCAGATGATGTTAATGTTCCTGAATAATGAGGTTTAGTTTGCGATACTTGTGAAGAAGTTTGTGGTTCAGTATGGGAAGATGAACCGGAATGCTGAGTGTCAGATGGGGAAGCTTCTGATCTTGTTGATGGTTGCGACATCTGATGTTGAGAGACGGGAGGTTGATTTGAAGCAGGTTGTGTTCCAGTTTGAGTATATGAACTAGAAGATGTTTGGCTTGACTGCGCCTCATTTGAGATGGTTTCGGTACCTGTTGCAGTTTGCGATATCTCTTGTTGAGAATCAGCTTGTGTCCCTGCATATAGAGGTTGGGATTGTGAAGAAATGTGCGGTCCAGCGTGAGAAGTTAACCCGGAATCGAGTTGTGAACTCATTGATGCTTTTGATTCTGTTGATGATTGAGGCGTTTGATTTTGAGTCATCACTGGGTGTGAATCTTGTGACATAGGTTGTGTTCCGGTTGATGTATAGGAATCAGAACCCTGCTGGTGGGACTGTTCTCCGTTGGTTTCCATACCAGCTGCTCTTTGTGATCTTTGTAGGTGAGAGTCGGTTTGTGCTTTGGCTCCGGAACTCACAAGATCAGATTGAGAATTTATCGCAGCTTCTGATTCTATCAAAAGCTCAGGACCAGATTGTGATTCATACACAGTATTTTTATCACCAGTTGATGAGAGCGAACCTCGAAACTGTGGATCTGATGGTGAAAATTCAGAATTTGTCATCGTTTCGGTTTCTGCATATGAACTTGACTGTGGTTGCTGTGGCAGGTCTGGGACATCTGATAGATGTGCCTTGGGTTCAAATGATAGCTGTTGCGATGGCGTCTGTGCATCATTCGATGTATAAGAACCAGAGGTTTGGGTGTTGGCGTCTGATTGTTGCAACTGACTCGTAAGATCACCTGAAGTGTGTGAAACCAGGTATTGAGCATCTGATGAGTCGTGTTGTGTAGGATTTACCAATCTAGAACGATCATCTTTTGTCGTATATTGAGCTCCAGATGACGACTGCTGATAATTATCTACTCCAGTTGAGGCATATGAATCACCCGACTGAGGATCAACTTGTGAAAGACGGGTAGAAGTTTCTTCTTTCATTGGAACAAGTGAGCTCTCTGTTTGAGGAGAATATTGTGATAATTGTGAAGTAGTGTGCATCCCTGTAACAGCATATGAACCTTGGGATTCAGGATTGAATTGTGATAGTGTTCCTGATGTATCTGCTCCTGCTGAGTGATGTGAACTCTGATATTGAGGATCATTTTGTGACTGCTGAGAGGTAGCCATGGACTGATGCATTTCTGTTTTGCTTTCTGAATCCATATTCTGTGTTGCATATTGAGATTGATGCAGATCAGATTGTGGCACTTGCGAAGATAATTTACCTTCGGAATTTGTTTGTGAGACAACGTGTTGAGGGTCCATATGGTCTTTTGGAGGTGACAGCCCATTCGTTCCACTTGTCTCATAGGACATATGGTTGTTGTTGTTGTCAGGTGTCGATTGATGAACAGAATGTTGTATTCCCGTAGACATGTGTATATTTTCGTTTTGTGAATTCATGGCTGACTGATAAGAATCGTTATGCATTTGAGGGGTTTTATTTTGAGATCCAGACGAATGACCCGATGACTGTTGAGATGACGAAGATTGTGACCCAGTAGAGTCGTAGTTTGTTGACATAAGATAATCATTCGAAGACGAGGTCGGGGTACCAGGTAACACATTAAGCTGTAGTAAATTGTTGACTTGATTATTGTTATCTATTGAAGAATGTGGCGAAGCAATAAGCCCTACGGGCTCGGGAGGATTCATTTCATGGACGATACCCATCCCTCCGTTATTTAAGGGATCAGGGGGCTTCCTCTCTGAAATTAAAGAAAAACCCCGTTTTACTTAAACTAATTTTTAACCATGTTATTGCAATTTTGTGAAAGGGAAACGATGAAGAGATAAATGAATTAGGTTAGTATGTAAATGCTATTATTTGAAACTTTGTATATTGACTTGTTTAAGCTTTATAACAGCAACCATTGGCTTTTAAAGAAAGGTAAATTTGATTACGGTAATAAAAAAGATTATTATAGGGTATTAATGTTTCATATATATATATATATATATATATATATATATATATATATATATATATATATATATATATATATATCTCAAAGAGACGTAGGAAATTTGTAATTTGAATTTTTCATTGTTATATGACACGCCTTATTCATTTCTATTGGTATCTACAGTTTTAGAGAAGAGACTTCATTAGAGATTTTACTTTTGTATTTATCTTACTAAATGATATGGTGTATAGGATCATTATGCAATTTTTATTCAAGTTGAAGACATAAAACGTTTATTGGAATTTAAATTGATCAGCACATTTATAAAAATTAAACGAAAACTTTCATTCTGTAGTTCATAAAACGACGGAAGTATCAATTATCGACGAAACTTGATCTGGACGAAAATAACTGCAGGTACCCCCTCTCTCTCTCTCTCTCTCTGAGAATGAAATCCATGCGAATTTTCAACTAATATCATGCGCCCCCCCGCCCCCCACAAACGATATATATGTCATGATGATGGATGATGATGATGATGATGATGATGATGATGATGGGTATGATGATTATGATGATGGTGATGCTAATTAGTTATTATTGTTATGAAATAATAATTGTCATATGCATGGAAAACAAATAAATCCAATTATACGTTTTAAATGTGTTGTTAATACGCATAAACATATCTGGCAGGGTTAGTGAGATTGAGCTGGTGGGGTTTTCCTTTAGCGCGGTCGGTAGAGCATCAGACGACTCGTAAAGCAGGAGTCCCAGGTTCGATTCCATGCAGAAGCAGTATTTGAATCTGTTACACATATACGAGGTAAATTGACATTTTAGTGATATACATGAAAACCATGTGTAAAAATACCATATAATACTTTTCAATTGACAAAAAATCCAAACTTGAATGTCGCAAATGACACTTTAAAAACACACATTCTGTTATTTGATAATAAATATATCCATGACAAAAAATCAATGTTAACTTTTCCATTTTCACATTCGATATTTTTTCACATATTATTACATTATAACAAGATTTCTTTTTCAATCTGGGATTTTTTATTTTTTATTTTGTTTAATTTTTGTATAAAACATAAAAAATTGAAACTTTTAGTACAAACAAAAAATCCATTTCGATAGCTTATATGTCTTTGTAAATGGTAGGTCGACTTGATAATGAAAGAGCCATTTCATCATTATTTTGTTCCCACACTTAACAAAATATGAGACTCTAAATTATCATAAAATATAATATGCATGAAATATGCACGGAACAATAATTTATTTTGCTAATGACGAATCACTTTAAATAACCTGTTAAACACATATATACTTGTTTAGAAACAATTATGACAAAAATACGAGATAATTTACAGGGATACATTACAGCGAATATCATAGCCGTTAGTCAAATATATGTGTAGATCTTTGATTGATATATAAGGCAATAAGTTTATGTTTAAACATAAATTAAAATCGATGTTTCGTGTTTCCAATACTAATTATCAAGCTGCACCTTGTATAGACATAGAACAAATGCCTGATCGTGTTAGTCATCTGTTTCAATTTCTTCTTATGTCGTATGTTGGCTGTCTATCTGTTTGCTTATCTATCTATCTATCTATCTATCTATCAGCTATCTATCTATCTATCTATCTATCTATCTATCTATCTATCTATATATCTATCAACATACATACATACATACATACATACATACATACATACATACATACATACATACATGCATACATACATACATACATACATACATACATACATATATACATACATATGATTAAATAATATTTTCTGAAGGATTGTGTATTTATATTGATCTGCTGTTGTCTTGTCAGTGTATATATCTTAAAGGTAACGAATCCTTTTGCTGACCTATCGCAAAGTGTTTGACACATGGCTGTCTATGGGTTTTTTTTACGTTATTTGATTGTTATGTTATAATTACACAAACGTTTGACGGGCCATTTAATTGTGACGTCATAACTTAAAAGTTTGCCAAAAGGTGGCGTGCTGTGCATTTGGCGATGAGTCCAATGCTTATACATTAGAAGATATAAATATATATATGAGCCAGCGGTCATATATGCTTTCATTTACAAGCGTCAAAGATACGGGTATGGGATAACCTAAACGTTATTAGTCAAAACTTTCCGCTCATACGACGATACTTATATTAATCAGTTGCTTGTGTTTCAGTTGCTTATATCGCTTTAATATACGATGTATACGGTGCATTTATCACGTTACAGATGTTTTAATTATAACTGAGATAAGTATATCCCATGTAATATCTATATAATTTGATAGTTTTATAACAATGTAATACAATGAAACTACAGGAAACGTCAGTCAACTGAATTATAAATGGAAGCTAAATTCTGACTTGGTCTTTTAAAAATACAAAAGTATCTTTAAAATAGAATAGAAATATTGTAGTTGATTTAGATTTAGCTGGGAATTTTTGTTTGTTATATATACTACAAATATTATTAACAATACCAAAGTTATAATTTTACAAGAAAGGTGGTCAAAACAAATGCATAAGTCGATCGTTTCTGTCAATAAGACTTCATCAGTTGAGTTCAAATTTGGTATAAATGTATATTTCTGGAAGAAAAAAGTGGCACCACATAAGGCCAAATAACAAATCCAAATTTGTTGCTAAATCCTATATATTGAATAAAATAGACATTTTTGCAAGATACAAAACAAGATTTATGTACATGTAATAGGACTGTGTTTAACAAGTTATTTAAAGTGATTCGTCATTAACAAAATGTCGCTTAAAAGCCTATAAAGCGACATTTCGTTAATGACGAATCACTTTAAATAACTTGTTAAACACATATATACTTGTTTAGAAACAATTATGACAAAAATACGAGATAATTACATTACAGTGAATATCATAGCATTTAGTCAAATATATGTGTAGAACTTTGATTGATATATAAGGCAAAAAGTTTATGTTTAAATATAAATTAAAGTCGATCATGCGTACGACGTGTTTCCAATACTAATTATCAAGCTGCACCTTATATAGACATATAACCAATGCCTGATCGTGTTAGTGATCTGTTTCAGTTTCTTCATATATCGTGTGTTGTCTGTTTGTTTATTTATCTATCTATCTATCTATCTATCTATCTATCTATCTATCTTTATATTTGAAATTTAAATATATATTTTTCTGTTTCGTAAGTTATCTTACTGTCATTTTATATTATATCATTTTAACACCAAAGTTACACTTTCTGCACACACACACACACACACACACACACACACACACACACACACACACATGCGTGTTAGTTGAACGCTGTACCATTGACACCGTAAACAGTCATGTATAGTATATGAACTGACTATTAACACCTGGTTATCTATCTATCTATCTATCTATCTATCTATCTATCCATCTCTCTTTCCGCTATCTATCTATCTGTCTGTCTGTCTATCTATCTATCTATCCATCCATCCATCCATCCACCTATCTATCTATCTATCTATCTATCTATCTATCTATCTATCTATCTATCTATCTATCTGTCTGTCTGTCTGTCTGTCTGTCTGTCTATCTATCTATCTATCTATCTATCTATCTATCTATCTATCTATCTATCTGTTTATGCATCTGTTTGTATTTATATACATGTAAATACATATATTTGTGTGTATATAAGAGTCCTTGTTCCATTCATCAAACGATGACAAGTAGACAAAAGTTCTTACCAGTAGCATTTCGGACGATTTCGGCATCGTGTACAGCTGCTAGGACGTCATGATTCTCATCCGCTCTCACATTACAAGGTATACCGGTAATAGAGATGATAAAAATCCATATTATGAAAGTTCGAATTGCGTGCGAAAGTTCATACATAATATTCTTACGAAATAAAATCCTTTATGAACAACAAAAAAGAAATAGTAAATATCCAGGAAAGTTAAAAGTGCCGTCTATTCCATAAAAACTCGGAACGGGAGAACTCCATGAAAAAAGGCGACTTATAACATCCACGGAATGTGTATGACAGCCCCTGTAAAAAGAAAAGAATTTATTTTTAATCTATCCGGACACTTTTTCTCCGCTGATCCGAAGAGCACAAAAATATAATAATTTGTATTCCCGTTGGCAAGTACTAAAGTGTAAAAATATAAAAACTGGGTTTGTCGAATGATCAAATGATAAAAGCTATACATATATTAAATCTTTATGATGAATCAAAATGTCAAAACTAGTTTGAAAATCAAACAGACAATTTTGATTGCTACCTTATACTTAATTTCTATCTCCCGGATAGATAAAACACTCGATTCTTCTTTGTGTTTGTTAAAACATTGAAATAGAATGTACGTTTGATTTCAGTCTAGAATCTTGGTATTCTGGGAGAAGGCGGAAACATGATTTCTCATTACTAACCTTTTAGATGACAAAGAATTGAACCAACGATGTTTATGTGACGAAAATCATCTAAAAAATCTTAAAGAAGATATAACAATGAGCAACCGTCAAAAGATTATATTTATTGAAATCACTGATCCTTAAAATGATAAATTAAAGTTAAGACTTTTCCTAAAAAAAGAAATGAACATTCATTATGACTTTTTGCAGCTGTTTAATATTTGAAATTACGATGAGACTCAGTAATGCCTCATGACATTGATGCTTGCGGTCCAGTTAACGTGAACGTTTGCGGACAACATTTATTGTTGGCCTTTTTCTTTGTCTTTGTCACCAGCTTTAGGTGAAGTGCCTTAAATTTTGACCTATGCTATGGACTTACGCCAATGCATGATACGGAGCCTCGGTTTGAACTATCATCCACGTGACTTATGCAAAGAGAAGGGTGAAGGAACAACCACTACAATTTTAGAGTCTTAGCATTGTCTCAGAATCGACAGTGTACGCCAGCCAACTTTTATTTCATTATTTTCACACTATAGTCGTTTGTAAAACTTGAGTGAATAGTAATGATATTATTTTGTATCATAGACATATACATTTTGGCATTACATTTATGATTTTCCTGTTAAAAATTTATAAATTCGTTGAGTACTGTACTCAACATTTGAGTATGGTACTCAAAATTTAAGTACATTCTGAAACAAATTTTTAATATTTCTGAAGTTTTCTTCGAATGAGCAATAACCTTCACCATTATTTATAACTGTATGCCATCAATATACAAACATGTCCAGTTCCAGAATATATTTTACGAATTTTGCCTTAAAATCAGGAAAGATTAGTACAGCTTCAGTACTGAGTAAAAATGGTGACTTGGGGTCCAGATCCAATCTTTCTTTTTTGCATTTCGTTTCAAGCCTTATAGATAAAGTGTCAAAAATAAAAACCCTATAATTCTCTCAATATTTCATTTCATATCGAACACTGTCATGAATAATAGTCCACATCAAATATTAAGGACGAATGTTGTCTTTCACTCCAGCTAATTTGCATATTTGAAAAACCACGAATTCGTACAAACATTATGTTTTTAGTACCAAAACGAATCTGAAAAAAATCGGTTTTAAAAATGTTTTAATGTCCCCAAAATAAAATATTCTAGATCTATATCCCTTCTTAGTTGATAATTTAAATTAAGTAAAAATGAAGAAGTACTAAACGATATTCGAAACTTCAAGTCTATGAGAATACGACAAATTGAAAAGGACCTAATGTGGGACACCTACAGTAGCTGACTTACCCGTGTCCTGAGGTATGGCAGTTTGGCAAATTTTTAGAGTTGGCGACGTGTCAGCCACTATGTTACTTCTTTTGTCTAAACTTCATAAAGAATTACTATCCGACAAATATCCTCGAGGACTAATTGTCTACCAGTCCGGTTCGTTCCAGTGTTGCATTTATTATTTACTTGTACTCGTATTTTTGTATGTTTTAGTATATATTCTTTTTTCAAAATTCATATTTCCTTTTTCATTCGTGTCTCATTGTTTACACTTTATTGGAGATGCAGATTACTTGATTAGCTGTATAAAAACCGGTATTTAAAAGTTGCCATAATAATCGCCCGGTGTTCGGAAAGTAGAAGGAAAAAAAGAAAATATAGTATATACCTGGAAATGTTCGCTCACGTTTAATTTACGCTATTTTCGTCCTTAGATGAAAAGGCGAATTTAAAATGAAAGCGAAATATTCAATTTAATTACAGTATTAGGAATGTATTCATGGCACAATAATATGGATGTATTTTTGTTTTGTTTTTGCGTTTGTTTTCTGTCCAACAAGTGGAATGATTTATTACATCCAGTGTAAAGTTATTAATTTTAGGTCAATTTGTCTTTCTATTTTTGCATAAATTATGTGATAAAGTTAAAGAGAGCACCACATAACTTTAAATATATGTGTGTGCATGTGTGTGATATTAATTTCTATTAAATCTAATAAATACCTCTGTTTTTAAAACAATAAGTGACTTTTAATGTATTACAGATATCTTGTGATAAAAAAATAATAAATATCATCTATTGAAATTCTGTAAAATAGTACCTATCCTATATAATAAAGAGATTGTTCTGTGAATAATAGCATCAAGGTTTCATGAATTTGAACTTAGATAAAGAACAGGTAATAATGTTTGTAAGCTAAATGACAAGAATTTGTCTAATTGCCAACAAACGTTGATGGTTTAGTAAAATTTATGATGTAAAACTTTGACCCCCTGTTGTTTAACGTAACAAAACTCTATTCTTAAGGTGTATCCATTCTGGAAAGGTAAGGTCATTATTGCTTTAAGTAATGACTGCTGCAATAATTATTAAAAGAACTCCACCAAAATGGGGGTCAAAGTAATTAAACTCATGAAAGTTTAGATTTCGCTTTGTCTGCTTGGGCCATTCAAATTTAAGTCTTTTTTACTTGCAGTGGAGAATATTCATATATTTTGGGACATTCCATTGTTTATTGACGCTTGACGTAGAATCTATCAAGTTTTATCATCTGGCGTTATTGGTATTCATCAGATATATATATACATCATTATAACACATAAGGTACACGTGTACTGCACTACTGTTTCAATAATCCTGCTCATAGCTAATTAGAGACAGTAGTATGAAAATAAATTTTGACATGTACTCTATAAATTGTATATAAGAAATTCGCAAAGAGTCTCAGACGGTATAGCGCTTTTTTCATCCCCATATGCCTTTTAAAAATGATTAATAAATTTTCAAACATTTTTGAGTTAAAAGGAACATTCCATGATCGAAAAAAAAACTAATAAACATCGGTGTACTAGCATCTCGGAGTATTTTAGCAAGTTTTACATCTCACTCATTTTTATTATAATTTGCCAAATCTCTGCCAAAATGTTTTTGTTTAACCTGCAAATTTTCCCGTAAAACAAGTCAACGATGAAGTGACCCTAAAGGACGTAAAATCCTATGATTGAAATTATGATGCTCTAGTCATTGACCACGGATGCCTCTTTCTTCCCATCAATGTCACAGATCGCCTCACCGAAATGTCAAGAGTAGAAACCAATGTAATCAAAATGTCGATTTCATTTACCAGTATAAATGCCATGAAGGTCACGTACTGTTGGTTTAAAGGAGCATTAACTGTGTTTTCCAGAAAAAATATTTTCGATTTTCTACTTGTACTTGATGTAAATAACAAATTAGAGCTATACACAGCCATAAAAAATCTTATATTCCCATATATTTTGTGAAAATAAGGTCAAGTCCAGTGTGGTATTCATATACATTTAGTAAGGTTGAGTTAATCAATTGCAATTTAAAAAGTGCCAAACCTGCATTTCTCAAGCAAGTTTTACAACATATATAGGAATTTAAGAATGTTTATGCCTGTGTGCATCTCTCTTTGTTATTGTATATCAATATAAGTAGTAAAAAAGGGGGACATTTTGAAAAAAGCACAGTTAAGGCCCCTTTAAGAACGTCAAAAAAATCGAACACTGTTATCGTGAATACACCGATACATAAACATTGATCAAATTTCCATAATGATGTCCGGTATTACATTTTTGTTCAGTGCAGTCAAACATTTCAAAAGTCATTGTATCTTTAAACAAATGTTTCTGCATTTCCAACAGGTACATATTTGTAGACTACTTTTTTCTGGAGAAGGTAAATCACACAGTTCATTACAATTAATTTCGCTAGTTATTGTAAGCCGTCGTATCATAGTCATATAGTATGGAAGTCGTTCCAATATGACGTTACTTTGATGTTTGATATATGTCTACGAGTGGGCTTGATGAACGTTTATTTATCATTTGGCCTTACATTATGCCACTTTCCCTTTAGGAAGTCTATTTAAAATTGGAGCTCAACTGTTGAAGTCTAATTGACAGAAATGATCATATTGAGCATTATAACTTTATACTTTGGTATCTGAGATTTTTTTATATTACGGTATTATGTTTATAATATTATATTACTAACGTCTGACGTTTATACCTTTGACATTGTTATTTAACATTAAAGGCATACAAGCTGTCAAAATGGATATTTTTGTTTGTATTAAAAGTTTCAGATATTCGACGGTTTAAACAAATAAAATGTTTCTTTTTATTTGGTTAAAAAAATTATTTATATGTCGCATTTGTGAAAAGAAATTGAATGTGAATAAGGGGCGAGTAAACATTTGTATTTTTACATGGATGGAAGGAATATCAATTGTCAACGTATATCATTCATTCTAGGCAATATATGTTAGCATTTTTTACGGCAATATATCATTCTAATCTTTTTAGTCATAGTTTTGGTCAAATCGCGCGATAGTTTTATCAAAATGACAGCTTGTATACCTTTAAGTTTTACCTAACTCAGATGTTTGGCAGATTTAACATTGTCATTACTCGTTCAGGTTTACTTGAATCAGACGTCTTTCATATTTTAACGCTGTTACTTGACGTTATTTTTTTTTACATTCACCACTTGCCTAACGTTGTGATTGTACTCCAAATTTTGCCAACGTCAAATGCTATTCGATGGACGTCTTATTCTTATTCACGTTATAGTTATAAGTCTACATACTGACGTTGATAGTTGACTTCAAGTACTTTCTTTCATCAGATATTTTACAGTCAATGGACATTAAGTTTGTTTACAAGACAAATAACGCTGTCAAGTGATGTTGATAATATTTACGTCAGATGTTATAAATGCTGACATACTCTGTATTTTGAATTATGATGTCTTGAAATTGAAATATAAAATATTTCAGACACCAAAGTATAAATCATTTGGATGTCCAGAATATAGGTACAAATCTGGTAAAAATGGACAAACACGGACCTCTTGAAATCAAGAGGTGAGATCAGGTGCCATAGAACAGTAAGCATCTCCTGTCGACCGGTCGCATCCGCCGTGAGTACACAGTCAAAATAAATTGAAATACGTGAGGAATTGATATTAATGATGGAAGTGTTACTCATTTGTGTTCAATTGACTTTAAATTCTACGTTTCACTTACGTTACGTAATATAAATTCTGACATTTTAAAAGTACGTTACGTTATGACAGTATGTACACGTGATACTGTTTACACTATATATCTTACCATTAAAATGATATCTGATATCCAATTCGTACGCCACCGGAACTGCTAACAATACTCAACATTTAACATAAGTTTGAAACAGGGAATGACGTCGCAAGCATATGTATCCTTCCACGTCACTATAAACTTCCATTGATCCATTTCACAGTACTTGAAATGTCTGTAAATATTTCCACCGTTTAATATGCCTTAGATGTACTAGGAATTAATTTCTTTTAGGTACGTGATTGAAAAGTCCATAACATCGTCTATGTTTGTCATCTTTGAGATCAATGTTCAATATTTCGTGATATCAGATGATTTTACTGCACAGTAAGTGTTATTTTTTCATCTCAGCCTTCTCATGTGACATAATTGTGATACATTAATTGCAACTGTGAAGCACGGGTTGTCCAGTCCAATTTTTTCTACGCATATTTTTCTATAAATCTATAAACATGCGTTTTAAAGGGAAAAGGCTCGAGGCGAAAACGGATTTATTTGTTTAACAATGCACAGCTGTTCTGTAATTTGTCTTGTAGAAATATGTCGATTTCAACAAATTCACTAAATCTTATACAAAAATTGTTATTGTCAGATGTACAAATTTTAATATTTACTTTTTAAATTCCCGTCATTTACTCCTTAGTTATATCTAAAGACAAGTATAACCCCCTAAAAAAAACAGAAAAATAAACAAGAAAAACAAAATTAAAAAACAGGAAAAAAAAAACAAAAACAAACACCCCCCCCCCCCCCAAAAAAAAAAAAATCAGATGGAATGTATCTGTTATATAATATAAGGGAGGTCAACTTTAATTTGAAACCGATCGTTAAAGTAATGCTAAAAGCAAAATGACGTCATCGTCAAAACAAAATGTTCCACAGAAATCATTAAATACAGCTAAATATGAAGCAAAAAAGGGATGCAACTGAAATTTTGAAAACGTAAATATAGGAGAAGTCTGTTGATGGTGAAAATGTCAGTTGCTTATCAATCATTAATCTTAGTATGAAGTACTCTTATAACAATCCTGAGACCCATATTATATAATCTACTTTTCAATCATTGATACAAAATGAAGTAAGCTAAAACGTTTATAATTAGTATAATAAAAGTATATTGCATAGATTTACAATTACCCTTAATTAAGATATGAAGAGATAGCTATGGATTATACTGGAATTGACTGGAATCAGTTTCACGTATCCAGAAATAGATTAATGTCAAAGCATGAAAATGCACAATTGGATTTTCATAGAGGAAAGGTCTACATAATGGACCGAAACGATCCTCACTTCTTCCTTCGGAAATATATCTATATTAATTTCGACCTCAACTGATAAAGTCTTATTGACAGAAACCGTCGTCTTGAAAAATTTGGTTTGACCTCATTTGTAAAACTAAAACTTTGGATATTTTTAATAATATCTATATTTTTAACACTCTATAACTTTTACTCGATTTTTGAATAGAGTGATATGTACGAAATAAACAGTTTATTTGTTTGTTTATTGTTTAACGTCCCACTCAAGAGTCGTTCACTCATATGGAGACGTCATCAAATGCCAGTAAAGGGCTTCAAATTTTGGCCTATGCTCGGCACATACGGCCATTGAGCAGTGAGGGTTCTTAAACGTGCCGATACCTACTGTGACACGGGATCTCGGTTTTTACTGTCTCAGTCCGAATAACAGGAAACCGACCTGCCGCCGGCTGGACTCGAACTCACGACCTCACGATCAAGAGTCGATCGCGCTACCGACTCACGAAATAAACAGTGGCAAAAGACAAGAACAAAACCTGAACCGTAGTCTATTGTCTAACATCGGCTAAGAATAATCAGTATAAAATGATTACTTGATTACGTTTTGATTTGAGGAATTTCTCCAACAACAGTACTACATAAACGAAATATCAATATTGAGTATATTACTACAAGAATCAGCAGGTATCGAATACTAGCTACTATGTATACTATGCATATCCCAGAGGACTTACTTTCTTTATGTACATCCCCAGGGGACTCAAAAAGGTCCAACAACAGCGGCGAGTGACTCAGCGGTTGCAAATATAAACATAATACAATAAAGATAAAATAAAACAAGATATTTTGCACTCTGACTGAAGCAAAAAAAAAAAAAAATTCATGCAGTTTAAATGTAGCGTTTTGCGAATGATTGACTAATAACTGAGTACTTTTATTATTTTTGTTTATATTTAATAACTTGTTAATTTCACTACACATACAAAGTTCGTGCATTTCTGTCAGTAACTGACATAACTCGTTTTACAGAAAATATACATTTTTTGTCTCTTCTCCCTGAATCATAATTACTTAGTACATAGTGACTTGTGCTATAAATGATTTAACTTTCTTACCTATTGACATTTTACTCCACATATAACATTTCTTTGTCCTAAAAAATAAACAAATTCCTTGTCCGGTATATGTTGTTCAAAATGTGATACAATGTTTGACATTATTGTACCGGTGTTTTTTTATAGATGATCATACCTATATTTACCTTGATTTCAGCTGGTCCGTCTTTCGCTTATATTTGCCGTTATTTCCATCATCAAAGCTTTGGGACGTTTGTCCGATATGCATTATGCATTTATTCACCATTGACAAAGACAGGTTTAATGAGCGCTGTCATTTCTTATAATATTTTAATTCAATTGACCTATGAAATATTTCGTTTGTTTCTTTTCATATATATATATGTGTATGTAATGTTCATGAAGGTGATTAATGAAACTAAGCAAACCGTTTGAAGTGGAATCTAATTTATCTATTTGTTTAATTTTCAACATAATATCAATCGAATATAATGATGAAATAAAATGAAAAGGTTACATTGCGTTAATAAAATGTTAATACTTTAAATTACTTATTTTCGTGGTTTGCCCTAAAAAACGATTTTGTGGACATGATCTTTCGGCGAGTTTGAGTCCTTTGTCAGCGCCAATGGAAATTATTTAACTAGAAATCCGAGATTTATGATAAAATGCACGGTTTTATCAGTTTATGCTCCGTGTTTGCTGTATGAAATAAAAGTAGAGCATTTGTGGATCCTGATTTTGCGTAATACACTGGCATTAATATAGAGGCACATGCACATTGCCTATCACAGGTTCTGGTCTGTTCATTACAAGATATCCGTATGTCCTCATTCAAGTACAAATTTTCGTCTGGGATTTATTTTATTTTATTTCGATTACCCACGAAAATAAAGAAATTTAATCTTCAACGAAAATTTATGATTTCACCATAGATAGTGAGAGATGCTGCTGGTGCTGCTGCTGATGATGATGATTAGAATGATTGCTTTGAAAATAAAAAATGAGAAGGTAATAGTTATCTACATATCATTTCATCCTCTAAAGTAGTATGATGTAGGTAATAAACAAAATCATTGAGGACACAACGACCAGACACCTGATAAAGCTGCCCAAAAAAAGGAAAGAAAATATCAATGGCGGCCGGTGTACAAATGGTCATTTGATGACCACTTAATTATAGGTACAAATAGGACTGTCATACATATTATTGACCTAAATAATCACTTGTACATTTAACATATACTGATATTCTGTTTGATCGACAAATACGAACAGAACCTCAACGTGTTGACAACGACGGTCTTATCACCTGTCTAGCCTTACCTGTGCGGTTTGATAAATGTAACGCATTTCATGCATTGTTATGGCATAAATTACACCTCGTTTTGCTTTGACGGGACGAGGCGGGGCGCTATGGTCCTAGGACCTTATTTGTGTGAATATTATCGGGAAAATTTTAAATGAATCATTGGAATAATTTCTCAAAACTCAGATTGATTTAATCAATAAACAAAATCCTTTATATATAATACAAAACTCATACCGCTTAAAACTTGGACGTCTACATAGTCAAAGTATGTAGGTACATGATTAAAGTTTCGTAAAAAGTCTACCATTCTAAAATACCTTTAACTAATTTTGTCAAATCAACATAATTTGGTATAATTACATTTTAGATTGTTAAATAATGTGTATGGACTTAATCTATTTCTTGCAAAATATTTTGGTATAGTGTCTTACGCCACAACAATTGTGATATGGTGGAGACCATTATCTATCAAAATATAAATGTAATTATAGGTATCATTTGGGCCATCATTTAGAAGCGCTTGGAATGCTCACCGTTTTAGTAGTATTTATCCAGACATTTGCGACAATCATAAAGCAGGGCTTTCCCAAAGATAATGAAAAGCGTTAAGGCACAGGTATCATTAGGAAAAGATAATCACGTGACACATATCACATGCTGTAAAACAAATACTTTTTTTGGAA
Organism: Atrina japonica; assembly: GCA_030159075.1. Classification (NCBI taxonomy): domain Eukaryota; kingdom Metazoa; phylum Mollusca; class Bivalvia; order Pterioida; family Pinnidae; genus Atrina; species Atrina japonica. Next base: position 650,067 of record BROG01000070.1, on the reverse strand, counting down.
TATAAGTGGTTATGGTCATTTTTCTTTCAGTCTCATGCATACGTCAAGTTGAGTATCTATTTTACATGGTACATCGGTGTTTTCATGGTCGTTAGTTAGAACAAATTATAACAATTAACAGGTTTGAAAAATCGCCATGACTAATTTGACAGGAAGTTATAAGGCGTTCTGATGTGATTCAGAATAATCTTTAGTTCTTTCCCTACCCTTGCATCTAGGTCAAGATGACATGTAATTATTTGCCCATCTTTTTAAAAGTAGTGAATTTAAAAATGCCTAACACTGTGCCACAGTGTTCTTCTATGATTGATTTATTAATTGAATAACTATATATATATATATATTGTGTACAATGTAATGTTAATGAGATACATTGTACATGTAGAACTTACTAATCATAAAATTGTACTTCTCTTATTTTTAATTTCATGAAAATTAAACATAGTTATGCACTGAATATTATGACTTTTTTATTTTGTTACTACATCATTAGCATGGGATGCGCATTGTATGATATATATAGTAATCTTTTTACAGTGGGTTTTCTTAGTGGGATTTGGCAATATATTTAGGTTTGTATGATATCCATTTCTCTTTCGGAAATTTATATCTATTTAAGTTCATTCTCATTTGATAAAGTTTTAACAACAGAAACAATAGTTTTGAGCATTTATTTTGAGATGTGTTACAAAACTATAACTTTGGTATTATATTTTTAATATTTAACCCATCATCCCTGAAAAAATGGACTCTTCTGTAAATCAATGACATAGACCGGTCTTTAAGGATGAAGGAGTTTAAGAAAATCAGACATTGCTTCTCGTTCAGTTCTATGTAATTACAAATTTCACACTATATTTACAGGAGTCAAATATGCAATTAATCATTCAGTAAAAAGTGAATGTATTACCTTTGTACTAACAGTTTTGAACATAGTTTTGTGTTCAAGCTGACAATCCATCTTCCTCGATGTCATTCACACCATGTTTAAAATATCAATTTTAATCTACATGTATATGTTTTTTTTGCAATTACTATCTTTCACTAACTGCAGTGTATGGCAGAGCTTGCACCTCTTATGAATGTTTTATTCTGAGAGCCAAATAACTCGCCAATAAACTACTCACAGGGATACGTTCTTGAACGCTTGTAACCGTCACTACGGAAGTTTTATGGTCGATACGGGGAATCTTATTAAACAATATGAAGTCCCCCTCTCAAGAATGAAAGATATTATTCTGGAACACGACCATGATGTACAATTCCTTTCCCTCGCCCCTCAAATCTAAAACTAACTGATGACATTATCATCAAGCTGTAACTTTTCACAGAACTCGAGTGGTTTCCTTGGAACATTTGCGACTTGTGTGGCATGTTAAGAGGGGACGCTGACGCTTTCCGGACACCTACTTCCATGCCGTTTGGGATTCGCAATTGTTCTTCATGTTGAGACCGTTTGTACACTCAATTTGTCATACTCTAATGGACTTTCGAATATCCATTTTGTACTTCTTCCTTTCTCTTGTTGCAGAGTTATCTTTATAAATTGTCACAAAAACATATTTCTCATTTGTTTTTCTTTGAATTTTACTGTGGACTCGTGACGGGTATGATTTGTCGACAAGGGATATTTACACGTCCAGGGCATCTGATTTCATCTCTCGGTTTTCCAGGGGTCCGTGGTCGTCCGATCTTCAACAAACTTGTATATTGTCTCTTAAACCACCTATCGATTAATATTTAAAGGGGCATTAACTGTGTTTACCCCAAAATATTATTTCAGGTTTTTTTTTTTCTACTTTTACTGCTTGTGCTTGAGGCACAATAGCAAATAAGATCTATACACAGGCATAAAAATCTTATATTCTTATATATTTTGTAAAAATAAGGTCAGGTCCAGTGTAGTATTCATATACAAATAGTAAGAATGAGTTTATCAATTGTAAGTGAAAAAGTTCTAAACTTGGGTTTCTCAAGCAATTTTCACAAAATATATAGGAATTCAAGATGTTTTATGCCTGTGTATATCTCTTTTTTGTTATTGTCAATCAATCCAAGAAGTAAAAAGAAAATTGAATAAAAGGCATTTATTGCCCCTTTAGGTATCTGTGATTTGTTACTTAGACATTTTACTTAATATAAACACAGACGGGAAATTGGGAACTAAGCTATACGACAAACGCGACGATTTCGGCTTTCCCATCGTAAATTTTCCACATTTAAGTAGTAATATCCCTCAGTCACCCGCATATGGAGTTTATATTTCACAAATGATCCGATATGCCAGGGCGTGTACAACATATGAAGATTTCATATACAGAGGTAAACTACTCACTGACAAATTATTGACACAGGGATATCGAAAACCGCGTTTAATGTCAACGTTCCGCAAATTTTACGGTCGGTATAATAGTCATGTTTGCGATTACTCTGTTTCACTAAGTGAAATGCTGAGTTGCCTTTTCGTTGGCGGTTGTTGAGACGTCTGTACCAATTGTGACGAGGATTCACTCCACGTATTTCATTGGACTTGACTGTGGACTCACGGCGGGTGTGACCGGTCGACAGGGGATGCTTACTCCTCCATGGCAGCTGATCCCACATCTTGGTTTCCAGAGGTCCGTGTTTGTCCATTTTTACCGGATTTGTATCTATGTCCTGGACATTCTATTGATTTATACTTTGGTTTCTGAGATTTTTTATATTGTTTCATATCAGATGTCGCTGATTTAGTCCAACCATCAATCTAATACTGTCCAGTATGATACCCTAGCATACATGTGCCGTTTCCAGTTTGAATTGGAATGTTGTTTTACGTCACGCTGACTAGAGGGGGAAAACTTCATGGTTTAACCCTTTCACCCTTGGATATCTGAGTGGTATGCTCTTTCTGTTGTTTAAGACCAGTCTATTATTTTCTGTATGGGTGAAAGGGTTAAAGCGTGATGCTCTAGCCTCAATGCCACTCTACTCTTTTATGAATAATCCTAAATGATTTCATTGTTTTCTTTTAGAAACGATATTTCATTCGAACATATGTGGAATATTAGATTATTCCTGTTATTGGACATTTACTACGAAACAACAACAACAAACAAACAAATCAAAAACCAAAAGAAAGCAAAATAGCAATTACCCAATAAGAGACATTTATATATATATAAAAAGATATATTAAGCCATTGTAAAAGACATGTATACAACTGTAGAAAATTGGTATTACAAGTTAAGAATAAAAATAAGTCGCGCTCTTCTGACAACTTCAACAACTTTAAAAGTACCAATGGATATCCGAAACTGTAAGTCCATTAGAATGCGACAAATAAAATATAACACGACAAACAATTTAAATCACAAACCGGATGGGACCAGGTGATCTTAAGAAGTCAGCATCCCTTGTCAGCATGCCAAACCCGTCGTAAATGTGTCATGGAAACCCCTCGAGTTCGGCGAAAATTTTAGACATATAAACATTATGTTAAAGGTTGAAGGCAAATGGTTATAACAAATGTTCACTACAAACATATCAGCCTATAAAACTTCAGCTGTTGAACTTGAATTTTCAATTAACCCTTACAACCCCAAATATCTAGATGGTATGATCTTTTATATTGTTTAGACAAGTCGGTTATGTCATGTAGGGTTTAAAGGGTTAATGTATAGTTCCCCGAACAGTGGTATAAGACAGGGTCACATACTTTACCTTAATGTATTGTCAGGTCCATCTAAAAGTATGCATTGTAAAAGGATTGACTCTCTGGTGAATGTATAAAGCGCAATCTCAATTCGTCTTTAACTCGTTATGCAAAGTCCAAAATACATCAAAGAAACCCCTTGTATCCATTCAAAATATTGAAATACTAATTAAATATAGCTGATATTATTTTATTATGAAAATAAATAAAAGTTCAATCCAAAATTTTACCAAAAAGTATAAATCATAGACATGGTAAGAAGTGATCATGTTTCTTTTATGGGTGTTAACATTGACGTCATGATATTAGACTGACTGTCGTCTGTAAACAGTAAAAATCATCGTAAACAGGTAATTGATGGTGAACGAATAAAAGCTGAAACCAAAAACGGATAAATGAAAGTCCCGTTCAAAACATTTAACTAATTTGAAAAGATCCGTTGTCACATGAAATTGTTTTATTGTGACAGTAAGAAATATTGATAACACATTTTTAAACACAATTTCCTCTTTCCATGTTTGTTTAAACTCTATTTTGACATTTTCTGTAATGATACGTTATAAAAGGATGGACAATTATCGGAAATGGAATGATAAATGACGAAATGCATTTTTGTTGTTGTTGTTCTGATGTACAGAAAACGTTTGACGTTTGTGACGTTTATTCATTAAGGCACACGCACACACACACACACACACACACACACACACACACACAAAACATAAATACATACATGCAAACACGCTTGCCTTGAATTCAGTTGTAACAGGTTTGTACATCTGGTAATCAGACACACGTTATAGATGGAATCAACACACGTGTACCTCGTTCACTACAGTCCGAATTGCCAGCAACAAAGCATCATTGACATGGCTTGTCTAGTGTATTATTTTTCAACTAACTACCAGTATACTTACTCAGATTCCGTACGTATATCTATAAAGCAATCAACATACATGTAGTATGAAATAAATAATGGAACATTTTAGTTTCAACAAGATTGATCTCTCTAAAATGTGTACGTCAAGCGTTGATAAATCTAATTTGAATAATGCCTAGACAAAAATTTGTACTTAATCATATATTTCCTGTCATCACAACTTTAGAAATTATTTGTACTCACGCCTGAGAAGAATATATCATATCATATATCTATACAGTGATGTAACAAAGAACTTGTAAATTATATTTGATTTTATTGAAAGATTAACGAATATTTCAAAAGGCATTTCAGTATAATTATAGAAACAAAATTGACATATTGCTTGTTCAGTTTGTGTATGTGTTAGGAATATGCAATGGATTCATAATGTCGAAAATAATGATCGATTTCTAGATTAATATTATAATTACATGATTAGTTAATTTTGTGTCGGTATTCTTTGAAGTATCGTGTTGAAAAAAAAATGTCAATTTCAAAAAAGTCAGGAGAGAGAGAGAGAGACAGAGAAAGAGAGAGACAGAGAGAGAGAGAGAATCATGGTTTAAACCACACTCAACAATTTTTCAGTTATATGAGACCAATGGCCTCAACTTTCTCACAAAATCTGGTTTACAGCGCGATGCTCTTACCATACCAAAGCGACATAAAGAGATATGTGTGATACATTTAGCAAAGAAGCCAGACCTTCTTATAAGAATGTATTGGCGAAACCTCTTAATCAAATTACTGTAAACAGAGATCTATCTGCGTGTTGTTAATTAAGTGATTTTCTTATGCAAACCATTAACCGTGAGTCTTTTTTCGCGGTGTCACGACTTATTATGAGCTGTCCTGTATTAAATAATAAGTCTTGGTACAATTGTGGAACTGGTACGCATGGGGTAATTGACAAATATTCAATCAACGGAGTTCAACTAAACGTTTTCAGTTTGCTTGCAGTGTAAAAACAGAACAAACAGAATGTAAAGTCCTCAGTTTGTCACGTTATAAGTTGTTTACATTTAAAAAGAACTTTTCTGACATTAATTTGTTTTCATTAACTTGGTACAAAACTTTATGGTTATAGACCCTATAGCTGCTTATGAACCCAGTGAGGGTGATAATTTTATATGCTTGCCGCCTTCAAGATGTATATACATTTTTTCAGTTCTTTTCAAGAATGTTAAATTTCACAACAGATCAACGATAAATACCAGGAACGCCCAAGTGACAATTTGCTATTAGCAGATGGCAATTCTTGTATACGAAAAACAGGCACAGGTTTGTTATTTAAAGTTGTCATATGCGTCCAGCCGTCGGATACGCCTTGTTAACGGACAAATTCCTCCTTTCATTAGAGTTCGTTTAGTGTTTGAATGTGTCTTGTAATGCTACCGGTACAATAACTACTTTAGATAGCTTATTTAACACAGATAATATTTCGCAATATAGAATCATTTCTTTGTTATCAGTTGACCTTATATGTCCCATATCATAATTCCCATACATAGTAGATAAGGGTGATACTACTTATACAGAGCAAAATGGACACAGGTAGACATGTAAACTTTCGAATATGTATTGAATTTATTGCATTATCTTTATGAAATTATCAACATTGCATTGCATAAATTTTATCGCAAGATACAATTATGCGCCGATCGGTGCATATATATACCAAAACGCGCCAATTTTTGGCATTGTTTAATAAGATGATATTCTTTGACATTCAGCTTCTATGTTTTACACATATACTTGATTTTGTAGGATTAAATTTACTATATAATTATGTAAATGATTTTTAGGTTTAAATTTTAGGTTGTTTTCTTTCAGTTATCTTACTACAAGCAGTCATACTATTGGCGTCATGTTGTAAGTATTTATATCATCTTCTTCTCTCTTATTTTACATACAAGTATTTCATTTAAACCATCTGTTGCAAAGATGAACATATCTGAGTATTCTTAAAAAAATCTATTCCTACGACAAAATCTATATTTTCTGCTTTGTTTTCATATATATATATATATATATATATATAGAGAGAGAGAGAGAGAGAGAGAGAGAGAGAGAGAGAGAGAGAGAGAGATTTGGCAAATAAATATATCTAGATCAATGTCATTTTTTCAGATCTTTGTCAGTCAGTGTGTGAAGACAAAAGATCTGATTGCGTAGAATTCGGGCGTAGTGCTTGTCATCCTCCCTACGATACATGGGCAAGGGGAAACTGTGCTCAATATTGTGGATTTTGCAGTATGTATACAATGCTCTCTCTTAACTAAAACTCCGCCATCTTTAAAATTACATCACAGATACAGAGAGGGTTAGGACTTTGTTTCAACCTTAGCTTCATTTTTGGGGTTTCGATTGTATCAGGTTTTTCTGTCTCGAGGTCTATGGTATTTTCGTGATTGCATTTGGATCACAGTTCCCTTCATTTTTATGTGTATCTCCTAAAAAAAGAACGAAAATGAATGTATTTAGCATGCACACATTTTATCTTGATTTAATGTGTAGAACTTTCCACTCGGAACCGGAAGGTCCCGGAAAACATTCCCGGTACCGGGTCATACCAAAGACTTTATAACAATGGTAATGACTATTTATTTGCGAAACGGGAGTTTACAAAATGAAAGTCACGTGTCTTTCGAATGAGACCTAAAACCGAACTACAGTGCAACGGCAGGGTTGGCACGAAAATGAGCTCTAACTATATTGCCGTCATTCTATAGCATAGGTCAAAATCCAGACACTTCACTTAAAACTGACGTCATATCATAATTGAACGATTCTTTGCGGGATATGAAACAACAATAAAGCAAATTTCCCACGAGAAAGGTTTTACTTTTGTGCTACACACATATGTCGCGACCGGTTTTTCCCTGTCCTTTCGATGAGACAGTAAACAACGAGGTCCCGTGTCACAGTAGGTGTCGGCACGTTAAAGAAACCTCACTGCTCAATGACCGTAAGTGCCGAGCATAGGTCAAAATTTGACGCCCTTCACCGGCATTTGGTGACGTTTCCATATGAATGAAGGATTATTCAGTGTGGACATTAAACAACGTACTTATGTCAACGCAGTTAACGTTTGTCAATGTGAAACGACCATGACAAGGAGACCAATTTAGTCTCTTAAGGAGAACCCCTAAAATGAACAAATAAAACAAATACAGAATGAAATCAGACTTGTTGCTCTTAACACCATGTTGTGCAGTTGCAAATGTACATGCAGTACACGTGGTTACCTCCGGCGCTATGGACTGTTGTTTAGTCATTTGTCAAAATAACATGTATTCACATGTTTCTAATGACAATGCATCGATTAAAGTCCAAGTGTTAAATGGTCAATATTTCAAAATATTAGAAAGATTTATGAAGTAAAAACTACTACTGTATAGTTTTTAAATTTCACGGGGAAATTTTTTTGCCTTTTTCTGAAAGTAACTTATTCAAGGGTATTAAATTTCGCGCAAGATTGGTTACGAATTGTCCTTCTGATACTACATGCGTGTAAGGTATTATTTTCGGGTTTATTCATTTTCGCGGAATTTTCTTTGACAGCGAATATAGCGAAATTCAATCTCCGTTAATAAAAGCAGCTAAGTAATTTTATCATCCGTTTTTAAGTATTTATCATTGAGACACCATTTTAGTGCACTTAAGAGTCCTTGCACATTTTAAAGTATATATGTAAACAAATCAAATCAAACATTACAATTATCTTCATACTTTTGTCCATTTATATCGTAAACTTGGTTAGTAAATAATCAGCTGGAAATAGCGAAAATATTACAAAAACAATTCTGAATTGGAAACCATTGTGCGCGATTATTGATGTGCAAACGTTGGCGAAAAATCAGTTTGTTTGATCTGAAATAGTTATGTAAAAACACAATCACTTCTTACTGCATTCACTCGACAGAATCATTGTTTATATGACATGTTTCTGCAAGTGACTGGTAAACAAATAAAATCACTAAGGATTTTAATGATAAAACATAGCGCATGTTAATATATGTCATTGTCTGCTCCACTTGTGATCATTTCATATAGTGAGTAAATATTTCATGCATCGCGAACAGTGTTTAAATTAAGTTGGCAGTAATTTGTAAATTATGTAATATAATATTCAGGATGACCGTATCCTTGGCTTACAAAAATATTCATTAATCTATTTACTATTGTAATAATAATAATAATAATAATAATAATAATAATAATAATAATATACCCGTTGTTGCTCTTGTTCTTATCTATGTTCTTTTTTATATAAGATTATCACGTAGTTCGATATCAAATATTCTAATAAACAGATAGTACACTTGTTGTCCCCACAACACGTATGCCGACCCCGACGAAAGGAAGCTGTCAAGATGCCATACCAGACTGCGTCGAGTATACAAAAGCCTCCTGCGTCGGTGTTTACATACCATGGGCAAAACAAGCTTGTCCAAGGTTTTGTGGATTCTGTTGTAAGTTTATTTCTGAATTAATTGTGAATGATCCTTATTTAAAATATCCTGTATTTTGTTTAATCCAATCTCATAATTGATGTAAAAGGAATGTGTTTCTATTATGTATCTCTATTTACAAATCAATGTCAGTAGTGTTAATTTTCATACCATAAGATGAATAAAAGAAAAAAATATGCTTCAAATTTACACCCAAAGTATATCCAGTCCCTTGAGACCTTCATCAAATAAAAAATACTTGATATAAATTACGAAATATTTTTGTTGATTTCTCTGGTTCAAAGAGTTAATGTGCGAGGCGCAACTAACCATTCTGACTCTATATATCAAGTGATATATGAATACCGTACATGGGCTAAATTTAACGGTTTGTTATTTTCACTTTTTTTATCTCCTGAAATGATTAACTTCGGGGATCAGGGTAGCATAAAATGACATCAGACCCTGAAAAGTACTAGTATACATGTATATAAACATTTTAACTGTTTATTAAATTCATTGATCCACTGTGAATAAAGCGAATATTTTCGCCGCGAGTAATTATCTCATGCACAGTAACTCTTAATCTGAATGTTCAAAGAAACTCAACTAAATACATATAAATATGTTCATTGGTTTACAGCAACGTCTTCTTCAAGTTCTTCATCTGGTGGCTGTGTATACAATGGGCAACACTACTCACTAGGCCAGAATTGGAAAGATGGTTGTTCCTATAATTGCACCTGTCTTCGAGATGGCTTCTACAAATGTACAGATCTGTAAGTAAACGAAAGATAATGAACACCTTTTTTTTTAAAAAAAAAATGGCGAATAGATTAATCAAATCAATTAAATTCATTAAATGAAGTTTTGAGTTACCTGTTCGATAGCCATGTTGCCCCGTCTGTATCAGTTGTGATGAGGATTTATCCCTTGCTTATTTTCATTTGAATTTTACTGTGGACTTGTTATCAGGTGTTACCGATCAAAAATGGGATGCTTATTCCACACTGGCACCTGATACCAACTCTGGATTTCCGAGGTCTGTTTTTGTCCAATATTCACCATATTTGTACATTGTCCCCTGCGCAATCAGAAGATTAATACTTTGGTATCTGTGAATTTTTAGACATAAAATGATAAATTAATAAATAATGCAAGTCAAAATATAGAGACAGTACCACACAAAATGCTCATTTACCTGTCATCGGTACCATCTGAGTATTTTATACTAAAGTAAATTACTCTCAGTACATTAAATACACTCGGGGTCATTTTTACCAACTTTTATTTTGCACGAATTTATTGTAGCTGCCCATCCTTCTTAAATTTGCCTCCACAATGCAAGTATGTAGCAAAGGCTGGACAATGCTGCAAAGATCTGACATGTACAAATACTACCGGTTCACGTAAGTCAATAAATGATATAAATGTACAAGCATACCTACCTACCTACCTGCCTGCCTGCCTGCCTGCCTGCCTGCCTACCTGCCTACCTACCTACCTACCTACATACATATATACATACATACATACAACACATGTAAATACCTACCTACCTACCTACCTACTCAAAACCTTCTTACCTACCTACCTACCTACATACACATACATACATACATACATACATACATACATACATACATACATACATACATACATACATACATACATACATAGGTAGATAGATAGATAGATACATACATACATACATACATATTTGTGGTTGAAAGCTATTGTGTTGTATTACTCGCCAAATATACTTATATACAAATATTTATATTTAATCTTTTTTTTATTATTTACATTCAGAGAATTATACAACATCTGTAAACAAAGCCTGTATCTATAAAGGACAATCATACAAAACAGGACAGGTATGGCAAGATGGCTGTACATATAACTGCACGTGCCTCAATGAAACAACTGGTCACTACCGTTGTTCAGATTTGTGAGTATGTTTTTTTAATTGTGACATCATTTGAACATATTACCTCATCTTAATAATTCTCTCCCGTATTATCATTCTGTATCAGCTCTGTCCATGATTGGTTTGAATAAATTAGGGACGATCAGGAACGTGATCAAAGGCATGCTGTTGCTAAGCGTATCCAAATTTTGCATTGGTTTTAAATGCAATAAATTTGGAAATGTATAATGATTTTTTCCCCTTTCAGAATTTTTTTTCATTGATATCAACATTTTTTCACTGTAATTTGATTTCTAATTATGAGGGAGAAGTTTCGTTGATTCTTCTGTAGGATGACAAAATATTTCGGTTTTTATACATAATTAAGCACTATAGTGTAATCCTAGATTTAAATACATTTATCAAATATCTAGATTAAAACACGTTAATGTAAAACCCATATTTAAACTCAAACACAATAGTGGAATACCTAAATTTCAACACAATAGTGTAATACCTAAATTTAAACACAATACTTTAATACCTTAATACCTAAATTTAAACATAAGAGTGTAATACCTAAATTTAAACACAAAAGTGTTTTACCTAAATTTAAACACAATAGTGTAGTACCTAAATTTAAAAACAAAAGTGTATTACCTAAATTTAAACACAATAGTGTAGTACCTAAATTTAAACACAAAAGTGTATTACCTAAATTTAAACACAAAAGTGTAATACCTAAATTTAAACACAAGAGTGTAATACCTAAATTTAAACACAAAAGTGTAATACCTAAATTTAAACACAAAAGTGTAATACCTAAATTCAAACAAACTAGTGTTATACCTAAATTAAAACAAACTAGTGAAACACCTCAATTTAAACACAGTAGTGTAATACCTAAATTTAAACACAGTGGTGTTATACCTGAAGTTAAACACAATAGTTTCAAATTAGATTCAAACACAACAGAATAATACCTAAATTTAAATTTAGTGTTCCACTCAGATTTCAACATAAGTGCAATGTTCAGGTTTATCACACCAGTATTATATTCTCAAACTCGTATTACAGAGACAAATCTATAACGCCACCGATACTGCAAATATTATAACATAATACAAAAACTACAAAAGATATGTAATGCACAACAATCATTCTTACATAATAATGGTTTATATATAGTTGGAAATTCCACTCAGGAATATATGTATGTGAATTAATACAGCAAGCCTTGATTAATGGCTGCCTTATGCATAAATTTCTTTTGATTTCCAGTATTTCCGGTTTGTAACTAATCTATTTATATTGTGTGTGTTAGTCCAGTTATACATTACCGTGGCTGCATGTATGTGAACATTACCTTTTTATTGACCTTTGTGGTCTCATGTTTTTAGTATCTAATTTGTAAAAACCCTTGCTCCTTAGGTATTCTGTATATTAATTAAAACGTGTTGGTTATCTGACTAAATGTATGTATGTATGCCATTCATATGCAATATCGTTGATCTATGTTAAATAATGCATAAAAGATCATTACAATTAGTAATAAAATCCAAATTGATATCAAAGTGAAAAGTATCAAATACTATAGTGTCTGTCTTGGAACAAGGAAAACGTCAAACTATCTGACAGCCGGCACGTGACCCCTTGATGTAGAACGCAATTTATTGTTTTCTCTGTTCGTCCATTAACAGTATATAGCATACATGTAGTTTGTTTGTTTGTTTGTTTGTTGAAAAGTGTTTTACGACACACTCAACGATTTTCGGTCATATAATAGTCACCGTGGCGGAGAGAACCCGGTTATAATGACCGGATTACAATGACCACCAACCTTACACAAGTACACTTGCAAATTTTCTCACAAAGTCAGCTTAGATTCCAGCAGGGCTAGAACCTACACTAACAAGAGGTGAGAGTCTTCGATCGATCATGGTTTAAAAAGCGATGCTCTCACCATTCTGCCACGGAGGTCACTAAATTGCTTGTTATATAGTACATGGTTATAATGACGAGGTAATTAGGACGACGATAAATTTGCTTTAAGCTGTTTGTAGTCAACAATAACTTTAAACTGACTATTTGTTATATTGTAGGTGTCCAACTTACGTTCATATCTCGCCTTTTTGCTCTCTGGTAAAAGAAACTGGTAGCTGCTGTCCGAAGTTACAATGTAATGTAAATGAAAATCACAATTTTACGGGGTTTACAAATCAAACTATACCACGTATGTATTGTTCCTTGTACTTATTACAGTTAAGTGATCGTGTATAAATTTTCGATATTGTATACCCGAAATGTTTGCCTCTTGATATTTTGCCCTCTTGCATCAAATACTTAATCTTGTTAAACTTGCCATTTTGTTAACAACTATGTTTAACATTTATTCTTTGCTTCTATTTCAAATTTACTCTTACATTGTGGAAGGAATGTGAAAATTAAACTGGTGCGAAATTTACATTGATTTTACATAGATAAAATATTCCCGTCGTAAAAAAATGCCCTTAGTTTGTTAGTATGGTATTCTAAATATAATGTTGATTATTGCCACCTTCAGGTTAAATTCGTTCTCATATTTAAGGACGAAAAAGGCGAAAATTAAAGGGAGATAAACATTTTCATGTATACAGTATTAAAATTTGCCAACCGAATTAGAAAAAAAAAACATGTTCGTAGTATGTTTCTTATCTAGGCCCAAAGTCACCAAATTTACTCAGTACTCAAGCTCAACTAACTTTTCTTGATTTAAAGGGAAAAAAGCAAAATTTATTCCGTACCTGGACATGTTTGTATATTGATGGCATACAATTGTAAATAATGATGGAAGTTATTGTTCATTTGAAGAAAACTTCAGATTTATAAAAAAAATGTTTGAGTACGTACTCAATTTTTAGTACCGTACTCAACGAATTTATTCATTTTTTACAGGAATATCATACACAAATATTTATATGTGACTGATATAAAACTATAACATGTTTCTTATCCACTCAAATTCCAAGTTTTATGAGCGATTCTGTAGTCAAAATAATAAAAGTTGAGCTTGAGTATTGGGTAAATTTGGGGATTTCGGGTCCTGTTTCATTAAATGCGTTTTATCGAAATAATGACTATTTTGATAAACTATACTGTAACGAAATTGGAAACGTCTCTTATAACGAAGTGAATTTTCAAAAGCTGACACATTTCTCATAAATAACTGCACAGAATAAGATTGTTCAGGGGCCTTATCTGTGTTTACTAAAAAATTATGTTTTACTTTTACTACTTGTACTTGATGTACAATAACGAATAAGAGATAAACACAGGCATAACAAATCTTATATCCATATATATTTTCTGATAATACGGTCAGGGCCAGTGTGGTATTAATGCATAGCAAGGTTGAGTTAATCACTTGCAATTGAAAAAATGTCTGTGTTTCTCAAGCAATTTTCACAAAATATATAGGAATATAATAATTGTTATGCCTGTGTATATCTCTTTTCTGTTTTTACATATCAATCTTTGAAGTGAAAAAAGAAGAAAAAAATGAAAAAAAAATTCAGCTAATGCCCCTTTAATATTTGTTATATCTCAGTGGGTGGTGACAGGTCTTGCTACTTCAATGGGCATAATTACAATCAAGGAGATGAGTGGTATGACGGATGTGCATATAAATGCACCTGCCAAGATGGACGAAATGGTTATTACACCTGCCAAAGTAGGTACGTATGTCAACTTGCGGTATATCAACATTTGAGGATAACGCGTGTGGTGCACAAATCATTGTCGCAGAAGATCTCAACTTTTAAGGATAAACGATATTCCACTGTTACACACACACACAACACATACAGGTGTACGTATATTACAGAGAGAGAGAGAGAGAGAGAGAGAGAAAGAGAGAGAGAGAGAGAGAGAGAGAGAGAGAGAGAGAGAGAGAGAGAGAGAGAGAGAGAGTTAGCTAGTTCGTTGTCTGCGTTCCTTCAACCTATTTTTACATGTTGAAAACTTCCACTTCAACCCTCTCAAGAATGTTAAATCTATATGTTATGACACTGAAAAAATTAATAGTACAACTATAACCTACTCCATGTATATTACTGCAGTAATATAAGTTGTAGATTTATAGGCCTATATACGTAATACCAGACTTACCTTTGCAAAAAGGAGGCCTAAACAAAAAACTCAATACGTCCGGTAAGACTTCTTGCCGAGAAGGAAAACAAAACGTAATTTCAGTGGAACATCGCTATTAAGACCACCACAAGTGACCGACTATGTAGTCTAACTAGCTAGGTGGTCTCTAAAGTGGGGATTTGGACTGCTTTAGGTTTTATTAAGGCATTTTCAGGAAACTGAGTATCCATGGTCTTAAATATGATTTTGGTCTTCAGGCAAGGCTCCGCTGTAAACACAACAAACATTTTCCAAACATGAAGTAAAGATCCGGGTACTATAACTGCCACTTATGTCTCAAGTCTATGTGTTATATTATATAAATATCACATTCATGAGAGGGTGATATTGCATATTTACACCCCGAGGAAGCCTCGGTCAACAATGCTTCCTTTGGTGTGAAAATATGCAACATCACCCTCTCATGAATGTAATATTTATTTTATTATACCGAGTGTCATATTACCATTGATATTTTACATCTCAACTATTAACCAGAAAGCTAAAATACAAAACAAATAGCCTACAAACGTTTTGACTACGGCGGAAAGCTCTCATTTGGACGAACCGTACACGCATAACGTTCGCGCATGTAACATTTTTGAAATGTCACCCTGGCTCTCTGGGACGAACCGTACGCGCATAACATTGGCGCATGTGACATTTTTTGGAATGTCACCCTGGCTTCTTTATCTTTGTTAACTGAGCGAGTGACATTAAAAATTTTCACATTTCTCTCAGCCAATTAGATTACGAGATTTTAACAAAAGGTAAAATAGATGCATCTGTCTCATGGCATTATATTAAGATTGATTTAGTATTGTATTACACGTCATTGACCTCTGTAAACAGCTATGGTATTTTGAAACCTAAAGACATACATAAAAAGATAAAACCTAAAGACATATACATAAAAAGATAAAACCTAAAGACATACATAAAAAGATAAAACCTAAAGACATACATAAAAAGATAAAACCTAAAGACATACATATAAAGATAAAACCTAAAGACATACATATAAAGATAAAACCTAAAGACATACATATAAAGATAAAACCTAAAGACATACATATAAAGATACTACAGAAGATATTCATTGATCTTACTATCTTATGTAAAGAGTCATCAGCCGTGTTTTCCCCAAAAAATAAACAAAACATATTTTGGTTTTTACTACAGACTTGGATTGATGTACAATAACATAAAAGAGCTGTACACAGGCATAAAAACTCTTATATTCCTAAATTTTTTGTGATTATAAAGTCAGGTCCAGTGCCGTGTGCATATACAAATAGTAAGGTCGAATTAATCAATTGCCAAACTGAGTTTCTTAAGCAATTTTCACGAAATATATAGAAATATTTCTTTTTTTGTTATTGTACATCTAAGTATTAAAAAGGATTAATTGTTTTGGAAAAAACACATTTAATGCCCATTAAAGGTTCGTAATAAGGGCAAGAACAAAATTTAATTTCACCTTACGTCATATCATCAGTCGGAAGTAATCTGTTTCAATCAGTTGTCAAATTCAACCATTAAATGTTAATTTATATATAAATACATGTACATTGTATATATTTTGACAAATTACAAGATATTCTATTTAATTGTGACATTTCTAATATAGTCCACACCTTAGGCAGGTGAAACAATACTTTTCTAATCAGTGTTTTCGGTACAGTTAAACCGACCTTTATGAAGGTAAAAATACATAGCAATGTCGTTCGGTAATGCATGACCAATAGACAATTTATGTTATTAGCATGCATAAATTCGTTGAATATTTTATGAAATTTCATAGTATAAAAGGTCACGCTAATTAAGGCACAATGTTGATTACTTGAGTGTATTAAGTAATTCGTGAAGTTAAATTTATTCAATCGTTTGACAATTATGCATATATCATCATCTGTAAATTATTTAATCAAATATAGATATTGTAACAATAATGGTACATAAATAAGTTCGCATAATTTATTTCTAGCATTCGTCTTTTATCCAATTTAAAACCAAAAAAAAAACTTGATTCACAGTTGAAGTTTTGGTACTCATTTGATAGAAATTACATGATAGCAATATATTTATTATTTCAGGAGAAATATATCATTATTCGTGAGAGTAAAATTTCATTTACGTCAATTCGATGTTTATTACAAAGATAATGAATGGATCTGTGGCGTAATACATGAACATCATAATAAAACCATCTACACTTACGTAATTTATGGATGCTAACAAACGAAAATATTATCAAAATTTGACCCAGACTCCCGGAATTTAAAAGTGCAACTTTACTTTTAGTTTGGATGTCTACAGCACAAATGCAGAATCATTAAGCATATACAGTGAAATTTATTTTTGCAAACTCACTTTTCGTCTTACTATCGTACATATTGGAATTATTCATATATCTGGAGTATCGATAAATTAAATATCATTTGGAATCTCGTTATCTCGAAACTCACGAGACCGCCCCTATTACTTTGAGATATCCGGAATTCGAGATAACCAAAATTTTTGCTTGAGATATTATTATATCTATAGAAATCGGGACCGGACTTTCTACTTTGACATATCCGGAATTTCGACTCAACCGATTTCGACATAACGAGATTCCACTATTTACAATTAACTATATTCATTCTAATTAACGGATATTACATAAAATGTGATCTTTCACGGAATTTCTGAAATTTTATTTTATTATTAATTTTTCTATCGTGAAAATCTTCCAAATTTATCATGTGAAAAATATATCATTCATCACTTTGTTTTCAAAATTGTATATCCCGTGCTTCTAGCCGCGCGATGGTAAAAAATATAGATATGATGTAAGACGCTTTATGAGTGTCGTATATAAACTATATAAAACCCATGTAGTTATAGGGTTTTTAGTGATGTATTTTCTTTTACACAGATTCTGTCTAATTGTAATCGAAGATAAGAATTTGACTCTACAAAAATCACCCATAAATTATTTATAATTTTAATTAAAATAAATTTTATATAGTTAAAGGGTTTGGGTAGAAATGGCATATTTGGCTTAACTAAAAAAACATGATTAAGCTAACTATTTAGCAGGAGATTTTACATTCTCTGGGACACCTGATATCACCTCTAACATTTCCCATAGTCCTGTAGCGTTTGTCGATTCTTATGGTTTAATTTCTCTTCACATTAAACGTCAGCCTCTGTGCCTTCTTTTTTTTAAACTTGTCAATCATACACTGCATAAAATATCCAGTTACCGCGTTAAGGAAACTGTGTGTGTGGATACCTTAGTTACGCGCGTGAAACATTTAGTCAAATATAACGTTTCTTTCCTATCTTTTTAATTTTTAACAAATGACAATTATGAATATTCATTTAATGAGGTTTTTTTTCACAAATAATAACATTTTCATCGTTACATATTCATATGAAAACTATGAATGAAAAAAAATGTTTCCCTCATGGCAAAATAAATGTACATTTCACTCAAAAAGTTTTATATAAAGACTGCTACTTCAGATTTATCCTTCTTTATTATTAGCACATTTTCTGTGTTAAAAAGATAATTTTGAATAATTATACACTTCATTAAAGGATGGCTTATTGCCAATGACAGAAAAAAAAAGAGAAAATTGGATATTTTACAAATTGTACTACAAGGTTGAAAATCTTTGTTTTGTTTCTCAAACTTTTATCAATATTAATGAAATGTACGGCTATCGTGATTATGGTCAGCATTCGGCAGTATTTGCCAGGCTTGATCTATTATCTATCTAGGAAAGGTTTCACTTTCGGAGTGTTGTAATTCTCAAATAGGTCTTGTTTTCTTTTTTAGGTGCGTGACATGGAATTTGCCTTCAGCGTGCCATTTGGAAGATCCAGCGCCAGGAAAATGCTGTAAAACACCCAAATGCCCGAATGGCTACTCCATTAATTACCCGCCAGATTATACTCAAGAATAAAGAAATTAATGCATTTTGTATGTTTACTGCAAATGAATGATGAATAAATGTATGAGCAACTTTGTTAAATACATCTCACCAAACACTGCCATTAAATTAAACGTTGCAGTATTTTCTTTTGATATATTGCAGTAAAACAATTCTTAATACAAAAAAGTATCATCATATAAACTTTTGACATATAAAAATATCAGATACGAATCTTTTGGATGTCCAGGATACATAATACAAATCTGGGCCCGAGACCATAAACAAGGAAAATCTTGAGGCAAATTTTATTCTCAAAAGTTAAGAATTTACTCATCTGAGTAAAATAAGAAAACTCGCGGACCATAAAACGACTTTAGAATTTTCTCAACTCAAGTAAGATTGTCAAGGGGCAGTGTAAATCTCGTCCAGGTCATATGTCCCAATTTATGTCCCGATTCCCTTAACTTTGATGTTTGAACATTATTCTTACTATAATCTATGGATAATTATCTAATAACCAACCAAGAGGTATAGGCTAAAACGCGTTAAAAATGAAGTAGGCAGCACGTTTTGTGGCATAAAAACTGGAATAGATATATGCCTTTTTAAAAATATTAAAACGTCTTTTAAAATGCCAATACATGACCAAAGTCAGTAATTTATACATATAATATGTATAATGTATATAATAAACGATATTCAAGATACAAGAAAATTAGTATAAGTACATTGGATAAGATAAATGCCTCGCAACATACACTGGGGCACATGTACCAGAAAATTTACACCGTCCCTATTGTTAATGTAAACAAACGTCGTATGGCCAAAACAAGCCAACAGAAAAAGAAATGTTGGTCTCCGAAACCTATTTCGCTCGAAAGCCAAAGGATTAAACATGTCCCGAAATACTCTATGACATTTGCGTGGCATTTGCGTTTATTGATCCCGAGGCGAACATAGGGGGCAGCCATTTTCGCTGTTAAGAATTACTTAATTACATGCCGTACTTCAGTATTTTATCACTTGAGAAAGAAATTTGTTCAAGAATTTCTTTATGGTCTACAACTTTACCTAAGTTGAGAAAATTTTCAAG
Organism: Atrina japonica; assembly: GCA_030159075.1. Classification (NCBI taxonomy): domain Eukaryota; kingdom Metazoa; phylum Mollusca; class Bivalvia; order Pterioida; family Pinnidae; genus Atrina; species Atrina japonica. Next base: position 629,902 of record BROG01000070.1, on the reverse strand, counting down.
ATTTGTGTAAAATGTTGTAGTTGAGTAAAATATTGTCTGAGAATAGTATTATGGCCCTGGGCCCTCGTGAATATTGGACAAACACGGACCTCTGGAAATCCAGAGTTGAGATCTGGTGCCATGGAGGAGTAAGCATTCCCTGTTGACCGGTAACATCCCCTTAGAGCCCAGTAAAATTCAAATGAAATAAGTGAGGAACAAATCCTCGTCACAATTGGTACAGCCGACTCAGCAACCGCTATCTAACAGGCAACTCAACATTTCATTTAGTGAAACGTTGACATCACATCATGCTAATACAGACACCGACGACTGATCTCATTTCATCTAATAAAGAATTAAGTGTTATCCCGCCTATTATTCATACAATTTTGGTCAGGTAACATACAGGTACTATCCTCACCATCATCAATGTCCAGTTATTGATCATAGCAGTTATCAAACGCTGATAGGCAAATTTTGGGTTTCAGCCGACGAATAATTAATGAGGATTCCCGGCCAGCAACAGACGACGCTAAATATTTTATTTCTTTTTACTAATCACGACATTATCACAAGTTTTGTTTTTCAATCCGGGATTTTTAAGAACATTTTTTAGTATAAAATATCGAATATTTGGTTTCTTTAATACATAAGAAAATCTATTTTGACATCTTGTGTGCCTTTCAGAAATGTGGCATCTTTAAACATTTGTTGCATGGTATGTTTGACATATTTAAGACCATCGAAGACAAAAACGCTACCATTACCATAATGGGTTGGACAGATTACATTTGTACTTCTCTGTACCAGGTTATTTAATGCTCCATACCAACATACTAAACTTCTATCTGATCATAATTATTTTTACTTCCAACACTTCAGAACCACTGCTAGATGAAAAAAAGAAAAAAAGAAAACATACTACAAAATTGAAATGTTATGGGAATGACCTGAAATCGAAATCCGGACCCAAAGTCATCTCATTTACTCAAAACTCAAGCTCGATAAATAACATGAATTTTATGCTGCATCTGGGCATGTTTGTATACTGATAGCATACATTTGTCAATAATGGTGAAAATCATTTGTTCATTACAATGTATATTTAAAATATTTAACAAGAGTTGTCAAAAGACAACAAAGCTCGTCGGAAATGGGTGTAAAGTTTCAAAATAGGTAGTTGACCCACAGCTGTCAGGTTTTAAGGTCAAGGTACGGTAAATAATTTAATTCCTTCAGCTCAGGTTAAAGTTTTTGAAATGTATGTCAAGGTCACTAGGTCAAAAGTCAAGGTACTAAATGAAAGCTCTGGTCATAAGGAATCTATATGTAAAATGTCAAAGCCCTATCCCTCGTAGTCTAAAATATAGTCAAAGATAAAGTTTTTAAAAAGTAGGTCAAAGTCCAAGGTCAAGGACACTAGGTCAAAAGTCAAGGTACCAAATGAAAGCACTGGTCATAAGAAATCTACATGTGAAATATTAAAGCCTTATCCCTCATGATTTAAATACAAATGTATGTGAAATACCAATGCCCTGTCCCTTGCGGTTAAAAAGATATAGGTCAGGTTAAAATTTTCTCTACGGACGCCGACGACGACACCAGGGTATGGCATTAGCATTCTGGACATTCACGAGCTAAATTTTTTTCAGTGCGTACTCAGATTTTGAGTAGGCCTACCGTTCTCCAGTCAACTATTCATATTTTACAGAAAAATCAAGTTTTACTCAAATTTTACGTGAATAATGAAAAATGATGTTTTCTATCCATCACATGTACTATGTATAAAAGTCAAATCCGGAAATTTTACATACGACTACGATGTATATAGTCATAATGATGAAATAAAATTTGAGCTCCACTATTATATTGAGTAAATTTGGTGACTTCGGGCCCTGAACACTTCCACTTTGAAGCTGAATCACCAAACGAATAAGAGTTGGGAACTTTCGAGTTAGCCCAGATTACCATTATAATCCTGCTTTTATTATCGCCACCACGTGATTCTTGAAAAATGTTTCTCAAGATTATTTCCGGTTTTGGAAATAAATAGAGAGCCCTGGGCCCAGGGCCATAAAACTATTCTCAGACATATTTTTGTACTCAACTTCAAGATTTTACTCAAATCTTGAGAATTTTTTCAACTTGGGTAAAGTTGTGGACCATAAAGAAATTCTTAGACACATTTCTGTCTCAACTGATAAAATACTTAAGTACGGCATGTAGCTGACTTAAGTAAATCTTAACAGCGAAAATCGCTGCCCCCTATGTTCGCCTCCGGATAAATAAATGTAAATGCCATTGTCGCCCTAGAGTATTTCAGGACATGTTTAATCCTTTGGCTTTCGAAAACAACTTGTTATTTGAGCGAAATAGGTTTTGAAGATCAACACTTTTTTTTTATCTGTTGGCTTGTTTTGGCCATACGACGTTTGTTTACATTAACAATAGGGTGTAAATTTAGTCCGGTACATATGCCCCAGTGTATATCTTAACTAATGTACTTATACTAATTCACTTGTATCTTGAATATCGTGTATTATATATATTGTACATATTATATGTATAAATTACTGAATTCGGTCATGTAATGGCATTTTACAAGACATTTTTAATGTTTTTTAAGAGGTATATATCCATTCCCCTTTTTATGCCACAAAACGTGCTGCCTACTTGATTTTTAACACATTTTATACCTTTTGGTTGGTTATTAAATAATTGATCATAGATTATGGTTAATGTTCAAACATCGAAGTTAAGTGAATCGGAACATATGTCCTGGACGAGATTTACACTGCCCCTTGACAATCTTATCTCAGTTGAGAAAATTCTAAAGTCGTTTTATGGTCCGCGAGTTTTCACTTTTTACTCAGATGAGTAAATTCTTAACTTTTGAGAATAAAATTTGTCTCAGAATTTTTCTTGTTTATGGTCTCGGGTCCTGATAGCGCGGTTGGCAAGAGCGTCCTGAAGGTCCTGGGTTCAATTCCCGGTCTATCCTCACATTTTTCTCTGCCTGCTACATATCAGAAATTTTTGTATTCAACTAAATAACCCACTGTAGTATATTGTACGTCTCTTGGCTTGGCTTTCTGTACACAAAATAATGATAATGTGCACATTTCACGTTGGCGTACGTTGTGAAGGTAAATATGAAAACCGGAAGAACATAATAGGAACAAAATAAAACAAGAGGCCCAAAGGGCCTTAACGGTCACCTGAGTAAAAGAGCAACAAGTGATTGACATGTTAAGGCCAACTTTAAGAAAGGGAATCATGCAAGACTCTTTAGGGACTGCAAAATTGTGTTTGAATAATGTCTAACAACATAAATTTATTTGTATTGACACATGTATGTGGTATTGCGTGGTTTACCTGATTGTGCAATAAAATTCACTCAAAGCAAGCAGCAATTCATTTTATATTTTTATTATACCTACTAAACAAATCTCAGAGTATTAGACAAATTACACTATAAACAACTTAATTAAGATAGGTCTGGTTATGCACCGACTTGTTTTTTTTTTTCTGGGTGACATAGGGCTACCAATGCCTTCCAGCATTTCTCCGTCACGTATGTTGTCCATCTCTTTGTGCCGAAACTTTTGTGCGACCGGTGTATTGGCGAATAATGCCCTACTCAGATGGTGTGAATGCAATTTCTTGTACACTATAAAAACAACCGCAGATTATCGGAGAAAATTTTTCATCAATCAAAGGCGCGGTGTTTGTTTAAACAAAATCGGAGTTTCTCAGAGAAATTGGCGTCTCTGATCTGTCCCTACAACTTTCAAATGCATATGACTATGATCCTCCTGTAATTCTTACTTGAACTTTGACCCCTAAACCTTTTTTTCTATACAAACTTTGATTGCCTTCACTATTGGGAATGCTTTCTACCAAATTTGGTTGAAATCAGACATTTTGAATTTTTGGCTGATTTTAGCGCTCCCCCAATGGGGTCGTTTTTCATCAAATAATTTATTCATTTCCAAACTTTGTAATCCTCCTCCTAGAAATGCTAAATATCAAATATGAAGTCATTCCCATTGTTGGTTCTTAAGAAGAAGATTTTTATACATTTTCTTAATTTTTATCCCTTTAAGGCCCCTTTTAAGGATCTAAGGTGGCATAACTCCACAATTTTAACAAAACTTGAAGGGTCTCACATGGGGAAGCTTCCTGCCTGGTTAGGTTGAAATTGACCAACAGATTTTTGAGAAGAATTCAATTAAAGATTTCCATATGTGGCCCGCTTTTACCCCCTTTATGGGGCCCAAAGAGTCACAATCATATTTTTTTAATACAAACTTTGATTGCCTTTACTGGGGGATGCTTTCTACTAAATATGGTTGAAATCTGACAACTTTGAATTTTTGGCTGATTTCAGTGCCCCCTGGTGGGACCGTTTTTAATCAAATAAATTTTTGTTTTCACAAACTTTGTAATCCTCCCCCAAAGGTGCTAAATATCAAATATGAAGTCATTCCCATTGTTGGTTCTTGAGAAGAAGATTTTTAAACATTTTCCTTATTTTACCCCTTTTAGGCTGCTTTGGAGGATCTAAGGGGACATAACTCCACAATTTTCACAAACATGAAGCGTCTTCACATGAAGATGCTTCTTCCAACTTAGGTTGAAATTGCCTTGTGATTCTTGAGAAGAAGTCCATTAAAGAAGACTTCAATATTTGGCCCTTTTTACCCCCTTATTGGCCCCCAAAGGATCAGAACCTTTTATTTCTTACACAAACTTTGATTGCCTTTCCTGGGGGATGCTTTTCTACCAAATTTGGTTGAAATCTGACAACTTTGAATTTTTGCCCGATTTCAGCGCCCCCTAGTGGGGCCGTTTTTCATCAGATAATTTTTTATTTCACAAACTTTGTAAACATCCCCCTAAAGATGCTAAATATCAAATATGAAGTCATTCCCATTGTTACTTCTTGAGAAGAAGATTTTTAAAGATTTTCCTAATTTTACCCCTTTTTGACCCCTTATGGGGCCCCTTTAGGAGTCTGACCCTTTATATTCACAAACTTGAAGGAGCTTCCATGGGGATACTTCCTACCAAGTTTTGATGAAATTGGCCCACTGGTTTTTGAATAGAAGATGAAAATGTTCAAAAGTTAACGCACGACGCACGACGACGGACGAAGAGTGATCGCTATAGGTCACCAGGACCTTTCGGTCAGGTGACCTAAAAAGGCGTACATAAATGCAGGATCATAACGTTTACAGTAATCTGGGCTAACTTGAAAGTTCACTACTGTGAAGATGTTCAATTAAAGTGTTGTCTTTACCCATGATCGAATTACATAAATTTGCAAATTACTGTCAAAATAAAATTATTTTGCAAAATTTAGTTCAGCTCTAAGCGTCTGTGTACATGTACATGGTGTTGTCCTTGGATACCTGTTTGCCAGTTTTTAAATCAACACTCATCTGAATCATTATAAACCTTAGCCAAAGGTCATCATGTTGAAACACAATTAATGGGTGGTCATGGCAACCATGATATAATTAGGGAAAAGGTAGCCAAATAAACAAACACAATTTCAGATAATTGTAAAATTTTGTTCATATCCACATTGCAGTTAAAAAGATCTGAACCAATTTTCTTATTTTAATCCAGATAAAATATCACCTCGTCACCAAATAACCGAAAAATTGTTGAGTGTGGCATTTAACACTATTCCAAATTCAAAGTAGATTTATTGTAACAATTATCTGAAATTGTTTGTTTAATGCTTGGTCTCATTGACTCTATAAGATGATTGAGCTAGAACATATAAGCTTCTTGGAATCACTAAATCTCTGTGATGACCAACCTAGAACAGCAACGCTTGCTATTTGGTCTATAAATCTTAAATGTAACCAGAATGAACATTAGGTCCCCATATTCCATCCCCCGTTGTGCCATATTTTCAGAGGCAAGATTTCATCTCCTGTTTGCAAAGCTCCATGCCTAGATAACAGCTAAATGGTCTAGAATGTGTAGTGTGATTATCTTCATCAGATTGTACAAGTGTAGCGACACTTAGAAAGCCAATGGAAATACGCACCACACAAGCAAGGACATATACACACACGCAAGGGCTTTTATTTTTAATTGACCTATCACCCCATCCTGCCACAATATAACTGAAATATTGTTGAAAGTGGCGTTAAACAACAACAAACAAGCCACATGGCTCCGTGTGAATTTTTGATACATTTAATTGCGACGTCATATCAAACAAATGTTTGACTGGTCATTTCATTACGACGTCATAATGGAAAAGTTTGCCAAAAGGTGCCGTGTCAGGCATCTGGCGATAGGTCAATAGTCATGCCGCTCGTTAAATCAAGCTAAAGCAAGCATGGGAGCTACTTGGAATCTCCAAGATGATCCACTATGACCAAGCTACTTGGTCTCTCTGAATTACTAAGGTGGCTGACCTAGAAGAACATGCTAACTATTTGGTCTCTCTGAATCTCCAAGATCATCCGCTTTGACCTAGTTACTTGGTTTCACTGAATCTTTAAGGTAACCAAACTAGAAGACCTAGAGAAGCATGCTAGCTATTTGGTCTCACTAAATCTTTATGGTGGCCAGGAAGAGCAAGATAGCTACTTAGTCTCTCTGAATCTCCTAAGACGATCAACCTAGAGAAGCATGCTAGCTATTTGGTCTCACTAAATCTTTATGGTGGCCAGGAAGATCACGATAGCTACTTAGTCTCTCTGAATCTCCTAAGACGATCAACCTAGAGAAGCATGCTAGCTATTTGGTCTCACTAAATCTTTATGGTGGCCAGGAAGAGCACGATAGCTACTTAGTCTCTCTGAATCTCCTAAGAGGATCAACCTAGAGAAGCATGCTAGCAATTTGGTCTCACTGAATCTCTTAAGTTGACCTAGAAGAGCAAGTTAGCAATTTAATCTCACTGAATCTCTTAAGTTGACCTAGAAGAGCAAGCTAGCAACCTAGAAGAGCAAGCTAGCAATTTGGTCTCACTGAATATTTTAAGTTGACCTAGAAGAGCAAGCTGGCTACATGGTCTCACAGAAATACTCAGGTGGCCTAGGCTCTAGAAAAGCAGGTTAGTAACTTTGTCTCACCAAATCACCCTGGTGACCAAGAACAGCAGATGAGCTACTAGCTCTAACCAATTCACTAAGGTTACTTAAACAATCATGTTCGCCAATGTTTAAAGCGATAAATAATCAAGTTTTTCTTACTCACTCCTGGTGATTGCTGTGCTTCATATATAATAAGAATAAAGCAAAACTTTAAAAAATGACTTTTATTATCTAGCCTACAGACATTATTTTAAAATGTTGAATGTAAAAAATAGTCCTCACTTGAGATATAAGGTGTAATTGTAATAAACATGATATTCCCGATTCTTCCTGCTATGGTGGCAAACTGTAAAGTTTTTGTGATTCACAAAAGTTATCTGTTTTAATAATGTCATAAAATGAATTAACGAAAATTTCGCACAACAGATATTTCATTCTGATGGTGGAGTTTTTGATCGCGACCTAGACCTGGATTTGGATTGTGTGAAATTATTCCCATTTAAAGCTTCCGGTGATGCACTTTTAGACCGACTTCTTGATCTAGAATGACTTTTGCTTTTAGAGCGGCTTGGCGATTTCGACTTGCTTCTCGATCCACTTTTTGATCTTGTTCTCCTTCTCTTTCTGTCACCGCTGGCTGACCTTGACCTTCTTCTGTCCCTACTTCTACTTCTACTTTGTGACCTACTCCTGGACCTTCTCCTTCTTCTGTCTCGTGACCTTGACCTCGACCTTAGATGAAAATACATTTAACTATAACTCTCCTGCTGGTAGCAAAAATGTAGTACATGGATCGTTATGATAATCATTTACTTCAAAATGAAGGCTCAGAAAATTATCTTTCTTATTTTTATTTTAAATCATGGTAAAAAAAAAATCACTTATCTTGAGATATACAAAACAGATAAAGAAAAACAACAACAACAAAAAAACTATGCTTGAAAATTACTGGATTGGTTTTACAAAAGTTTGTAAGTCCTGGACTTACACAATTTGTGATAATTTAATAAAGAATTAGAAATGGGGACTTTCACTTAGATATCAAACACTAGCCACAACCTGTTCTTAAAAATCTCAATATAACTTGGGTCTGGATTTGAATCCAGGCTTATTGGTTTCTGTGTCAAACGCAACACCAAACACTAAAGTCAGTGAGACAGATGACCAAAAAACAATTTGTTCTTCCCAAAATATATTTTCATAACCTGTAAAAGGGCAAGAAATTTTTCAAAAAAAAAAGAAGCCAAAAAATGGTACTTATATCAATTTCTGCAAAACATGAAAGCTAGAGGAACTCAGAACTTCAAACACAAATGTACGGTATAAAGTATCAATCCTCAATGATGGAAATATATACTGTAAGAGTCACATAAAAAAAAAAAGCTTTACCTTCTTTTTCGGCGAGGAGATGGCGATCTGTATCTTCCGCCTCTGGGTCGCCTAAATCCGTAATACCGATCATCTGGGCAGTCACGGGCATAGTGTCCTTGTCTGTGACATCTGTAACACTCGTCATAGCCACCCTGAACAAACAACAAAATTTCAGTCACATATAACATTTAAAAGACTTTTGAAGCCATTAGAAATGAGACCGCAAAAGTTTTCTTTAAAATTGGCTTTCCAATTTTCCCATGATCTTTACCAGTTTCTGTAAAATTAGCCTGTTAAAATTACTATTTCAATGTTCAAATGATTTCAATGTTATTTACTGTCTCCCCATTATGTTTTTATTTTTTTTATTTACAGAATTAGATATTTAAGATATGTCTTCCATTTCAAAAGCATTTAAAACTCAATAAAGGCAAACTAGCCTTAGTGAGGACCCTCATATAACTTCTTGTCCATAACGACAGTATTTAGACAGCCCCTTGAGAATTACTATATATTTGCCTCTTATATAGCTTCACCCTACCTTGCGCCACCAGCGACTGCTTTGTGTGGTGATCGCTTACAAGCAAAAGGGAGATAACTTGAAGATAAATTTGCAAATTGGCAAACTTTCTCACAAAAAAATCAGTATAGAGCTACTAAAATTAAAAAACCTGCTTATATGACTTCATATCAAAATCCCAAATCTAGACCCATACTCACCCTACTACTTCCACCTCCTCCTCCTCCCCCACTGCCGCTATACTGTGACCGTCTTGGACTACCTTTGGCCCACTCTACACGAATACTGGATCCACAGATTTCACGCCCATTCTCATACTTTAAAGCATCCTTGAAGTAGCAAAATATATCAATGAATGAGTATTTCAAAGCTTTGTCTTTGACATGTAAATAAGAGAAGACAAAAATGTATGTAAATTCTGTGAGACCAGGCGAATATCAACATGCAGACATCATCATACAGAAATTGTAAAACGTTATAAATATATTTCACTTATAAAATTTTCGCTTTTTTCTATCTTTTGATTCTTATCAACATGCAAGCAAGGAATGCATCTGCAACTTCAGAAGCAATTACGAAAAATCTTGAAAAATGTTTTCATAATGTTACAGAATCTTTACGGTACAAATATATAAATAATCTTATGAAATTTTCATTTATCATCAGATATTTAATATCTTTAGCATTTAATATGAGATTACACTGAAAAAACACTAATTTTTACCCTTTTTTGAAGGCAATGGCACAAACAATGTACGGCTCAAGAGGGACTTGGAATGATCAGAATGGGTCTGGCCCTATGGTGGGCACGCTTAGGAAGGAATTGTACTTGGAACTGTGGAACACCTAAGTGGACTCCAATAACAATGGAGCTAGGCGAGTTGTACACCTGGGCGGAACAAAATGACTCATAACCTGGGCTCCAAAAGGCTCTAAAGTGGAGCTCTGGGTAAGTACACTTTTAGGCTCATGATGCTGAAGCTGGGAATTGTACAGAGTGGTCGAAGACGCTGGTGGCAAGTACATATAAAATTGGCATTTTTCCAAAGTACTCATGTAAGGCACTGACAGGGCTCAGGCAAGGCATGGATTGGGCGCACTGTCATAGTTTTGCCAAATACAACAATTATCAACCAAGTAACATAAAAAATATCTTAAATTTCAAATCAATATCCAATGCAGTTAGTTACATTTAACAGTGTAATATGCAAGAATTAAATAGTTTTAAAAATGTTGGTTTTCATAGATCTATCGAGATGTCTAAAAAAAAATTTTTCAAGCATTTACCTTTATTTTTTAAAACACAATACTAATTTTAACTAAACACAAAGAATGCATAAAGTTTGTTCAATTCTAAAGGTACATTAATTTCTTATAATATATATAACCCACTGCATTGTATATATCAAAACAGTACAGTACATGATAAAGGTAACATGAATTTGAAAAATTACAGATTTTTGCTGAATGCAATCAAATATATGATAAACACAAAATGTAATTTTTTTTTTTTGCCAATTCTGTAAACATGATCAAAACCACATACATAGGTAGCTATTTGCCTCTTAAATCCTGTCATGGTGTACAGGCCTACCAAGGTAAATTGGCACATGTTTACAAACACAACGAGTCTAAATCAAATCTGAACATGCGTGACAAGCTACTTGTAGTCACAAGAGCAGTAGAGATTCAGTAATGCATGGAGTCTGTGCAAGGCAATATGTTTTACCTGTACAACCTATTTTTGGAAAGTAAACCGTATTGTTTGGGTTTCTGACTGAAACAGGATGTGCCACTTTACCTTGGTAAACCTATATATATACACAGTGGAACCTGTCTTGTCAGACCAACATATCTGTCACTCAAATGCGAGATCTCAAGACAAATGTTCTCTCAGAAGAGGTTTCATTGAAAGGATTACAAAACTAAGAGGTTTCTTTAAAGTGGTTTCAAAAGACAGGTGGTCCTTCATGAGAGTGGCCGCTCAAGACAGGTTCCACTGTACAGTACAAAATTATACTGATACTCAAAAGTGTTAATGTAAAATATGCACTGGTGTAAAAATCTGTCTTATTTTGTAAACCGCTAAACACATCCTAGAAAGACATGCAAAAGGCAAGGCTAAAAACAGAAATTGTTTGTTTGATGTGATCCAACACAAACACCTTTAAAACCCTGACCCCAAAGTTTTTAAATTTTTTTGGCAGTTTTTTTTTTGGGGGGGGGGGTATAAAAAATCTGGAATTTTGTCCGATTTACTGGTACTTAATATCAAAACAAAAACCTTTTGATCAACATGCTTTTAACTCATCCACCCCCATGATCACATTTAGACTCGCCAAAATCAATCAAAAGTATGGTCTTCTGTCAAAAATCAGGAATTAACAAGTTAATAATGCATATTAAATTATTGGAAAATTTGGATGTCTCAAAAAAGAAAAAAAAAAAAGAAAAAAAAAATCAAACATTCCTGAATTTTGTCAGTGGACTTTACCATTCTTTGAAATGGGCGAGTTCAAATGTGACTACAGGGGTTAATGAGTTTTAAACCCTGGTTGGGGCACATCAAACAAACAATTTTTCAAGGACAGCCTAACAATCATTTCCCTTCCAAAACAATTTTATTATTTTGTCTATAACATCACACGCTAAAGCTTAAGTTTCTCAAAAAATCTGACCGATACTATGGACTCTGTTAGAGTTATACACGTATGAGTGGTATCATGCCTAACTAGACACATCGTCGTAAAACCATCGTCCGGTATTGTAATGCTCTTACCTACCCGTGGTCTCAATCGACCAAAATTTCTCGTAGCTAATGATGTGTTGGTGTTTTCCAATTTAGTAGTTTTGATCGGCATCGGAATTGCACAGTCTGTAGATTCAATACAATTCTGAATTTGTTTAAAAGCCTGGATTCGATTGGTTGATGAATGTGAGCACCGTTTACTCTCACTTGCTGAGGCTTCATGAAGAGACCACAGGTAAGAAAGAGCATAGCAATTCCGGACCGAAGTTTTATGACGATGAACTTAGACACTGATACTCACTCCAAGTCTCACCTGGAAGAGCTTTCACTTCTGACAATGGGGAACGTAACATCACAACTTTATAGAAACTTAACACCTACATCCCTTCACAAAGGAAACGTTACTCAAATCTTAACTTATTCGTAACAGTGTTCCAGCTAGAGGATACTACAGAGATTCTTACCTCCTAAATTCTGGTTTGAGGGTACAAAAAATTAGGAAAATATGTTTAAACTAAAACAAAAAAACTTAATTTCAGAAATTTATTTGTGACACATTATTCTTTATTTTGAAACTCCAAATAGGGAATTTTTATATTCTGGGGAAAACACAAGCTTTTTTTTTTTGCATTCGAAAGGGGCCCTGTAACCTGACCCAAAATTGGCCTTCAAAATACCCTGTTCTACCTTACCTTGTCCACCCTGCCCGCTTTACCATGTTCTCCTACTTGCCCAGTCCCTTGTACAACCAGTACAAAAATCATAACTGTGACATTCTTGCACTGTCACATCCATTTTCATTTCAACTTGCAACTGAATCGATGTATTATTATGGTGCTACAGGAAGGATTACAAAATAAATTTGAGGCTTTTAATGGTCTGTAAAAAAGTTCCTTTTGCACAAAGGATTACACTTTTTTTCCCTGAGAACCCTTCCCCCCCCCCCCCCCCCCCCCCCCTAATTTCTAGCTGGAACACTGCAACTCATGACTTTTTTATTAACTGCCCAGCAGAATACAATTCTTCTATTGGCTAAATGTAATTGATCACAATTATTGAACTACAAAATATGATTATACAAATATCTAAAATCTAAAATGTTTCCCATTTTTAATGCTGATGTTGGAAATGATTATTTTCAAGGAGAAATCTGACAAGATTTAACTCCAGGGATTCTCCACACTGTTTTGGGAATGGGGTCTGGGCCTTTTGAATTGGGAATTTCAGCAACATTTTATTGAAATTGGGAAATCTAGAAATACACAAAACCATGTCAGAAAATAAGAATCTCTTCAAATTCATTGTCATTTGACTTCAACCGGGTAATTTTGACTGCAAATTGAGAAAAAATGCATTTTTTTTTTATTAATAGGGAATGAGGCCTTATATTGGCCCATATGATAGGGTGGAAAACCCCTGAACTCCTACGAAATAACATCAATAAAACATTGATTATCCCACTTTTGCTAATCATACATGTCAAACAGATTGGGGGACAATACTGTATGGATGAACAACTATTAAAAAAGGATAAGAAGTACATTTTAACAGTGTTGAGAAATAACTAACCTCGGCATCTCGTCTGTCGTCAAAATCCACAAACCCATACGCTAAAATGAACAGCAGAAGTCAATACAAATCAGCATAACGTCAAAATAAAATGTTAAAACTATCCAAATTACAGTGGAACCTGCCATTGAAAAGAGAATTTCTCTACAGGATTCAGCCCTTTCAACAGAAGTAGGCAGATGATTGGCTTTTATCAATGTGGGTTGTTGTCTACATGTACTTTCTCTTCTAAATAGAAGAAAAAAAATTTCCTGATGTTAAACACAGAATTCTGTAATACCGTTTTGCTGTCCAATTTACACAACTTTTCTTCTACTGAAATAATTATTGAAAGGCCTGGGATAGCTGAACTAAGTGTAGTTCAGAATGTGGTCTCACAAGACAAGTGGTCTTCTAAGACAATGGTCTCACAAGGCTGGTTCCAGTGTGCTGTAAGTTTATCAATAAAAGGTCCAAGGCCTTGGTCCAAGGACCAAGTTCATTTATTTTTTCTTGCAATTTTTTTTACTTATAAAGAGATGTTACCAGCTGTAGGTAGACCATATTAAGGTGGAACCTGCCTTGAAAGAGTCAGACCACCCTTGTGGTCATTTTAGGCAGGTGCCCTTTCAAAGACTGTGGTCTCCTCCTCTACTGTATATTTATATGTTACACTTGCCAGAAGATGAATGTCTCTCAATTCTAATTTTTGGAAAAGTAAAAATCATTACTTAGTCTCACGCATGATCCAATGGAAAAACTGTGAATCAAACAAAATGTAAAAAAAAAAAAAATCAGTTTAATGTAGAATTGATTAAGTTTAATAGTAAAATACATATTGTGTGTAATAAACGAAAGCACAAATGCTAATAAAAAAGAAAATTGTGAATTGGTTACAATGTATAACTTACCCATTTCAGCACCTGTAAAAAATTAAAAAAAAAATTCAAATTATAATATAAATGAATGAAAGAAATGAAGCAATGTTGAGATTTCAAAACATCTGTATTTGATACCAGGTTTGTCAATAATGTAAATATGTCTTCAGTGATACAAAATCTGTCTTCAAAATGTTTATGGGGTGTATTTGTTTTTGATTTGTTTTTTTGTCTTTTGGGGTAAATTGTGTTGCCCCATCTACAAGAGGTCACCCGCACGTGACACCTGGCATAGTGGATTGCGCTAGATCCTCAAAGCCACACATCAGAAAATGGGAGCAGCCAGAGATAGTTTTTTAATAGAGGGCGAAGCCCTCATATATGTAGAGAAGCTCACATTTTTATTCCTACTACATCCGGGGACCCGTACTACTAATAAAAAAAAAATCTGCTCACATCGGGAAATTGCGCGAGGCATAAACAAAATGTCGGAATTGCGAAGTCATTTCTTCAAAGCGCAAACGATTTAATAAAGTACTGTGCCAGCAAACGTTTTGCAGACTGAGATTAGGCCTAAACAACTAAGGGTGTACATTGAACCCGATCACAAAGCGCATCCATTATTCGGGTAATGTGAACTGCATGAAGTGATGGATACTCTGGGATAGAGTAAAGTATATGGCATAAAAACATGATGTTGCATTTAATTAGTGACTGATAAATTATACATAGATTCTATTTAAGTTTCAACACCAAGGAAACAGTCAGCCACTCAATATTTTGTTTAAAACAATTAGTGAATGACCGGGACAGTTAGGCCTACGTGATAAAAACACTGAACATTAATCCCTTTCGGGATTTTGTTGTGTTGAGCACTCCCGACAAAGGGCAACGCGACAGATTCCCAAAAGGGATTAACTGAATATGTAAAACTGTTGACGCATGCTTTCGCTCTCTCCATAGGTTTACCTATGTATAATTTATAGACCGTTTAGCAGTAATTGCGATCCTGTGACTTTGCCAGTCTTTGGTTGGCAAAATGATACAGATCCCCGGAAAATGGTGTCAAGAAACAATCAGTTACTATAATGACGTCTATGTTTTTGCAGGTATCTGTATCATTTTGTCAACCAAAGTCACAGGATCACAGTTACTGCTAAAGGGTCTATTAGACTGGGACTTCAACAGAAGGTAAATCCCTCAGTACTTACTATAAATTGATTTTGGATCAATTATGCTTTCGTTTTAATAAATTATTATAAATTAACGCTATGCAAATAATGTTACATCAGACAAACACGTTAGCAAAAAGTGAAAAATGACAAAGTAAACAACAATATACCTCGCAGCTCTTAAACAGCAAACCAGACAATAAATGCATTAAGTTTCATGTCTGGTCGCCATTTTGAATACCAAAACATGTGTAGATGCGTGCAAGCACCTTGCCATGTTTAAACTAATTTATTGCTTCTGTGTACTCACCATATTTTACTTCGCATCTTGCCAAACGACCGTACGGCTCAAAAACATCTTCAAGGTGTCTGTTCTGTGTATTTTTGCTCAATCTTCCAATGAATAGCTGTCCCTCTGATCTCCGTGACATTTTTCCTTAACCAAAGAGAAGCTATGAGATTGACATAATTAATGTGTCCCACAGTTTCGTAGCTGCGGTTTTTACGCTCTCCTAAAATTAAACTCGGTCTAGATTGGCATTGTCCGTCTCGGAGGGATCCGTAAAAGGTGCTCTTTCAGTAGTTGAATGTATGAACAGTATGGTAAACATTTTATTTGAATGAAATTTGTATATTTTTATCTAATATGACTCGATTAATTGGCTATAATTATATGGCAAGCCGTTGGAAATTTATTCCACTTTTTTTAATATTTAAAAAAATTCTTTTCTAATATCAACTAAATCGTAGTTTTAATATTAAAATACAGATTTTCATAGAGCAAACACAATATAGATAATAAAAAAACTGTTATTCGATATTTTTCTGCATTGATTTATGTACAAGCTCTCCTGCCACAATACGTCTTTGAATGTGCATGTCTTTTACCTGCGTTTTATTGAGGATGTACTGTTTAAAACAAACTTTTGTTTTAAAAGGCCAAAATTTTTCTTTTCTTTTTTTTACTACTTATATTGATAAACAATAACAAAAAGAGATATATACAGGCATAACAAAATTTTAAATTGTTTAAATATTTTATGAAGATTGTTAAAGAAATTCAGATTTGGCACTTATTTTTTTTTCAATTATTGCAATTGACTAACTCAGTCTAACTATTTGTATATGAATACTACGTGGACTCGACCTGACCTTATTCTTACAAAATTATAAAGGAATGTAAGATTTGTTATGCATGTATTTTTTTCGGGGGGGGGGGGGCATATAAAAAATATATTTGTTAATTTATTTGTTTGTAATCTAAATATCTATTTAGCTCTTATTTGTTATCGTACATCGAGTACAAGTAGAAAAAAATCGATATATACTTATTGGTAAATACGGCTAATGCCCCTTTAATTTTGAGTAGTATTTAACGCCACACTCAACAGTTCTCAGTTTTTATTGGTGGAGGAGAGTTTGTTTGTTTGTTTATTGTTGTTTAACGTCCCACTCAAGAATCTTTCACTCATATGGAGACGTCACCAAATGCCGGTGAAGGGCTGCAAATTTTGATCTATGCTCGGCACTTACGGGAATACAAAATCAAGGCGACATGTCGAAAACTCCGGACGACAAAAATGCGAAATGATTGACCATTTTATGGATTTTTTTCCGATATAAAATGTAGTAGCGGTCAAAGTTAGAGTCGAAAACATGTTTTCATTGCATCGCAAGGTTATTGATAGTTGGTTGTTTGCGTTTCAAATAAAATTTTATCGACGTTCTTATAATCATTTTCAGTATCTTATTTATTCTCGATTTGCGGAATACAGAGTAACCTCCCATTTGTAACAGTTGTCTTTCTTTAGAGAAGGTATGTCAGGTAAAATGGACAAAAAACTACTTTTTATTTTTGCTTAAAAATTAAACAGCCTGATGAACCCAGTATAAACTTATAAAAAAAAAAAAAAAGAAAAAAGAAAAAATGCCCACATACGTCTTTTCACTGAGATATCCACTTTAAAGAGGAGATAACTCAGCACGTGGGAGATAAATCCTGTAATCCACAATTATAGAATATAAAAACTTGTATTTGGCGTTTAATTATGAATTCAGGAAGCTCTAGTAGTGTTCACGTCTATACACATAGATTCATTGAAATTCAAAATACATTGATTAATGTTCATGAATTGCAAATATCGGTAACCTATATACTGAGTTTGGATAACCTCTAATACTCGCACCTTTACATCCCTGTAAATCATTAACATGTAATAACTCAGTGGGCAGATCACTCCACAAAATTAATAAAAATTATTATGCTTTCAATTTAGCTATATCTTTCATGTGAGTATGGCTTTTTTTTCTTTCATTTGAAGGATTGGATAGTTTGTTGCCATCTTAATAATTCACATGTACAGGGAGATAACTCCATGTGATGCAAGTGTTCCGGCTGCAAAATTAACCCTCAATGCCACATCTTGTCGGTTCAGGCATTGATGCTTACTCCTCCATGACTCCTAATCCCACCTCTGGATTTCCAGAGGTCCGTGTTTGTCCAATGTTCACTAGATTTGTATATTGTCTATACTGATTGGCAGTCCCGAGTGAAGATTAAAACTTTAGTATCTGTACCTTTTATATTTATTAATTCGCATATTGCTTTGTAGCGTGTAATTTTCGAAGAAAACTATTGGAGTGTTCTTTTAAATGACAAAATCATACTAAAACGTTTTAGAGCGTCGTTATTGACGGATCCGGAAATTACGATGCAGAGCGATTTTATTTTTATTTTTAATTTTGCAATCTTGAAATACGATGCCTATTCATCCATAACCAATTTTATCGATAGACCTCAAGCTATTTGGATGTTGGATTTACCGGGTAATATTTTTTGAAATAATTTTGAAAAATAATCAATGTCAATGCATAATGGTTTGTATGAATGTTAAAGATTCGAAACCAATGCTCATATATGACAGTCTCGGACATGCGCATCACCTGCTTACACGTCGGCTACAGCTTGTTGTTACTACATAGAAGGCATCGGTGTATGTTTATAGATCTAGTTAACATTCCTACTCTAATTTAGCTGGAAATGGGTTAGTTTGTAATTTTATTGGAAATAATGAATCCATTGACGTTAATTTGAAAAATGGTATTTAAGAAACTTTGTTTACACACGTCCATTCTTTTTTTTTACATCAATCATGACATGCATATAGGTTTACTGTGAAAATGATGAAGTTGACAACACTGTTCGGTATCAGATGATTTCGGCACCGAGTAACTTCGGCAGTTGTAAGCAAGTATTTTCGGTACTTCCAAAAACATGTATTGAAACTTTATATTTAGGAATTAAAATTCATCATGAGATATTAATTCATTTATTTTAATCAATAATATGAACTAAGGGCGTAAGACATTGCCTTGAATAAACTTTGTCATAACATCGTAATGTAACTTAACATTTTCTATCCCATACCATTATGCTTAGAAATCATCAACAATATCCCTAACTTTCTTCAAGGGCGTAAGACATTGCCTTGAAGCGAGTGCAACTTTGTAATTGTAGACCCTTTTTGGGACAGGGTCCTGTCCAATTGGGAAATGTAACATTAGTCATTTAAGTTTAAATGCAGCCAATGTATGTACAGCTCATTTTTATATTCTACTAGGAACATAATTGGGAAATTTTGCTCCCAAACCATTACCATAAAGTGCTTGCTTAAAATCATCAAGATATCCCATATACTTTCTTCACAGCAAGATGCTGTGACATTTTCAAAGCAGTTTAGCAATCATTTTAACCTTCTATTTCTTATTGCTGACGTCTGCTATTTGTTGACATGCTTACTTGATCTTTTAGATTTATAAATCCATCATCACCTAGTTATGAGACATAATTCCATATCTGTGCGATGTTTATTATAGCTACCCAACATTTTTTATATTCACATCGTCTGTCAGGGGTTAATAGACCCTTTTTGGGACAGGGTCCTGTACCCTTCCAATTGGGAATTTTATGTCGCAATGGGCCAAATTGGGAAAAAAATAACTTGACAAACAATAGTCATTTAAGTCATAAGAGTAAACTTGACATAAAACATTAGTTGGTTGTGATTCGTTTAGCCAGTGGCATTTTGGTTTCCTGTCTTTTGGATCGATGTATTAGTGTTATATACCTGACAACATGGTTTTAATTTGAAGACTTTGAATGTTAAACAACAATAAACAATCAAATATGCAGTCATCAGCTTCTCATACATGTACTAAATTCTCTTTTTTTATTGTATGATACTAAATGTAGCAAATCACTGACATTATGATTGCTAAAATTGGATATAATTGGGAAATTAAAAAAAAATTACTTTTGCTCCAACTTGGGACCAGTTATCAGATAAAAAAATACTGCTTGTTCTGATTTTGCATTGGGAATTGGGCCTTTTACAGGGACCTACATGGTGATGGCCTCCATGATTAATCCCTGATATCTCTATTTCTTGATGCAGTGTTTTTTATAGACCCAGGTGGCCAAGACCATACATGTACAACTGGAAGAATTGTTGAGTGTGGCCCTAAAAAAAACTCCACTAATGACCGTGATTAGACCTTTGAATTCCAGGAATCGGGTCAATGGCATTTCCCCACACACACACACAGGGTAGAGGAGTTGAAAATGATATTTTGATTTAACAGTATTTCTCACCTGATACATCATGTACTTGTATACATTAAATTCTTTGATGGCATATTGTATGTTATTTTAGCTTATTTTGCACACTCTACATGTGTTCGATCTACCACAAATTTTGCATCATAAACCACTTGATGAAAGTTGGATGCAATTTATTCCTACAAGGTCCTCATTTTGATAACTATGGCCTTTTATGTCACACAAAATTTATATACATTTAAAGCCAAACAAAAGGTGACTTCTGTTGCATACTTTACTTGATGGGTATGCAATAGAGTTCAGAGTGAGTGATTTGATACACTTATTGTGTTATTGAATTGAGAATGTTAACTCATTCACCCCTAAATACACATTTGGACTGGTCTGAATCATTGATTTTCAGAAGAGTCCATTGTTTTTCAGGGGTTGATGAGTCAACTTGTCAATATTAATGTCATTTGAATGTTTTATAAGAATATCTTAAGCAGAGGAAATGACAAGGATTATTGAAGAGAATAGAAATCAGAACCAAAACAGACCCCCAAAAAAATAAAAAATCTGGAATTGTGATTTTTTTTTTATGCAGTATCATGTGTATGGTTAAAAAAAGTCAAATGCTTGTATGAATCATTTAATGTCCAAAAGTACATGTATGTGATGTTAAATCTGTGTTTATCCTTATTTTCCTTTGAAATACATGTAAATTGTACAGTGGAATCTCGTTATGTCGAAATCGGTAATTGTACAAGTTCAGCTTGCCATATTAACAGAAATTCAAATTTTGCTTTTGACTTTCAGGAGGACTGTTGAGTTATTTTTCTAATTTGTTTGGACAGAAAGAGAAAAGAATTTTAATTCTTGGATTAGATGGCGCAGGAAAAACAACTATTCTTTACAAATTACAAGTCGGAGAAGTTGTTTCAACGATACCAAGTAAGTACAAAGTAAAAATTTATTTTTATGCACCAGAAATTGAAAAATCGGAGAATATTATTTTTGTTCTGTTTGTTTGTTTGTCTGTTTACAGCATTTAGATTTTCTTAAAATAACCTGAATTTCATTCTTTAATTCATCTACCCCTGAAAAATAATGGACTCTTCTTGAATTCAACCACTATAGGCAGTTTCAATGTGTCTTTATTAGGTGTCAATGAGTTAAAGCAACATTATCTACATAAGTCATGATTAATTTTAAGGAAAGCATTTATTTAACAATCATGAAATGATTATACATTTGTTTACATGTAGTGATGTACCATAAAATAATCATCCAAGAATACCATTAAAAAGCCATTAATCATCAATGTTTTCAAAGCAAGGCATCTAATTACTCTCCGATCATCTTTGGAAATGTACCAAAATGTGAGATGTGTGGAAAGAGTGATTGGTGCAAGCTATAAGACAACTCGTACCCAAGACAAAGACTCGGACTCACTGAGAGACAAACCATACCCTCAAACCAGAATTTATGTATACTGTACCAGTTGTCCCAGACAATCTGTCAGCTCTCCACTTCTTTTCAAAGGCTATTAAAGTCTTCTGTAGTATACATGTACCTGATCAACTCCATATAGCTATATTGACCGCCTACAGGCCTTTTTCTATATAGTTTCCATGGGGCCGAAATTCAACCCTATTCCCATTGCAAAATATAAGTTTTTTCCCCCAATTTGATGAAAAAGATTCCCAATTTGGTGTGAGGCAACGGTCGTAATGAAAAATAAATTAATATAACGGGAAATACATTAAAAACAGATCTCATTACATTTAGATTTCCATGTGCACAAACAATTTTCCAATTTGACACAAATTCCTTTTGAAATTCCCAACTGTGTCCCGAATGGCATTTTCCCAAAATTGACTGAAAAAGGCCTGACCTACATGATATGTATATTTCATTATTGATACTTACTAAAAAATATATAAATGATTCGCTTTTTTCACTCTTCTAGCTATTGGATTTAATGTGGAAACTGTAACGTATAAAAATTTGAAATTCCAAGTCTGGGATTTGGGAGGACAAACAAGTATCAGGTAAGATATGTCAGATTTATTTAGTTCCAGTTCTCGCATATATTTTCACTGTACATATCTATCTGTCTGTTAGATATCGCGAAAATTGTCTTTTATTTATATTTCTGGGTCAAGTCAAATCTTAAAGTTGAAGGTGAAATTTTTAAGTGGTTGTCACCATGATACTCCAAGGTTCTGTTCAATATTAAAATAACTGCCTACTGTATAGACCTACTGTACTTTGAAATTTTCGCCTCTGGTTATTTTCATCCTGTTATCACAGAAAACATATTCACCCCGTCTAAAATTCACCGTAATCTCATGTCTGGCGTGTCCATGCTTCAATTATTTTGCTTGAAATTTCCCTTTCATTTTAAAGTTTGCCTTCTATTTTATGGACGAAAAAGGCGAAAATTAAACTGGATCCCAAAATTCCAGGTATAATGTACAGAATATTTCTAAAAAAAAAATGGCCTTGTACAGGTAAAACATTTAACCTTGCTTTGTTTCATTACAGCAACTCTAGAATTTTATCTTCTCAGCCACACTTAGATTCCCCTCCAATACCACTGAAATTTCTTTCAGCCATCCTTATGAATTTCAGTGTTCTTTTTGTTTATATCTACAAGTTATTTCTTAGTTGTTGATAATGTTTATCTACTAATCGTTCCTAAGAAATTGTAAATTATTAGTGCCATAAATCATATTATGAGTATTGAGAAGCAATGCAATCTCCGTTTAGAACATCTCCGCCACCCATATTTTCATTATCTGGTGATCCCAACATTGTACACTTGTATTTATTTTTCAGGCCGTACTGGCGATGTTACTTCTCTAAAACAGATGCTATCATATTTGTTGTCGATAGTATGGACAGAGAAAGGTTAAGCATTTCTAATGGCGAACTTCTAGCTATGCTTAAGGTATGTATGCATTGTGCACTATTGATACATCAATACTCTCATAATACTTGTCGGGGTTTTTTTGGAGGAGAGAGGGGGGGGGGGAGCCAGGGGGTAGTTCAGTAAAATCTGTTGTTGCATGACCTGAGAGTGTTGTGCTGGTATGCTTTGTAAACTTTCAGTCATTTTCAACTTCTTTTAAAAAGTCACAGAGTCAAGTCTCTTCATATTCAGGGGTTCATCTGGCATCTTAAAACTTACGAATCACTTAAGTCTAAAATATTTACTCAACTTTGGCTAATCCTGAAATCTGATAGGCTGAGCAGGCTTAGTTGAGAATATTCTCAGACTTGAGTAAATTCTCAAGTTTTATGGTGCCAGGCCCTGTATATATAACAGGGATTCAGTGAAAACTAAATTAGCACACAATGAGGCACTCTGTGGGTATAGTAAAATCCATATAACCTGGCTGGGTGGAGTCTTGTGAACCCTCTCTTGACCTGGACGAGTTTAAAGTTTAGGTAATAAAGTATAACTTTAAAATTATACTGACTAGAGTAATCTTTGCTATTTGTCACCATACATAAGAGAGTGTCCAGTGAGAAATCAAACATTTTCCTGTGCAGCTTGTCATAACCGAAAAGTAAGTAGAATAATTCCAGTGATCCAAATGATCGAATGATCTGGGGTCATAATGTCCCCTGTATCATATTTTTATGGGTTTCATTTTCATAACCATGGGGACATAACAATAATAACAAAAACCATATGTATAACCAAAGTAGCAATTAACAAATAGATAATACATGATAGGTACTGGTACAAATGTATATCACCAGTATATGTAGGAGGATATGATAATCATTGATTGCAAAGAAAGATAAACAACACTTTGATCTATACCATGAATGTTATGATATACAGTACGCCATTCTGGACACTGCCATCACTGTCCCAAGCTGTGCCAGTGGTCTATGAATAATGGGGACATTTATCATTTTGAAGGGCCATTTGCCCAATGGTTGGAACACTTTAATCCGTATGATAATCAAAAGGCTACTCTGCCCCGCCATCTTATGTGAATCGGACAAACTGTAGTACATGAGAGTCTATGTGTGACAAGTATATGAAATAATGTGTTAACAGTAACAATACTTTGATATTAATGATAAAATTGTTTGACTTTTAATGTACATATACCTGTATACTGCTGTAAGATATACCTGTATACTGCTGTAACATATACCTGTATACTGCTGTAACATATACCTGTATGGCTGTAACATATACCTGTATACTGCTGTAACATATACCAATACTGCTGTAACAATATACTGCTGTAACATAACCTGTATACTGCTGTGTATACCTATACAACATATACCTGTATACTGCTGTAAGATATACTGTATACTGCTGTAACATATACCTGATACTATGCTGTATATACCTGTATACTGCTGTAAGATAATACCTGTATACTGCTGTAAGATATACCTGTATACTGCTGTAAGATATACCTGTATACTGCTGTAAGATATACCTGTATACTGCTGTAACATATACCTGTATACTGCTGTAACATATACCTGTATACTGCTGTAACATATACCTGTATACTGCTGTAAGATATACCTGTATACTGCTGTAAGATATACCTGTATACTGCTGTAAGATATACCTGTATACTGCTGTAACATGCACCTGTATACTGCTGTAACATGCACCTGTATACTGCTGTAACATATACCTGTATACCATGTTAACATATACCTGTATACTGCTGTAACATATACCTGTATACGCTGTAAGATATACCTGTATACTGCTGGATATACCTGTATACTGCTGTAAGATATACCTGTATACTGCTGTAAGATATACTGTATACTGCTGTAAGATATAGCCTGTATACTGCTGTAAGATGCACCCTGTATACTGCTGTGTGGATATACCTGTATACTGCTGTAAGATATACCTGTATACTGCTGTAAGATATACCTGTATACTGCTGTAAGATATACCTGTATACTGCTGTAAGATATACCTGTATACTGCTGTAAGATATATACCTGTATACCTGTAAGATATACCTGTATACTGCTGTAAAGATATACCTGTATACCTGTAAGATATACCTGTATACTGCTGTAAGATATACCTGTATACTGCTGTAAGATATCCTGTATACTGCTGTAACATATACCTGTATACTGCTGTAAGTATATACCTGTATACTGCTGTAACATATACCTGTATACTGCTGTAAGATATACCTGTATACTGCTGTAACATGCACCTGTATACTGCTGTAACATGCACCTGTATACTGCTGTAACATATACCTGTATACTGCTGTAAGATATACCTGTATACTGCTGTAAGATATACCTGTATACTGCTGTAAGATATACCTGTATACTGCTGTAAGATATACCTGTATACTGCTGTAAAATATACTGTATACTGCTATAAGATATACCTGTATACTGCTGTAAGATATACCTGTATACTGCTGTAACATGCACCTGTATACTGCTGTAACATATACCTGTTTATACTGCTAACATATACCTGTATACTGCTGTGTAGATATACCTGTATACTGCTGTAAGATATACCTGTATACTGCTGTAAGATATATACCTGTATACCTGTAGGGGGGGTATATACCTGTATGCTGTAAGATATACCTGTATACTGCTGTAAGATATACCTGTATAAGCTGTAAGATTATACCTGTATACTGCTGTAAGATATACCTGTCTACTGCTGTAAGATATACCTGTCTACTGCTGTAAGATATACCTGTATACTGCTGTAACATACACCTGTATACTGCTGTAACATACACCTGTATACTGCTGTAACATATACCTGTATACTGCTGTAACATACACCTGTATACTGCTGTAAGATATACCTGTATACTGCTGTAAGATATACCTGTATACTGCTGTAAGATATACCTGTATACTGCTGTAAGATATACCTGTATACTGCTGTAAGATATACCTGTATACTGCTGTAAGATATACCTGTATACTGCTGTAAGATATACCTGTATACTGCTGTAACATACACCTGTATACTGCTGTAAGATATACCTGTATACTGCTGTAAGATATACCTGTATACTGCTGTAAGATATACCTGTATACTGCTGTAACATATACCTGTATACTGTAGATATACCTGTATACTGCTGTAAGATATACCTGTATACTGCTGTAAGATATACCTGTATACTGCTGTAAGATATACCTGTATACTGCTGTAAGATATACCTGTATACTGCTGTAAGATATACCTGTATACTGCTGTAACATATACCTGTATACTGCTGTAAGATATACCTGTATACTGCTGTAAGATATACCTGTATACTGCTGTAAGATATACCTGTATACTGCTGTAAGATATACCTGTATACTGCTGTGATATACCTGTATACTGCTGTAAGATATACCTGTATACTGCTGTAAGATATACCTGTATATACTGCTGTAAAGATATACTGTATACTGCTGTAAGATTATACCTGTATACTGCTGTAACATGCACCTGTATACTGCTGTAACATGTGTATACTGCTGTAACATATACCTGTTTACTGCTGTAAAGATATACCTGTATACTGCTGTAAGATATACCTGTATACTGCTGTAAGATATACCTGTATACTGCTGTAAGATATACCTGTATACTGCTGTAAGATATACCTGTATACTGCTGTAAGATATATACTGCTGTAAGATATACCTGTATACTGCTGTAAGATATACCTGTATACTGCTGTAAGATATACCTGTATACTGCTGTAAGATACACCTGTATACTGCTGTAAGATATACCTGTATACTGCTGTAACATACACCTGTATACTGCTGTAACATATACCTGTATACTGCTGTAACATACACCTGTATACTGCTGTAAGATATACCTGTATACTGCTGTAACATACACCTGTATACTGCTGTAAGATATACCTGTCTACTGCTGTAAGATATACCTGTATACTGCTGTAAGATATACCTGTCTACTGCTGTAAGATATACCTGTATACTGCTGTAAGATATACCTGTCTACTGCTGTAAGATATACCTGTATACTGCTGTAAGATATACCTGTCTACTGCTGTAAGATACACCTGTCTACTGCTGTAACATACACCTGTCTACTGCTGTAA
The DNA here is from genome assembly GCA_030159075.1 of Atrina japonica. NCBI lineage: Eukaryota > Metazoa > Mollusca > Bivalvia > Pterioida > Pinnidae > Atrina > Atrina japonica. Next base: position 602,894 of record BROG01000070.1, on the reverse strand, counting down.
GATACACCTGTCTACTGCTGTAAGATACACCTGTCTACTGCTGTAAGATATACCTGTCTACTGCTGTAACATACACCTGTATACTGCTGTAACATACACCTGTATACTGCTGTAACATACACCTGTATACTGCTGTAACATATACCTGTACTGCTGTAACATATACCTGTATACCTGCTGTAACATACACCTGTATAACTGCTGTAACATACACCTGTATACTGCTGTAACATACACCTGTATACTGCTGTAACATACACCTGTATACTGCTGTAAACATACACCTGTATACTGCTGTAACATATACCTGTATACTGCTGTAACATATACCTGTATACTGCTGTAACATACACCTGTATACTGCTGTAACATACACCTGTATACTGCTGTAACATACACCTGTATACTGCTGTAACATATACCTGTATACTGCTGTAACATGCACCTGTATACTGCTGTAACATATACCTGTATACTACTGCTGTAACATATACCTGTATACTGCTGTAACATACACCTGTATACTGCTGTAACATATACCTGTATACTGCTGTAACATGCACCTGTATACTGCTGTAACATATACCTGTATACTGCTGTAACATACACCTGTATACTGCTGTAAGAATATACCTGTATATACCTGTCTACTGCTGTAAGATATACCTGTATACTGCTGTAAGATATACCTGTCTACTGCTGTAAGATATACCTGTCTACTGCTGTAAGATATACCTGTCTATGCAGTAAGATACACCTGTTCTACTGCTGTAAGATATACCTGTCTACTGCTGTAAGATATACCTGTCTACTGCTGTAAGATATACCTGTCTACTGCTGTAAGATATACCTGTCTACTGCTGTAACATATACCTGTCTACTGCTGTAACATATACCTGTTTACTGCTGTAACATATACCTGTTTACTGCTGTAACATATACCTGTTTACTGCTGTAACATATACCTGTTTACTGCTGTAACATACACCTGTATACTGCTGTAACATATACCTGTTTACTGCTGTAAGATATACCTGTCTACTGCTGTAAGATATACCTGTTTACTGCTGTAAGATATACCTGTATACTCTGTAAGATATACCTGTATACTCTGTAAGATATACCTGTATACTCTGTAAGATATACCTGTATACTGCTGTAAGATATACCTGTATACTGCTGTAAGATATACCTGTATACTGCTGTAAGATATACCTGTATACTGCTGTAAGATATACCTGTATACTGCTGTTAAGATATACCTGTATACTGCTGATATAACCTGTAATACTGCTGTAAAGATATACCTGTATACTGCTGTAAGATATACCTGTATACTGCTGTAAGATATATAATACTGCTGTAAGATATACCTGTATACTGCTGTAAGATATACCTGTATACTGCTGTGATATACCTGTATACTGCTAGTAAGATATACCTGTATACTGCTGTAAGTACCTGTAATACTGCTGTAAGATATACCTGTATACTGCTGTAACATACACCTGTATACTGCTGTATACCTGTATACTGCTGTAACATACACCTGTATACTGCTGTAACATACACCTGTATACTGCTGTAACATATACCTGTATACTGCTGTAACATATACCTGTATACTGCTGTAAGATATACCTGTATACTGCTGTAAGATATACCTGTATACTGCTGTAAGATATACCTGTATACTGCTGTAAGATATACCTGTTATACTGCTGTAAGAATATACCTGTATACTGCTGTAAGATATACCTGTATACTGCTGTAAGATATACCTGTATACTGCTGTAAGATATAGTATACTGCTGTAAGTAACTGTATACTGCTGTAAGATACACCTGTATACTGCTGTAACATACACCTGTATACTGCTGTAACATATACCTGTATACTGCTGTAACATATACCTGTCTACTGCTGTAACATATACCTGTCTACTGCTGTAACATACACCTGTCTACTGCTGTAAGATATACCTGTCTACTGCTGTAAGATATACCTGTCTACTGCTGTAAGATATACCTGTCTACTGCTGTAAGATATATACCTGTCTACTGCTGTAAGATATACCTGTCTACTGCTGTAAGATATACCTGTCTACTGCTGTAAGATATACCTGTCTACTGCTGTAAGATATACCTGTCTACTGCTGTAAGATATACCTGTCTACTGCTGTAAGATATACCTGTCTACTGCTGTAAGATATACCTGTCTACTGCTAAGTATACCTGTCTACTGCTGTAAGATATACCTGTCTACTGCTGTAAAGATATACCTGTCTACTGCTGTGATATACTGTAACATACACCTGTATACTGCTGTAACATAACTGTATACTGCTGTACCTGTATACTGCTGTAACATACACCTGTATACTGCTGTAACATATACCTGTATACTGCTGTAACATATACCTGTATACTGCTGTAACATACACCTGTATACTGCTGTAACATACACCTGTATACTGCTGTAACATACACCTGTATACTGCTGTAACATATACACCTGTATACTGCTGTAACATACACCTGTATACTGCTGTAACATATACCTGTATACTGCTGTAACATACACCTGTATACTGCTGTAACATACACCTGTATACTGCTGTAACATACACCTGTATACTGCTGTAACATATACCTGTATACTGCTGTAACATACACCTGTATACTGCTGTAACATTATACCTGTATACTGCTGTATGCACTGTATACTGCTGTAACATATACCTGTAATACTGGCTGTAACATGCACCTGTATACTGCTGTAACATATACCTGTATACTGCTGTAACATACACCTGTATACTGCTGTAACATATACCTGTATACTGCTGTAACATACACCTGTATACTGCTGTAACATATACCTGTATACTGCTGTAACATACACCTGTATACTGCTGTAACATATACCTGTATACTGCTGTAACATATACCTGTATACTGCTGTAACATACACCTGTATACTGCTGTAACATATACCTGTATACTGCTGTAAGATATACCTGTATACTGCTGTAACATATACCTGTATACTGCTGTAACATATACCTGTATACTGCTGTAACATACACCTGTATACTGCTGTAACATATACCTGTATACTGCTGTAACATATACCTGTATACTGCTGTAAGATATACCTGTATACTGCTGTAACATATACCTGTCTACTGCTGTAAGATATACCTGTATACTGCTGTAACATATACCTGTTTACTGCTGTAACATACACCTGTATACTGCTGTAACATATACCTGTATACTGCTGTAACATATACCTGTCTACTGCTGTAACATATACCTGTCTACTGCTGTAACATACACCTGTATACTATACCTGTTTAATGCTGTAACATATACCTGTATAATTTTCAGGAGGAAGAATTAAAAGACGTTGTGATAGCTGTACTTGCAAATAAACAAGACATAGAAGGAGCAATGTCTCAGGCAGAAGTGGCCAATGGCTTAAATCTGTCCAAAATAAAAGATCACAAATATCAGATATTCCATACGTCGGCAATAAAAGGAACTGGGTTAAATGAATGTATGGAATGGTAAGTGTTACCATGTCTGGTAATTAGACTGATTAATTAATTAGATTCATGCAATAATTATAGATAATTAATGTGCCTCATGCATCAGATATATTGTGATACACTGTTAAGCTCACCTGGGCCAATGTGAGCTTTTGCCATCACTCTGAAACTACTGATTCAATTTATACCAAACTTGGCCACAAGCATTCTTAGGTTACCATCTTAAAAAATAATTACTGTTATTCTCGTCAATCAAAATAGATGGCCCTTATTTGAACAAAAAAGTAAAATTTACAAAAATCTTTTTCTCTGAAATTTAGCTTTAATCATCCTTAAGGTATCTTCTTTTTGAAATTTGTTTCTCTCATGCCCGTCAAGTCAGCAGTATAGCAACCATGGCTAAAAATAGAAGAATGTGGTAGTGCACATTTCCAAAAATTTTCTTTTAAGTGAAAAATTATTTTAATAATATACTAATAGTAAAAAAAATTATCTTAGGAAAAGTTTAAAAATTAAATTTTGAGAAAGAGCTTTTTTAAAGAGATTTTCAGCAAATATTGGCACTCTGGGCCCAATTTCAGAGTCTCAGGTCTGACCTGTTAACAAACTGGAAACCTCTAGCTTTGTATGGCCAACTCTATACAACTAGATCGCTGCATGTACCTCTGAAAGCCTTGTCTTTTTAGTTACCTGTTAGTGAAGCGGGGAGAACTTTAGATTTTGTCTTCAACTGAGGGTTTGTCTGTTATACATTTTGGTTAAAGTTTTATTATTGCTAATCTTGCACTTAATAAGGGTTCCACAGGAGGAGGAGGCGGAACAAATTATTGATTTATCAATACTCTCAGAATGCTTGTTCATAGTATGAAATTTTATCAGGAATTTTTTTTTATCTGTATTCAGTATTGGCTGATAATATATAAATTGTTCTTTTTAGCTCACCTGAGCCTATGGCTCAGGTGAGCTATTTTGATCACTCCTCGCCTGGCATCCGTCTGTAAACTTTTCATATTTTCAACTTCTTCTCTGAAACCACTGAAGGGATTTTGATGAAACTTGACAGGAAGCAAGTGCTCAAGGTCCTTTACCAAATTTGTAGTTTTCAGCCAGATTGGCCCAGGGGTGGATCCAAGGCGGTGTAGAGTAGGTCCCAAAAGGTACCCCTCTTTAAAAGTTTTCTTCTCCATAACCACTGCATGAATTGAAAAACAGATTGTTTCTGAGTGATCTACATGGATGTTTGATTCAAGTTTGTATTTTTCATAAAAATTTGAATATGAATTTTTGACACAATTTTTGAGGTCTTTTCAGACTTTGTCATTTTCATTCATTTTTGCATGATTTCCTGAATTATCTCCCCTTGCATTCACTTTGATGCATTCATTTAATGTGTTTTACTTGTAATTAGGTGAAGAAATGTTTGTGTGGAAGAATTTTACCAAAATTTAATTTCTAGAATTTTTTTGCAAAAAAGAGGAGGGGGTGCTTTTTTCACACTACCAGCTTTTGTTTCAAAACCACCAAAGGAATTTGGATGATACTTGACAGAAAGCAAGTGCTCGAGATCCTTTACCAAGTTTATAATTTTCAGCCAGATCGGCCCAGGGGTGGGGCAAAATAGGTCCCATAAGATACCCCTCTTTAAAAATCTTCTTCTCCAGAACTGCTACATGAATTGAAAAACGGATTGTTTCTGAGTGATCTACATGGATTTATGATTCAAGTTTATATTTTTCATAGAAATCAATATATGAATTTTTGATGCGTTTTTGAGGTTGTTTCAGACTTTGTCATTTTCATTCATTTTTGCATGATTTCATCAATTATCTCCCCTTGCATTCACAATGATGCATTAAAGTGTTTTACTTGTATATAGGTGAAGAAATATAGGTTTGTGTGCAAGAATTTTGCCTAAATTTGATTTCTAGAAATTTTTATGAATTTCTTTAAAAAGCAATATTTATGTTTCTTGGCCAGATCAGGATATGTGTACATATTCTTCTTAGTCTTCTCTCGACATTTGTAGTAGTCAGCGATTGAGGCCTTTTTGGGCCTCTTGTTTTAACCAGAATCTCTGTTATAATCAACTTTAATGCATTAGTTGTACATCAATTTTTAACTTCTTCTTGAAAAAAAGTTTGACTCTTTCTCATGAAATATGGTATGTAGGATTTGTAGAGAAAGCAAAACAAAAATAATTATTTGTGACTCCAAGGTAAGGGGCTCTGTACATCTGGCATGGACTCTGCTAACAGATAAGACCCTTTTGGTGTTCAACAGTGATACAGTGAAACATGTCTTGAAAGACCAAAACCATTTGAATACATTTTCTGTCGAGAGACCACCCGTCTTGAGAGACCACATGTCAGTGGTAGATCATGAGGTGGTCTCTCAAGACAGGTTCCACGGTAGTTGTATGAATGAAAAGTAAGAAACAACTTTTGCTTCTTGTCAAGATTAACATACTACGTTTTGTTCACATTTCAGGCTGGCAAGTGCAATGGCTCAACAAAAGTGAAAATCTTATATAAAAAAAGGGAACAACATACATCATGTACAGATTGCCTGGGAACCAACTGTCTGTAACATTCTTAGGGTTCAGCATTCTTGTGTTGATACAGATGTATTTTTGGCAAGTGTGCAAGTACATGGAATAAGAATTAATTGTTTGTAGCGATTAAACAGTGCATACAAGATTACAGCATTGAAATGTAATCTTTTGGGGTTATTTATGTTACAAATATTGTTTATATTTTTTATATACCTTGGTTTTATAATTATCAAATTTTTAAGGTCTAATATTTGCTACAGAGGCTATAAAATTTTGTGTAGTGAAGAAGAGCTGACAGATCAAGATATCAAGTCGTTTCATTATTCTGATTTTTTTTATATATATTTCTTTTTAATTTGAATAACCACATTCCTGTCTTTCGTTTTCTAGTCTTTCTGTAATACCTTATGATGGTAGTATTTTTTGATGTTATTAATCACTTAATTTTAGATTGGTAAAAACTTGCGATCTATTTAGTACAACTTTTAAAGTCATATTCTGTAATTAAACCCAATAAGTGCTCCTGTCCCACTTTACGTGCCCCATCCTTGTTTTAGAAGGCATTAATGAAAGTGAATGTTTTATGAATAAAATTTAATGACAATCTTCATATGAAATATTTTTTTTGACACAGGATTTTATATCTGGGCACAAAATACAGATTATCAGAAGCAAAAATAGTTCTTGATACCTGTACAAGAACTTGGACTAGGGCCTACTTACCATTGTAGGTCTATCCCTAATCTTTCAGTGGTTTTTTTTTTTTGGTCACCAGGGGTGGGAAATGGGCAGAAAAAATATAGATCTTGTCTACATTATAAGATGAACGAACAATGTCTACCAATGATGTGGGCAGTTGCTTAAATACTCCAAGCCATTGGAGATGCATTTCTAAAACATTGGTGAAGGAAAGATGCATGCACGGCAGAAAATACTTCATCTTACCCTATACGAAGAATGGACTCTTCTGCAAAGACACCAGTGTTACATGGCTTTAACTCGTTCACCCCTAAAGATACATTTGGACTAGCCTATATTGATTTATAGAAGAGTTAACTGTTTTTCAGAGGTTGAGGAGTTAAGGTTGGATGTGTTGGAAGTATATATTAAAATGATTGTGCATTTAAACAATATCTAAACATTATCTGTTCCTTTGCATTGATGCATCATATGGCAGTGTCATGAAAAATTGTTATGTTATACCCTGCTAACCCTGCATACCATAATAGATGGTTCTAATTCACAGAGAAGTGCATGCCATTTAGATTCTTGAGGGTGAAAGGGTTATGCACACACACACAAAAAGTCCTATTGAATTTATTATCACATAAATCCTTGCATTTACATGTAATATTTCAAAATTTGCCAAGATCCAAAATGGATAATGTTGAAATTATGATGTCATAAGATTTCAATAGGAAGAATTAGTACGGTCATTGAATTCCACCTTCACTCAGGCAGTAAAGCTCGTTAACGTCTTGAGCTGTACACATCAACCTTTCTTTAGCGACAACATTTCCCATTTACCAGAATCATAGTTCGTATTTTGTAAAGTGTCAATCTTTTTTTTTTTTTTGAATCTGTTAGTACACAGTGGTTCAGATTTAATCTCTTACATACCTGGTATATGTTTACACACAATAAATATGATCAATTTCATCAATTATGAAAATTTTGAAAGTAATTAAAACTGGATTATGACTTTCTGTTGGTAGCACTGGTCAAAGGAGCACATGTTACAACCACAGCCACTAGAACTTTTGGCACATTTTAATTTGATTCACGAGAGATACACCAATAGGTAATTTTATGCTGCTTTTAGGATTATGTAATTTCATATTTCTCAAAAGTATTCAGATATGTGAGAAAGTTATTTCCTCAAAAGTTGGTGATATCACTACACGTGTATAAGTGAATGAATTATTTAGTATTTGTTTTTGTTTGTTTGTTTGTTTTTATTTATTGGAAGGGAGAATGTCAAAAACTACTGGTATCTGTTCTTATGATGGTATACAAATATTTAGAATAATCTATTAAGAACAGGAATTCATGGTGAATAATTTTCTTGATCAATTTGTTTTCATCACTTGTATGGTTTTGATTTTGGAGTTACAGTCAAACTTGTTTATAAAGACCACTGAAGGGAACAGGCAAAAGTAGTCTTTATAAAGAGGTTTATATTTATTATAAAAAAGTTAACTAAGTTATGTTTATGGACCTATAAAAGGCAGGTGCCCTTTATACACAGGTGGCCTTTAATGCAAGTTTGACAGTATTCCAGTTGGTAAAATTGGGAGTCATGTATATCATGACTTGTCACTGTATCTGTTTGGTCATCTTGATTATTATTTATATAACTCTGTTATATTGGCATGTTATATGTATGTTATATTGACATGATATATATATATATATATGTTCGGAAATGTTATATCTCAGCTCTGAGAGGACATTCTCTGACACTCTATACAAAAAAGATGTAAATCAGAGATAATTATCCTCCGATCTCTTATTTCATAATTACCAAAATGATGCTCTTGTGCTTAATCTGCTGGTATTATCATGCATTTACATCATATTTATAGAGTCTTGTTGAAAAACTTACAAAATTAAAAAAATGTCCTTCACCTTCATTGACATTTGTCATAATCATTTGTGCGTTTGTTAGTATTGGAAAACAAGGTAGAATGTGATTAGATCTTTGTATGATGTGAGGGTATGTTCTTATGTATGTTCTTGTGTAAATGTGATGCAATAAATATATATAAACAATTTTCTGTTTGTAAATTTCTTTTATGGTATGCCAAATTAACTCTCATTTCTATCTAGGATTTTTAGGATTATGGCCAAAATTGTGTTGATGATATCAGTGTTAATATGTATAATTTCAAATCTTCCAGTAGCAAAATTTCATGACATGTGTGAATTCGAATTTTCTGGCCATATAACTTTGGCTGACTTGGCCACCCTGTTAATGTGGCAAAGATTTTAAGGGTTTAAATTAAATAGCCTAAATGTTCAAAGGCAACAAACACATTGAATCATAGTGAGAACTCCAACCCAATGGCTCGCAGAACATAAGGGAGGTAGAACAATTTTAAACACAATTATTCACAAATGACCAGGATTTGAATGATCAAAGAATAAACGATCAAATTTTGACCAAAATGGCCGAGTTTTATCAATGCTTTAATATCTTTCTTTACGTTTCACTGTTTAGCAGAAGAATTTTTTAATTATTTTATGCCACACTCAACAATTTTTCAGTTATATTTTATTGTTCAGTTCAGGTGGAGGAGAAAATCTGGTTACAAGGAAAAGAGAACACTAGCCGTCTTCAAGTAAACTAACAAACTTTCTCACAAAATCAGCTTAGATTCAAGAGACATCATGGTTCAAAACGCAATGCTCTATCAACATGGGTGATGGCGTCCCCTGAAGAATGCTGTTCAAATGATTCCACAAAAGTCTTAAAACAAAGAAGTACCGGTATCTTGGATGTACAAAAAGAACCTGTAGAATTTCACCCACAGGTTTTTGACATATACTAGTGGAAAAAAGAAACTGTGTATACTTAAAAGTTAAATAAAAAAGTATTCTTTGATTGCTCTTTATTCTTAAAGGCATAGTTTAATATACTAAATGCGTGTTTGAGTGCTCAATTTGTTAAATATCGCCTTCGATTTGCCTTGATGGCCTCAGCACGCTTTTCTGGAGTTTAGTTTGGTTAGTAATCGATTAGAATTTCTTGCATTCATTGATAGTATTCAATGTATTGAAACAGAAGAACATTGGTTTTTGGACTAAACTTTTGATTGTTTGCGTGCTATTGGGATGCTGGAAGCTAGGATGTCTCAAAGCAATGTGGCAAGGCTGTTTGGAGTTCATATTAACACTGTAAATGCTTTATGGAGACGATATCGGCAAACTAGCACTGTTCGGGACCGCCCACGATCAGGACGCCTGCGTGTGACATAACGTCAGCAAGATGCATATATACAGACATCACATTTGCGTAATCAATTCCAATCGGCTTCTTTGACTGATAGAAGCATCCCTGGGCATCAATGGATAAGTCGGTAAGGAACAGATTGCGAGAGGCCAACATCCGTCCTTGATGTCCTCCGTCCTGTACTGCTCTGGCGTCACCATGTTGCGAGGTTAGCGTGGTGTGTGAGAAATCATCGTTACAATAAAAGAGATTGGGTTCGTGTTCGGGCTTACCGTCATGCTGGAGAACGTTACATTGACGCCATAGTTATTCAGTGCCGCCAATTCGGCTGAGGGAGCGTTATGATTTGGGGTGGAATTACAACACATGGAAGGTCCCCTTTGGTGATAGTGGAGGACAATTTAACCGGCGTACGCTACCGTGACGAGATTGTACGTCAGCACGTCATTCCATTCATTCACAACAACCAGCATAACGTCATTCTGCAGCAGGACAGCGCACACCGCACTCGTCGTTAGTGACTATCTACAGCAGCAAAACATGAATATGCTACCCTGGCCTGCGATGTCACCGGAATTATCGCTTATAGAACTTGTTTGGGATGAAATGGAACTACGTCTACGTCAAGAGCCAAACCTCCTGCTATGTTGGACACTTTGCGTCGTTCTTTATTGCGCATATGGCAGAACATTCCCCAGGCATTTATTCATAACCTGACTTTTTCAATGCGTCGTAGGTGTGAAGAATGCATCGGTGCAAATAGGGGTTGTACAAACTATTAAACTTGTGAAACTATTTTGCACCCCGTTACTTTCAGTGGCTGTTCGTATCAACCATAGTGGACATAATCAGTGATTTGATGTTTGAATTGAAAGACAATGCATTATATTAAATATTGATATACATAATGCAACATAATATTTTGTACATGAATCTTTAAATGAAATTACTAAACTACACAGTTTCTTTTTTCCGCTAGTATATACATGTATATCAAATCTTGCATATTTAGAATCTCTAGATATTTTACCAGTATTTGGCATTATTAGTTAAATTTATGGCGAGACAAACCAAGGTTTGGGAACCTGTCGTGAAAATGACTTTTAAAGCTTCTGGTGTTATCTTATATTTGAAAAATTCTCCAAAGAAATTAAAAGTCCTTTAAAAAGAGTCTATCATTGACTTCTGTCAGTATGGTGTTTGGCCAAAATATACTGTATGTCTGAAAATTTCGCCCCAGTTTAGTTTTGACCCACGGGTGAAAGAACAAATTTTAAAATGAAGACGAATTTTCTATCTAAATAACTGTGGCATAGGTATACATGTCACATGTGACTGATATTTTAGGATGAATATAAGACGGACGAATATTTTCTTTTTGTCCATTTGCCAATAAGTCATTGTGTTCAGTCATATATAAGAATTGTGATAATCCCCACAATTATCACGTGACAACAGAAATGAAAGTCATTGATCTTATTGGTTGACCTGGGAATGGGGATATGTTATTGTATATGTGTACATTACTACTCCTGTCGACATCAAATGATATCTCTGAAAATGAAATAACCTGCATTTATTGTGATTTAAAACCCTATGCTTAGTTATTCAGACAGAGAATAAATACTGTATTGCAATATGAAATAATTACAAGCACTTAAGCCCAATTCCGCCTTTGAATCGTAAAAATACCGATAGTAATTTAAATTCGCGATAGTGGATGATGGAAGGTCTCAGGTGACCGATTCTAATCGTCTTTTGTCTGTCTAGCGGCGTCCGTCGTGCGTCCGTAAACAATTAACATTTTCGACTTCTTCTCTGAAACCACTGAAGGGATTTTGACTAAACTTTACAGGAAGCAAGAACCCAAGATCCTTTACCAAGTTTGTAGTTTTCAGCCAGTTGGGCCTAGCAGTGGATCCAGGATGGGGCAAATGAGGCCTCAGGGATACCCCTCTTTAAAATCATCCCCATTCATTTTTGCATGATTTTCTGAATTATTTCCCCTACTATATTTCCTCTACCATATTTGTGTTGTTTTTGTTTTTTGTTTTGTTTTGTTTTTTTGCCAGATCAGCTGACATATTCTTTTTTGATATTATCTTGAAATGTATGATAGATAGAGTGAAAGGAGGAATAATGTTCTGCACGCAAAAATATGCAAAACGTTAACAAGGCCAAAATTGTCAGGGCGACTCTTTGGGGAGTTATTTCCCCTTTTAAGTGGATTTCTCATGTTTTGGACATTTTTGTCTTATTATCTTGAAAAATATAAAGAGAAAGTGAAAGAAGCAAAAATATTCAGCACGCAAGGGTATACAAAAAGTCAACAGGGTTGATATTGTCAGGTTGACCCTTATGGGAGTGATTTCCCCTTCTCATGTTTTGGGCAGTTTATTGACATTATCATGAAAGGTATGAAGTGTGTGAAGTTAGTTTGACGAATGACGAAATGTTGTGAAATTAGTTTGACGAGTGACGAATTGACGAGTGAAGAAATGTTGTGAAGCTAATTTGACGAGTGACGAATTGACGAGTGATGACATGTTTTTTCTTAAAACTTAAGTTTACATTTTGCATTTCCTGGTTCAGGACACTGTCTTTGGACATCTTAAATCTAAATCGGGTCTTTTTTTTTAAAAAAAAATATTCGAAAGTCAAACATCCCTCATGGTAACTTCGTTAATTCATCAAACAGATTGACGAGTGACGAAATTTGTTTTCTTAAAATGTTATTTCTTGGTTAAAGACAATTGATTTAGACATTATAAATATAAATCAGGTCTTTTTTCGAAATTTTAAAGCAAACGCCCCTCCTGGGACTTCGTTAATTTCATCAATTCATCAAACAGATTGACGAATGACGAAATTACTATTTCTTAAAAGTTTAATTCTTGGTTTAATACAATGTATTTAGGCATTTTCAATATAAATCAGGTCTTTTTTTCAAAATTTGAAGTCTACGAGTGACGAATTTTTTTCTCTGTAAATTTTATTTCTTGACCTAAGAAAGTGTCTCAGAACATTTTAAATATAAACCGGGTCTTTTTTCAAAATTTGAAACCAAACACTTCGTAATGGGACTTCGTCAATTCATCCAACAAATTTACGAGTGGCGATTTCTTTTTCTCTCAAAACTTTATTACTTCTTTAAGACAAAGAAGACATTTTCGTCAATTCATCAAACAGATTGTCAATTGACGAATTTTTTTTTCTGAAAAATTTATTTCTTGGTTCAAGACAATGTCTCCGGACATTTTGAAGTCAAACGCCACTTATGGGGACTTCGTCAATTCATCAAACAAAATTACGAGTGACGGATTTTTTTTTTTATCTCAAAACATTATTACTTCTTTAAGACAAAGTAGACATTTTTAAATATAAATCGAATCTTTTTTTTTTACAAAATAGTGAGTCATAATTCGCTCATGGGAACTTCGTAAATTTCGTCAAAACGTCAATTCATCAAAGAGTTGTTAGGATATAACTGGTTTTTTAAAAGTGTGTAGTGTTTTATGTTTAGCAATTTGTGCATTTGGATTAACATGAATATGTGTTGAAATGTTCCCACTGCGTCCGTCAATATACAATATATTGTGAAAACCACTGAAAAAGTATCTTCCTATCATGTAGAGAGTGATTAATATAGTGGTTATAACCACCTGTTCGTTGATCTCTTTTAGATTATTATGGATTTAGTAATGCATGTTTTCTACAAAACAATCTTAAAACAATTGCTAAATGATGCTTTAAAAAGATTAATTGACCAGTTTTAACAGTCTTGGGAAAGTGAGATATTCAATTCTCCCAAAAGTATTACGTATAAAGATTTTAAAGAAGATCATAAATTTGAAAATTGTTAAGATACGCTGGACGAAAAGGATATAATTCTCTTTTGTAAATTTAGAATCGCAAATCACAAACTGTCTATTGAAAAGGGGCGATGGCGGGGGATAGAAAGAAATAATAGAAATCAACATGGAACTCTTTGTAACATAAATGAATTAGGTTATGGATTTCATTATATCTTTAAGTGCTCATCTTTATCTGTACTTAGAACTCGTTTTTAACCCGCCATCCGAGAAGTAATTGTAACACTATAAAACTAAAGGGATTATTTCAATCACAGGGTATTGCCACTTTCCACAAATTGTGTCATTTTATTAATAAGATATATTCAACTGTTAGTCTTCCATAATAATTTGTCAAATACATGTACTTTGGAAATTATGTTTTTTTATGTGAACTCTTTTGAATATTTACTAATGATTGTATTGTAAATAATGTTATATATATTTTCTCGATACCTTTGTAACATTGGTTGTGAGAATAAAGAATAAAAAAAATATAAAAATCTCAGATACCAAAGTATAAATCAATAGGATGTCCAGGATATAGATACAAATCCGGTAAAAATGGACAAACACGGACCTCTGGAAACCAAGATTTTGATTTTTTAGCCCTTCATCAACAGATGGTGGGCTATTCAAATCAACCCGCGTCCGCCCGTCGTCCGATCTTAAACAATTCTTGCAAATTGTTATCGCTATTTCTCAGAAAATGCTGAAAAGATCTTTATGAGATATGGCATGTAGATTCTCCTTGAGGTCTAGTTGTGCATTGTACATTTTTAGGAGAGTCAGATCACAAAATGGCTGCCAGGCGGTCATCTTGGATTTTGACAATTAAAGTTTGTTATCGCTATTTCTCATAAAGTAATGAAGGGGTCTTTATGAAATATGACATGTAGATTCTCCTTGAGGTCTAGTTGTGCACTGTACATTTTCATTAGGGTTGGATTACAAAATGGCTGCCTGGTGGCCATCGTGGAATATGACAAATAAAGATTGTTATCGCTATTTCTCAGAAAGTACTGAAGGTGTCTTTATGAAATATGATATGTAGGTTTTGTTTGAGGTCTAGTGATGCACTGTTCATTTTCAGGAGGGTCGGACCACAATATGGCCGCCAAGCGGCCAATTTGGATTTTGAGAGCTAAAGTTTGTAATCGCTATTTTTAGAAAGTACTGAAGGGATCATTTGACATGTAGCTTCTGTTTGAGGTCTAGTTGTGCACTGTACATTTTATGAGTGATTGGGATACAAAATGGCCACCTGAAGACCATCTTGGATTTTGACAATTAAGGTATGTTATCGCTTTTTTCAGAAAGTACTAAAGGGATCCTAATGAAATTAATTTGACATGCAGGTTAAATAGGGCAAACATTGCTAAGGTGACCGTTAAGGCCACTGTGCCTCTTGTTTTTAACTACCAAGTCATCTTTTTCTGATGTACCGTAGAAGAGGAAGTTTTAGCGAGACGCAAATTTAGCGTTTTGTCCTAAAATATAGTATATAATTTTAGCGAGAAGTAATTTTAGCGATTTTATTATTAAACGGAGATAAATCTTACCTACGGTGAGGAATGAATTGTCAGCGATATTCAATTTAAGCGATCTCAACAACCTCGCTGATTGAATCCTCGCTAAATATTTCTGCTTATACAGTATTTGAGATTAAATATTTGCATGGAATTTACGTGTAAAATGTCAATTGACGATAGCTCATATTGCTTTAATGTCTTGTATGAATTAACAAATAACCTGAATGCGACTGCAATCTCTTCAGATTTGTTTTTGCTGAAATGCAAACATCGATTCACTTCATCATAGACATTCATTTATTTCACATTTTTAATTTTAATTTCCTCTAGCTCATATAATCCATTTAAATTGTGACAAACAATCTCCATTTACACAAATAGCCTATAGCTAATACATCTTTCGTTCAGTAAAATGTTCTCATTTGAACTATGATCGATTTCAAAAGAAAAGCGAGTGAACGTTTACAACAAAATATCTTTGCAAACGTCAGTTTGTTGATGATGAACGATTTGTTACATAGAATTATCGCACTTTGAGTTTACCGCTGATTCCCAGAAAAAAATTATTTTTTAACATATAAGTTATAAGGATATTACTTTCTTTCAATTCATGGATCATTTATAATATCTTTTTTTATAAAATTTTGATGTTGATTTTACGTCGCTTCAAGTTACAGTTATAATTCTTATATCTTCCAGTTCTTTAGGAGTTCATTACAGGTCTTACGGATAGACAAATGAAAAAGATACAACCATATTCTATTCATGGAATTTGTATTAGCATTTTTATGGGCTCAGAAAATCATATCATTTTTTTTTAATATTGCCACATGATACGTTATATTTCTCAGTCATCAACGTTTTGATTAGAGCTCCACATTTATTTATTTCCAACATTTTTCTTTTTTACAATTATCAAACTGATTGAATTTTCTAATGCATTTTGTACATGTTTAATTCCTGGTCTTTTAGAGATGCGAAGAAATTATCTGACTAATTCAGTAGATAAACTGTTTGCGCAATGACGCTAGAAATATATGATTACTCGACTTTATAGCTCTGCAACTGTTCCAATGGTTAACGGACGTTTAAATGGACATTTTGGCTTGAGTTCGGGTCAGCTACGTAATTTTTAGTTTATCTTTCGATGGATGGTGCTTTCGCGCTTAAAATAGAGGCCATCTGTAACGATTCAAGTGAAACTATAAATGGAAACTCCACTTCCCTGAGATATTTCTGTAAAATACGTTCAAATCAATGGTTGTTTACATCTTCATATTTTAAAATACCATATCAAAACGCAAAGTATTGGTAAATAAATTGGCAAATAATTATATAATACGTTTTATTTGAATAAATACGTTTTATATATATATTTATATTAAAATAATATATAGAAATATAAAATATTTTATGCCTGTGTGTATTTGTTATTACACATCAAGTACAAGTAGTAATATATAAAAATTTCAGATACCAAAGTATAAATCAATACAATGTCCAGGACATAGATACAAATCCGGTAAAAATGGACAAACACGGACCTCTGGAAACCAAGAGGTGGGATCAGGTGCCATGGAGGAGTAAGCATCCCCTGTCGACTGGTCACACCCGCCGTGAGTCCACAGTCAAGTCCAATGAAACACGTGAGGAGTGTATTTACTCGTCACAATTGGTACAGACGTCTCAACAACCGCCAACGAAAAGGCAGCTCAACATTTCACTTAGTGAAACAGAGTAGTCGCAAACAAGACTATTATACCGACCATAAAATTTGCGGAATGTTGACATTAAACGCGGTTTTCGATATAAAGTAGAACAAAAAATCAAAATAATGTTTTTGGTAAACACGGTTAATGCCCCTTTAAACTTAAGTTTTTGTTGTTGTAAATAATCGGTCGATTAACATATTGCATAGCCGTAAACCGATATCAATAATAAATCAAAATAAATCCATCAGACAATTTCTCGCATAAGTACCCCCTACCTGTTTTACCCCAAACTGGATCCAACTCTAAACGGATCCGACCAAAATATTTTTGTGAAGTTTTTTAGCCCTAAGTAATTGTGTTTGGAAATGCACACCGGTCTTTTTCTGGGTCCATTGTGACCGGATTTCCTCCTGCATTACGATAGCCACAACTGTGTAACTGAGAAAAATTAGTATGGCGTGGAAACCAAAAGTAATCCACATGAAAAGTTAATGCAGTACTATGTACCCTGGATATTTTCGCCCCTTGTTATTTTCGCCTTTTTACTACAGAAAACTTATTCGCCTCATCTTAAATTCGCCCTTAATCACATTATTCTCATGGCTGGCATGTATACATGAATTTGTCCGTTCCCCTCAAGTATTGACGAAATTGGCGAATTTTAAACGGAAGCAAAAATTACCGGGTACACAGTATCATCATCCGAACGAATCAACAGAAATATTTAACAAACAGCTGCAAATATATTGTATTTGTCATAAAGAAAGAAAATGATTCAAATGCACATTTCCGACATAATTTCCTTCACGTGCCAATTCTAAGCACACGCACTATTTTGTAATTATCTAGTTTTATATCAACTGATAGATAGAATCGACAGTGGTTACTTGTGATGTAATTGATAATGGAAGAATATGAAGTGAGGAGGAAAACTGAATCAAATAACGATTCATTACGCAATACATTGTGACAGTGTCAGTGAGTCGGAGAAGAGATCGCACACCATTCCCTCTCATTAAACAAAAATGTATTGAAGTCATTCTTTTTTATGACGATGATGATGATGATGATCATGATCATCACCATCATCATCATCATCATAAAAAAGGATGATTTCATCATCACCATGGTAGTGATGATGATCATGATGTTGATGATGATGGTGGTGGTAGCTTTGCCTATGGTAGCTTGCCACTGTATATTAAATGTTTACATACTGACCATGCCCTGGCATATCGGATCATGGTTGTTAATTTAAGTAGGAAGCGTATGTATTTGAGTATGTGGGATCTTAAATTTCTAGTTCCTTAGGATATATCGCATTCACCAAATGTCGTCGATATATATTTAAATCTAATTTAAAGGCCATCATTCACTGAATAGAATTTTTCGGTAAATAGAAAAAAATAAATAAATAGTATTTTTATGCAACGTTTGGAGTGGATAAAACATCGCGCTTCGAACCATTAGGTCCTTCACTTCTGGTCAGAGCCCCGCCGGAACCTAAGCTGATTTTTGTGAGAAAGTTTGGCAGTTTACTTGCGGAAGACCGGTAGTCTCGAGAATACGACGAGTACTCATTCCTGTGCACTTCCGGCGAGTGTGACAGGTCGACAGCTGGTACTTACACTTTCATGATGCCTAATCGCATATATGGATTTTAAGAAATACGTATGTCTTCAATGTTCACCTGATTTATATATTGTCCGATGGACCATCTTTCGATTAATATTTTGGTATCTATAATTTTTATAACTGGAATAACTAGATCAATACTGGTTTTAATCTGTATCGTTCTAACAAGTTAAATGAGCACATGCTTACAAACAAAACTAGTTTCAGCTAAATCACAAAAGGGATGACAGATTAGATATGTTGTAACGCATTGAATCATAGCAGGACAATATAAAAAATCTCAGATACCAAAGTATAAATCTTTAGAATGTCCAGGATATAGGTACAAATCTGGTAAAAAATGGACAAACACGGATCTCTTGAAATCAAGAGCTGGGATCAGGTGTCATGGAGGAGTAAGCATTCCCTGTCGACCGGTCACACCCGCCGTGAGTCCACAGTCAAATCAAAATGAAATACACGAGGAACGAATCCTCGTCATAATTTGTACAGACGTCTCAACAACCGCAATCGAACAGGTAACTCAACATTTCCCTTTGTAAATAGAGTAATCGCAAACAAGACTATTATACCGACCGTAAAATTTGCTGAACGTTCGATATCCCTGTGTCAGTAATTTGTCAGTGAGAAGTTTACAGTAGGTGTCGGCACATTAAAGAACCCTCACATCTCAATGGCCGTAAGTGCCGATCATAGGCCAAAATTTGAAGCTCTTCACCGGCATTTGGTGACGTCTCCATATGAGTGAAATATTCTTGATTGGGATGTTAAACAACAATAAACAGAGAAACAATTATACAGTATTGTTTGGTTTCTGATATAACCCGGATGTACTGACCAGGGATGTGGTTAAATTTGTTACTTTAGTTTGGAGTTAAAGGGGGCATTAGCTTTCCATTTTACTACTTAGATTGATATACAATAACAAAAAAAAAAAAAAAAAAAAAAAAAGATATACACAGGCATAAAAATTCTTAAAGTCACATTCCGGGGACGTTATTGTAATTTTCTGGACATACTGTAATTTTTTACATTTCCATTAGAAAACGACTCCTAAACGACGGAAATGAAAAAAATATTTCAAAAACTTCGATGTATTAATGGAGTTATTTGGGGTATTCTGTAGGAATTCTTAAATTTACCCTGGTGTACAAGTGATATAAAGGCTTGATTCACCACAAGAGTACTATTCCGGCACAGTCCAATGTACCAGGGCAGGAAGTAGTTATTTCAAAGATGTCGATAAAACTGACATAATTCAGGTAAGTTTGTGGTTAAATTGCTTGCCCAGGACAGTGTTCGAGAGCGTCTGTTTGATGCTTCACTTGCAGTTGGAGTTGTCCTGGACAGTGAAACGAACGCGCTCAGTAGAGCGTCATCACGTGACCGGCAACGCCTTACCAGTTATAAATAGATCAATGTGTTCGGTGTCTCCCACGATTAATTAACTAATTAGTTGGAATAGGACTTTAAAAATACGACGAAAGTTCATGCGAATACGCATTAAGAGAGTACAGAAAAGTTTATTTATGGGCAATATTCCCCGGAATGTGGCTTTAAATTCCTGTATATTTTGTGAAAATAGCTTGAGAAACCCAGTTTGGCAATTATTCACTTGCAATTGATTAATTTAACCTTACGACATGTATTTGTGTATGAATATCACACTGGAGCTGATCTTATTTTCACAAAATACACAAATGTATATAGGAATATAAGATTTTTAATGTCTGTGTACAGAGCTCTTATTTGTTATTGTACATGAAGTACAAGTAGTTAAAAAAAAAATAAAAATCTTTTAGTAAACACAGCTAATGCCCTGTTAACTTTCATATATACAGTAAAACCTGCTATAGTGGCCACCTCTATATAAGGATCACCTGTCTATAAAGGCCAGTTTTGAAAAGTCCCTTGACTGCATACTTCAACTAAATTGAACCTGTGTATAAGGGTCACCTGCACATAGAGGTCAATATTCTCTAGTCCCTTGGGTGGCCCCTATATACAGGTTTTACTGTACTTACAACGGATGTGCCCGGTCAAAAGGTGCTGCTAAATATTTTACTAAAAGAAAATACATTTTATTTCATCACGGTTTTTTCACATGATAACACCTTCATTAATGCTGTGTATAAAATCAATAGGAATATCTCCCGGACTCTTTTGTATCAAACGTCATGGACTCGACTGGTTTTAATGTGAGATATTTAATGGCAACAAAAGCATATTCTTGTAAATGGTAATATAAGAGAGCTTGATAGATATCGTAATACAAAAGTCACTTTCATATCAATCAATACCACATAACCAACGAGTACATAAAATGGTCATACGCTAGAAATGGGTAACATGTAACATTTGCTATTGAGCATTTATCACCAGACTTGTATTACCGCCATAAACTGGAAATTAATCACTGTCAAATGACTTCTACCGGAAATAATGCCACACTAAAATGCAAATATATCTTTATAAATTTGTCATTGAATATTTATGACTTTATCTGGTTCATTTCAGATCAGATTCAAATTTAAATATAAATTATTTCATTTTGTATGGAAGCCGACACGGACCACATTTTGGAAATAATGCGTCTCCATTATGACAAATAATGTTGTTGTAACGACGATAGCTTGGTAAAACGAGGTATGGATTACCTTATAAAAGTGACTTAGTACCTTGCTATAATGTTGTTGTAGCTTTGTAAAACGAGGTATGGATTACCTTATTAAAGTGACTTAGTACCTTGCTATAATTTTATTATTACAAGATTGTTTATATCTCGTTTTAACGACCAATCCGGTTATAACGATATATACATATTTTGTTTTAACATCTTGTTTTAGCAACATAATTTGTCAATGTGACAAAATTATTCCTAATTATGTTGTTACAAGGCCATTCTAAGTCGTAATAGCGATAATTATGTCGTAACACCGAGGAACCTTACATGTTACGTACCGACTTCCATAATATTGCCTTTATTTTAATTTCGTGTAAAATTACAAAAAATGAATAAAGTAGTGAAATAATAGGTATAACATTTTGCAATTGCAAAATAATTAGAAAATATTACATCATTCATTAGAATTCTAGATAAGATAGAATTATCAAGATTGCATTTAGTAATGAACATCAAACACCAGTAAAACGTAACCCATACAATTTCGTGAAGATATTTTTGTACTCATGAAAATAAATGATTTTGATGAGAGAGAATTAAAATACACGTTTTATCATCATTGTTTCTGAAAGTTGATACTTTCTCATGTAAACCTGCATCTCTTGAGAATAAAATGCAAATTTGCACGTAATAAAACGGCAATAGTGTGACTTTTAGAAAAGACAGATAGAAACCATTAAATTGATAAGTACTACTGCTGTAATGGAAGTTGATGTCACGACTGTAACGTTGGGAGTACTGATATATGATTGCTTTCTCTAGAATGATGCTCAAGATACATACACATAATTTATGTAGATAACCAGATCGAGAAGTGAAGTGCGTCTGGCTATAATAAATATTACTTTGTCATTGATTTTATGAAAGAAATAGATATATATAACACTTTTCCGAACATATTATATACATACTTTTGAAAACGAAAACATTTGACAAAACACCATTATGCAAGACTTGTGTCGTGTCAGAGCATGTTGTAAATATACATATTAAAGCGATAATAATAAAGTCGATATGTTCTGTAGGTAAATACATTGTAAATGATAGACATGTTATCTATAAAATATCCCATACAGGATTTTAGCGCTTAGATGTCAAAATATTAATTTTCAGCATGTCCAGTATACAATATACAAATCTGGTTAGCACTGAACAAACACGGACCTGAGAAAATCCAGAGGTGGGATCATGTGCCATGAAGAAGTAAGCATCCCCTGCTGACGGGTCACACTCGCCACGAGGACATAGTCAAATTCAAATGAAATAAGTAAAGAAACAATCCTCGTCATAACTTGTACAGACGACCCAACAACTGATATCGAACCGGTAACACAACATTTCATTCAATGAATTATATTACATGTAATTGCAAATGTAATATTCAAAATATGAGATCAGAAAGACTATGTTAATATACAAATAACAAAAGTTTTGTTTCTGATTATATCATTAGTACAACCTTCTAACACTTGAATTCTCCCAATACATAGAATATGCCATTGCCCGGTCAGCTTAGGATCATTCCATGTACGTACGCAAACTACACATTGTATACCTGGAAATTGTCGCAATTTTTACGTCAGAAAACATATTCACTCTCTCTTGAATTCGCCCTAAATCACCCTAGTCTCATTAACAGTATGTATGTCAATGCTTTGATCATTTGGCCAGAAAAAATCCGTGACACCTGATCCCAGCTCTGGATATCACTACAGATTTATGTGTCTCAGACCTGAATTTTAACACGGGATCCTCGGCTTATAAGATAAACTTAATGACACATGACCTTCACAATCGGTCCGGAGGAATTGACATATAATGCTCTTTGAATAACTATTAGGAATAATATTCATACCAAGTTTAACGTAAGATATTTGATCATAAGGTTTTCTTCGATTTCTCAACATATAAACTCTCTGATGATGCACATATTTTAACCCATTCACCCTTAAAGATACATTTGGGCAGGCTTATATAGTTTATTTACAGAAGAGTCCATTGTTTTTCAGGGGTTGATAATCAGTTCATGATCGGACTATACACAGACGGGGGAAATCGCAAGCGTAAACCATTTAACTATTCATGAGCCCATCTCGCTCTCCACGCGTTACAATAAATAAATAACAGCAAATAACAACAACATCAACAAAACAAAATAAAAAATTGACAAGTCCCGAAGGTGGTCAAGTGAAATCTTCGGAATTTCCCGAGGAGAATGGGTAATTTCGACATAGCGATTCTGGTGCCGATTAGGCTAAACTGATCGATTTTCAAACTCGTTTTATCATAAAACAGAACTTATCTGAAGTACTCTTATTCTTGTATTCCCAGGAATCGAGAAAAGGTGATAACAATTATGATTTATACATCCTGTTATAGTATAACACAAACACATATGACTCCAGAACTTGAACGAAACTAAAGCATCTATAAAAAAGAAATAAATATGGCTTCAGGAATTCAAAATTTCAAAGACTCTATAATTCTACAAAAATAAAAAATAAAAAATGAAAATGGCTCCAGAAATATAATGATTGCAAGAAAATGAAATGTCTACGATGTGCAACTTAAACTACTTGAGATATTTACCATGTGCCTTGTGACTGACAATCTTAATTATGGTGTATGTTGGTTTCGCAAAGAATATAAATATTCCTTGAAAAAATTAAATTTCACTTCTGTCTGTACTATCACAGATTTTAAGTTCTTTTGAAATGCAATTATATGACATATTCATAAAAAAGGTTACTGTGAACAAAATATCGCCCAGCAAACATGACACAGAGAAACGAAAGGCGTTAGAGCCACAATTTCGTGTTCCAAATGTAAAAAGTAAAATTTCATCTCAATCATTGATATATCTTCAATTTTCTCAATTGCAGCCGCGGGAATACATGCCTCGATTTCAGATACTAGATCACATCTAGACCTATTTAAAAGGTAGTGACTGTTTGGTCGTATACTAGTAACACGTGGAAGTCACATGTCTTCCTATGTGACGTCACAGTAGGCGTGGCGCGTGGCACGTGACAATCGTTTATATCAATCCGTAGCAGAGTTAAAAATTTGCCATACAACACTTATATTTGTTGGCGATGTCTTGATATCAGTGACAATATTAGTGGGTAGTTAAACAATAGTAAAGCAAACACACCTAAAGCATTGATAATTTTCCTCCCTGAAATAAGAAGTTTGGCATATATCTTGTCTTGTCTTGATTTTATTATTCGCAAAATGTTAAATTGATGGAATCCCTGTTCTGTTACATGTCTTTCACTTTCCTTCAGGTTGAATCAGCAATTTACATGAATCAATTGCCTGCAATGTTCTAAGGAATTTCATAAACGTCTTTGCTAAGGCTTTGAATACACTTGGTTTGATAAGCACTAAATTATCTGTTGATTGATATCATAGACAAATCTACATTAGAATTCCCTCTGGCTCAGTGATTGCGTTGATAATTAAAGACCAGTCTGTGCAGACCGTGAAATAGAAATCTGATATCAGACGGAATAGCAATGAAGCCATATCACTGTGTCCATGAAGATAATCTTTTTAGATTTTCTTTGATTTGATTTGATTTCTTGTCTGTCAAATGTATGTTTCATAACAGTCTCAGATTGTAAAACTCTCTCTCTCTCTCTCTCTCTCTCTCTCTCTCTCTCTCTCTCTCTCTCTCTCTCTCTCTCTCTGTATGTCTGTCTCACTCTCTGTCTCTCTGTCTGTCTCTCTCCCTCCCCTCTCTTTCTGTCTCTCTCTCTCTGTCTGTATGTCTCTGTCTCCCTGTCTATATGTCTGTCTCTCTCTCTCTCTCTTTGTATGTCTCTGTCTCTCTGTCTCCCTGTCTGTATGTCTGTCTCACTCTCTGTCCGTCTCTCTCCCTCCCCTCTCTTTCTGTCTCTCTCTCTCTCTGTCTGTATGTCTC